>BSBM01000335.1:1200000-1800000 GCA_027924585.1 Larix kaempferi
ACCCATGACTTTGGTCATGAAAGAATCTACTGAGTCTGATTCTTTCATCTTCAGATCTTCAAAATCTCTTCTCAGATTTTGGAGTGTAGCTGTCTGTACCTTATCAGCACCCTGATAACTGTTCGCCAAGGTATCACATGCTGCTTTTGCATGAAATGACGCTGATATATTTGGAAATACGCTATTATCCAAAGCGTTCATTATGAGATGCAATGTCTTTGCATCCTTCTTCCTGTGCGCTCGCAAGACATCCTTTTCTGTGTTTTAAAGGACTTGAAAAGTTGTATCATCTGCAGGTTCGGAATAGCCATGCACGACATATTCCCACGCATCTTCTGACCTGAGATAAACTGCCATCCTCGTGGCCCAGACATCATAGTCCTTTTTCCCTGTAAGAGGAGAAATATGAGATTGATTGTTGTTGCTAGAAGCCATAGACGTTGCAGAGTCCTTCACTGGACTTTTCAAAATAATGTCCTTCCTCTTTTTATTTTAATTAATGTCTCCCTCTTAAACAAGATTTGAAAAATATCTTCTTCTTTTGTAAAAAGAAAAATTCTTATTCAAAAAATCTCGTAAAAGAAAACAACTTCGTGAAAGTAAAAAAAATTCTCTCATAAAATAATGAAGAAAATATCTTTCTCAAAAAAAATATCTTCTTCTCTTGCCCTAATTGTCGCAGGTCTTCACTAACTACCACACTTTGTCCTATAGGGAGGCCGCGGCAATTCCGAATTTTTTTACCTCGTAAGTCCCTAAACTACTGCGCTTTGGACTATAGGGAGGGTGCGGTAATTCCAAAAAAAAAAATTATAATTTCAAAAAAAAAATGTGTGAAAATTCTTCAAAGCTACTGCTTTGGCTTCTCCGAAAATTTATGCTATCAATTTGATCTTCTCCTAAGCTCTGATACCAAACTAAAGGTTGGAGGTAGAAAATAAACAAAGATAATGCGGAATGAGCTACGGCTCTTCAATCTTTATTCATAAACGGAGATCAACTAATGTAATACAAACAATAATGTAATGTGTATTTAAACACTTATGGAAAACACTAAAAGCTCTAACCTAGCTTTTGCATGCATGCAAAGCATGCTGTTGCATTTATTAACTGAACTTCTAAATAGTAACTCAAGTAAAAGCTAAAGCTAACTGAAGTAATTACTATTTCTAACACATTAATGTAATTAAGCATCTTCATAATGCAGAGCTGCTTTAGTTTTCTGTAAAGTACAGGATATGAGGTTATTCACCATCTCCACTGTGATTTTGGATGTTGTCAATCTATTGACTGATATTTGGAATGCAATGTTAAAAGTGGTCCTCCCACAAGCGGGTTGTTGACTCCAACGTCGCCATTCCTAGTGGGTTTTAGTGCAAGAGATCTGCATTCTAGTCCGTCTGGAAGAATGGAAAACCTGGAGGGTAAGAGGGAAAAATAAGTTGGATCACCCCCACTCATAACCACATGCATGGTTGGGATGTCCACTAGAGAATAAACTACAAGGGACCCTGATGTATCTGTTCAAGTCTCTTGAAGGATCAACATGTTGTTGCTAATATGGTTAGAATTCATGGCCTAAAATAGATAAGATTCAAGGTATAAAAGTTAGGGCTAGGGTTTTGTGAGAGACAACGATTTTATAGCTATACAAACTGCTACAAAGAAAAAGAAGGATCATATGCTAGCTTTGAGAAGAGAAACGCAATTCCAGAGATCTTGTCCTTTGGAACTGTGATCCAATTGTTGTATTGCGCCTCCATTTGACATTACATCCCACTGCTCCTCCAATTCATCCTCAGTAGTCAGTAGAGATCATTGGTTGTGGATAAAACAACATAAAAAACAATGTTATGCTATGAATCATGAAATCTAGTTCTTCATACCTCACTTCTAAGTCTCTCATCCCTTAGGAAATCAAATAATCTCTGCAAAGAAACGAGAAGCCACTTCATGAAATTAAAGAAGCAGGATGCATCGTAATTTGATCTCCTACAATTGAAAAAAAAATTCTCCAATGTTGTTTTTCCTATTCCTCCAATATCCACGATCCCTGCAAGGTGAGTTTTGCCTCTATGTTTCTCCATTAAGATACTCTTCTCAATATTTTCTATTTTTTCTCTCAAACTAGTACGATATGTGGCTACATCCAATGAAGTTTTCTTAACCATTTTCTGCAACCGTTGCCCGGTCTTATGGACAAGCTCTCCCTCGTCCCTAATTATTCAAGGCAATAAAATAAAATCAGGGATAAACATGCCTTAAAAAGAAAATTTATTACATATTTAGATGCTTGCTCTAGTCTAATTAGTGTTTTTAATGTACAGAGGGGATTCCACACACACTTGATAGCATGAAGTCCTTCAAAAAAAATTAATCCTTTAATCTTAAAAGATACAAATAAAAGGCCATTGAAAAAGAATTTTCAAATACTTATTTGCGCAATTCAACTAAAAATAGCATATCTATGCAATGCAAGTAGCAAGAGACATGTTTAAAAGAACAAATGATTGCTTCCCATAAATTATTACCTGTTACAGGCGTCGAGGTCAAACCCACTTATTTGTGCAAACTGGAAAAAAGAGCATTTCTCCACTTCTCAATAGTGTCGGGATCATATCGCGGCTTCTCTTCGTGATTTTTAGAGTTTTTTAGATTGCGCAAGGATTTAGTATACACCCCACAGCCCAAGTTTTAGGGTGGATAGGAGTAGGGGAACTTGCGATCCGCCATTGCAAAGCTTACATCAATATTGGGCACCACCATCAACTTGGAGTGAATGAGAATGATGGATGACATTCATCTTGCCACACTCTTTGTGCATCCACTACAGCAAGCAGACTACACAAAGCTCTCCACGGTTAGAGCATGTGACAGCATTTAAAAACACAATGGTTTGCTGACAGAGGGTGCCTATGCTCAGGAATAGATTCCTAAGGGCATATGTCATCTCTATGTCATCTCTTGCCAGCCAACCAAACTGTAACAACATAACATCTATATCTATATTTAATGCTCTCCAAAAATATTAAGAAAACCATAACAAATGAAAATTGAATTAATCCTTTCGCTTCCTATAGAAAGAATTGACAACAATATTGTTCCTTGGTAGAGCTAAATGGATGGGTTTTGAAGGGATTTCGGTGGACTATTTATTATTAGTTCCTTTCAGTGTAGTTGACCATCCATTCAGTATCATGTTAGGTCATGCTTCAGTGGGGTGTGTGAAGAAGCTCGAGGGTTAAATGAATCAACAAAGTTATTTGTGATGCCTTGCCCCGCTACGGCACTAGGGCCCTTCCGAATATTAAATGGTTGCTTGCCCCTGAGTAATGGATATTTACCATGGACTTAGCTCATCACAGTGAACTACATGAAAAAAAAATCCACGAGGCTAGATCAGGTGGTAGAAAGTTGGTGTTGTTACACTCCTCACCCTAGTTCAAATCTCGTTGAACATTTGCTCCTCAATATAATAGAGATGTTATCATGTACAATACATAATAAAACATGTCACTTTAAAAATACAATACTAATAACAAGAGTTCTTAGTCCAAGAAATTAATTATGAGAAATCTAATAAGAACGTTTAAGAGACTTGTAATTCAAGAGCATCTTCTGTCAATTAAATCACTCTATTAAAAAGTTGTAAAAAATGAATGCATTGGTCATCATATGGAGTAGATGTGGTTCTCTAGACAACAATGTTGAATGTTTGAGGGTAAATGCAACATTCAAATTAACATCTCCAAGAATTAAGGACTACAAAAATTTTGACTGTTTATAGTGCTGTCAATCAATATTATTTTAACACAAGCAATAATTTATGCCTAGGACAACATCGTTCTTTATGTGCAACAAGACTTATGTGAAAACCCATTACCAAAGACTTCAAACAAAGAGAAAAATATAAATGCAGACTTATATTATAAACTAAGAAAATAAATCTCAATTTAGAGTCTTTAGGAAATTTCCTCTAATTTGTCATGTATAATGAGCTTTTCATGACTTCATCATAGATTACCCACATGCATAAAACAATAACTCTTTATAGTTCTCTTTCTAATTTAACTTGGCCTAATTTTGAAGGTCTGTGTTGTTTTCTCAAATGACCGAGTCATCATCATAACATTGTGCTCCATGATGAATTTTGTACTTGGCAGGTAATAACTCCCGGATATCAATTTCATTCACCAAGCATTGAATATATACAAGGTTTTTTGACCTTTGGTATTCAAATTCCAAATGGTCCGTTCAAGACTCTTTGCCTTCCTACAACTATTCGACTTCATTTTATTCATTTACATGTTTACAAATTATGTGGAGCTATAATCCAAGGATTAAGCTTCCAACATCCCCCCCCTTAATCCGAAGGAGAGTTTGTAAGACCGAGCATTGTTCTAAATCTTTCAAACTTTTCTCATCCAAGTGATTTGGTGAAAATATCTGCAATTTCATCATTAGTGGAACAATGAAGTAAATGAACTGTCTCGGCCTCTACATGATATCGAATAAGATGATACTTTGTGTTGATATGTTTGGTTCAATCATGGAATCTAGGATTCCTGGCCAACTTGATTGCAGAAGTGTTGTCAATCAAAAGTGGAGTGGAATTCTCTTGTTTCTCCTGGAAATCTTCAAGTATCTTCCTAAGCTTCACAATCTCTTTGGTTTCTTCTGCAACAGCTACATATTCTGCCTCTGTTGTTGAGTCTGTTGGAACTCATTGTTTGTGTGATCTCCAAGAGACAGTTGTTGATCCAAGACTCATTGTGTATCCAAAAGTGGACACTCCTGTTTCTTTGTCACCATCGAAGTCTGAACCAGAGTACCCAATAAGTTTGAAGTCTTCCACCTTAGAATACTTGAGTCCAAATTCTTGAGTCCCTTTCAAGTATCTTAGAACTCTCTTTGCTGCAGACCAATGCCCTTCAAAAGTTTTTTGCATAAACCGTGAAAGAATGCTAACAACATAAGAAATATCTGGTCTGGTGGTAGTAAGGTAGATAAGGCTTCCTACAAGCTGTCAATACTTGGTTGCATACTCAAATTCTTTTCCTTCACTTGATGTGAGCTTTAGCTTTTGTTCTATTGGAGTTGAGAGTGGGTTGCAATCTGTCATGCCAAATTTATTCAACAGTTCTCCAATATACTTTTTCTGAGAAATGAGAATGTACTTAGGATGTTAAGTCACTTCAATTCCTAAGTAATAGTGAAGATGTCCCAGATCATTCATTTCAAATCCTTTCTTTAAGTATTTCTTTATGGATGTTGTTGTCACCCCTAAGAAAACTCCCACGGGGGAAGGAAAGGGCACCCCTTACCGAAAAAACTTAGACTTTTGAGGAGAATTGCGTTTCGTAGAAAGATTGAATGTTTCATCGAAACGGTTGGAGGACAAAGGAAAGGAGCATGATCGGAGGAGTTATCCATTTTCGGCCGAAATTATCAAAGGAATTATCCATTTTACGTCGATCAGAGGAGTTATCCATGTTCAACCGAAACAATGAAGGAGATATCCATTTTGTGATTTATGATGAAGAAAATGGAATCGGTGCTTTACCCGATCTCCATTGAAGCAGAATCTACGCCGAAAAGGATCGGTACCAATTTCCCCTGAAGCTTCCAAAGGAAAAAAGAGAGGGAATGGATCGACGACCGTAGAGAAATTTCGCAGAGGTTCCAACTTTCCAAACCCGCATTGCGGATCGCGGAAGTCAAAGGAGCATTTTCTTCGAAGCTATGCATTTGGTGTTCCGACTTTCCAACATCCTCATTTTGGCTTGCGGATTGTGGAGGAGCAAATTTCTTCAAACTGTGAATTTGTGGTTCTAACTCCCCCATTGCAGATTGCGTAATTGCGGAGGAGTAAATTTCTTCAAACTGTGAATTTGCGGTTCCAACTTCCGACTCCCGCATTGCGGACTACGAAATTGTGGAGGAGTAAATTTCTTTAAACTATGAATTTGTGGTTCCGAATTTCGACTCCCGCATTGTGGATTGCAGAAGTCGAAGGCATGATTTCTTCGAAGCGGTGAATTTCGAGTTCCAATTTTCGACTCCCGCAATGCAGATTGTGGAAGTCAGAGGCATGATTTCTTCAAAGTTGTCAATTTGGGGTTCCGACTTCCCAACTCCCTCATTTCGGATTGCGGAATTCGGAGGAGTGATTTCTTCAAAACTATGCAGAAGGTGTTCCGACTTCCGATTCCTGCATTGTGGCATGTGTATTGTGGCTTGTAGATTGCGGATTGTGGACTGAAGTTGGCATTTTAGAATAAATTATGGTTGTGTAAAAAATGCAGAATTTGGCAGGAAAATGGCTCAAAATTCCACGAATGATAGTTGATTTAGATACAAAAGGAAGCGCAATATGAGGTCAATCCCTACAAATCATCCTGAAAGGGCTCAATCTAAAAGACAGCAGGTAGTTTCAACAATTCAATCATATATTGGCAGCGCACTAAAAGTCCCCCACCAGTTCATCTCCAGTTCAAGAAACTAAGATTGATCCAAACAAACCGAGCAAAGAAGGAAGATGACCTCATCACTTCCAGCTTTTATTATTTATTTGGAATAAATAGTCCATAAGACTAGTGGTTAATCTAATTTATTTACCAACAGCTGCAGTTGCAAATTTAATAAACAACCACATATGGTTGAAGTAGTTGAGAAGGTTTTGATTTTTGTAAGCCTATAAAGGAAGGTTTCGAATAAGACCCAAGGGTTGGGATTTTGAGATAAGAAAACTCTAAGTATGTAATGAAACCCATCCTTTTTATTAATGAAAAGACTTGATCTCAGAGAAGATATTCTTGAAGTTAATGTTTTGATGTCTGTAATTCGTGTGCATGTTTTCCCTGCTAGTATTTATCCTTAACTGTCTTCTTCTAAGTGTCTAAATCAAGATTACATGATCTGAAATTTGTGTAATGTTTGATGCTTCAGATACATATGGTTAGATACTCCATCCTTTCTTTCTGAAATTGCAAATTAGAATTCATTCGTAATTCTCTAATTATGTGATGGACTTTGTTACCCTTTCTGCTATCATCTGCTAAATATCTCTTTGACTTGAAAAGAAATCATTTATCTTGAGTCTTCCCTTAATATTATAGTTCTATCGGTCATCTATGACAGAAACCCTTTAAAACATTTGACTCCATGCCCTGTGATATTCCTATCCTCAACCCAACCAATTGAAATCCCTAATACCCTTTCCTGAAGGTCTAGCCACCACTATTAATACACAACCAGCCAATTCAAGTGATATTTTCGATGTTGAAAGAGTTGTGAGAGAGAGAGAGCCCTCTCTGTATCTTGGAAAGGCTAGTTTCCATTCACAATAGTGTAGTTTAAATAGTTACCCCAATGATCCCTTCTGCCGCAACCTGGAAGAATCCTGAGTGATAACATCTGGAGACCATACTGGGGACGAGAATTCATTTACCCCATAAAAAGAATTACAAGGAATCAAATTCGATCTCTGAGGGAAAACAGAAGATCAGATACATCAAGGTTGTGATATTTTCCCTGGTGACTCCAATATTCAAATTTTCAGTCCCACAAGAGACACTTGGTGAGTTTCTTGAAAGAATTTTGGCTTCCTGAAGGATATCTACCAGAATTCAACTGGATCCTGAACCAGCACAGTTCGTATCAGATCCAGAAAAGATCATCCGGAAAGCGAAGAAAGAAAAAATAGGTATTCCTCCATTGACCAGATCTTTTTCTTTACCTAAAGAAGAAGCTCGGACTATAGATACTGTCTCTTTTGATTTAAAGGTTGAGAATTTCTTATTTCGGTCTAAATATGAGACAGGTCTGAAAGAAACCTTATTTGATCAGAAAAATTTCCAAACCCATTGTTTGAGTGCTTTGTGGGAGAGCTTAGAGGCCAAAGAAGAAAGCAGTGACTTGTTCCTCTTCACTAAAGCAACCAGCAAGCAGACCAATATCCTAATCACCCCTCCTACTCCAGTTCACACTGTTGTAATACCTATCCCTGCTTCTAAACCTATTTCAAGTACTCCTCCTGGTTCCAAGCAAACTCTAAGAGCAATGGCTTCCATATTTTCCCCTTTAGCCCTCCCTGCCAACCTCCATGATCTACCTATGGGATATCCCAACGCCTTATGAGATATGATGGGGAAGGGAGTGGTATTGCACAGCAACATGTGGACCATTTTACTAACTTCATAGATCTTGAAGAGATAGATGAAGATGATGTCAAGATTAGGTTATTTTCCCAAATGTTTTTTGGGGAGGTAAAGAAATGGTTCAAAACCATTCCAAATAGAGGTATTGCTACCTATGAGAGGTTGGAACATGATTTCTTGGCCAGATGGAAGGATAAACAAAATCCTCTCCAAATTATCACTCAATATGAAAACACGAAGAAAACTAATGTTGAGACTGTCCAAGAATTTTCATACAGGTTCATGAAAATGTACAATTCTATCCTTGTGGACATCAAACCCTCTATGGGTGTAGCCAAACTTCACTATGCTAATTGTTTTGACAGTGACTTTGATCTCATGTTGAGAGAAAGGAGATCTGCTACCCTTCTTGATATGTTGAAATATGATGTTGAAGTAGAAGCTAATTTAATGGCCTCAGGTCAAATAAGGCATAGAACTGAAACTGATAAAAAGAGATTCAATGAAATATGCGAGTCTTCCACCTCCCAATATATTGACACCAACTTTGAACAGATGATGAAAACCATGGAAATATTGGTGGATAGGATGTCCCTAGATAACAAACCCCCTGTCGTAGAGAAACTCCTGAGCCTCAAGCTCGGAACATGAACTACAGGAGACCTCCTGCCCCATATGGAAGACCAAGAGAGCCAAGGGACCCTAGAAATGCATAAAATCAACCAATTAGACCACCTTTTGTTGAAAACATGATAGTAGAAGAAGAGGAAGATGGAAAACCTGAAGATCAGATGCAGCTCCAATTTTATTTGACTAAAGAAGAACATGATCAATCATCTCTACATTTAGATAGCAGCCTAGAACAGATAGAGTCTGAACAATATCAAAGAGGTTTCCAAAATGCAATTTTTGAATTTCAGAGACAACATAATTTGAGGAATAGAAAGGTAACTGCAAACCAAGGAAAGGCTACTGCTGAGCCATCTACTTCTCAGCAATAGAAAAAAGAAACCCCTAGGAAGAGTGATGATCCAAAGCCTGTTACCTATGATAAAACAACTGAAAAGAATATTGAAGCTCCTAAAAGGGTCCCAGAAGGGAAGGATGAAATTAATGTGAAAACGGTAGAGAAGACTCATTCTGCTTTCAGTTTACAAAATGAAATATCTAAGATAAAGATCTCAATCCCCTTCAATGAGTTGTTAAAAAATACAGAATATAAGAATCAGATTCTGGAAATAGTGAAGGGAGAGGAAGGAAAGAATCCAACCACTCTTAATTTACATGATGATAATCCTGCCCTTCTGTTTGGCCCCCATGTTGAAAAATCTCAAGAAGTTGATGTTCCCCCCTTTTATATCAGTCTAAATAAACATGATCATATACTACATAATGCTATGTTAGATTCTAGGGCCTCACATCACCTCATGCCAAAATCAGTGGTAGAAAATCTAGGACTAGAAATCACCAGACCTTATAAAGATTTATTCTCATTTGATTCCACAAAAGTACAGTTCCTGGGGCTGTTCAAAGGTATGGTTGTATCATTGACACAAATCCCTTAGAAGAATGTGGTAATGGATATAGTAGTAGCAAACATTCCACCCAAATTTGGGATGTTGTTATCAAGATCTTGGGAATCTAAACTTAAAGGAACACTGCAGATGGATATGTCTTATGCCACCATCCCTATTTTTGGAGAAAACAGAAGACTATATAGAGAACAAATATTGTCCTATGTAGTAAGTAGTAAAATTAAACCCGAAAATCATCCCACATTTGTTGTAGATACTGATATAGGCTCTTCGGTCTTCTGTTATGACCTTGGTTTAGGAGGAAAAGATACGGAAATCGCTGACCTTCCTGAAACAAATGATGGGTTTAATACCAAGAAATACATACAGTGCGTTGGCAGCTCTGGAAGCGAACAAGCCAGCGGTCAACGGGTAGAAAAGGGAAGTAATGAGAAGTCAGATATAGAACCCGATGCTACAACCACATCCCAAAAAGAAGGGCTCTGGACTATGAGATTTGATGGGGACTTGAACAAGGAAGGAGCAGGGGCCAGAGTATGGATAATGGCCCCAGACGAAGGAAATAAATGCTCCAAGTTGCAGTCCTTTAAACTGATGTTTGACTGCTCAAATAATGTAGCAGAGTATGAAGCTTTGCTGCTAGGGTTGAATACACTTAGGGAGATGAAAGCTAAAAAAATAAAATTCTATGGGGATGCAGAGCTGATAATCCAACAAGTAAATGGGGTTTATGAGACCAAACATCCCAAAATGAGAGCTTATAGGAATGTTGTTTGTGATATGTTCGATCATTTCTTTACAGAACACAAGATTTCCTTCATCCCTAGGGAGCGAAACACAACAGCGGATACCTTGGCTAGCTCTGCTAGCAAGTTCCAACTCCCTATTTACCCCACCAGGACCTAGATGATCAATATAAAGCATAGGCCTCATGTCCCTAACAATACTAGACATTGGCAAATCTTTGAGGATGATCAGCAGATAAAGAAATTCCTAGAGATGACAGAGGAGTTTTCGAATACCCATATTGACCAATAAAACTATGCAAATGAATAATGGGAACCTAATCCAACATAGTTCCTAACAACGTTGGGAGAGAAAGACATCCTTCAGTTGAAAATAAACTATATCCCCAAAGGGTTAGCACCATTAGAAAAAAAAATTGATGAATATGATGTGGCCAAAAACCCTAAAGTTGTTCCAAACCACAATGAAGTAGAAGACTGCAACATTGGGGATGATGAGGAAACTAAGATTATCAAGCTATCTAAATCCCTAAACCCAGGTACTAAATATGATTATGTTGACTTAATGAGAAATTTTTCTGATGTTTTTGCATGGTGTTATGAAGACTTAAACGAATATGATCATATATCATACAATACACCATACCAGTAAAGACGAGTGAAAAACCATTCAAGCAGAAGCTAAGAAGGATGAACCCTATGCTACTCCCTCTCATAGAAAAGGAAGTGAAGAGACTATATGAAGCCAAAATCATAGTCTCATTAAGATTCTCAAAGTGGATAGCCAACATAGTTCCAGTAAGAAAGAAAAATGGAGAAATCAGACTATGTATAGACTTTAGAAATCTAAACAGTGTCCCTAAAAGACAACTATCCCCTTCCCAAAATGGATCATATTTTGTAAAAATTTGTAGTGGCGGCAAGAATTTCCACACTAGATGGATTTTCAAGGTACAATCAGGTAAAAGTGTTACCAGAAGATCAGGAAAAAAGAACATTTACTACACCTTGGGGAACTTTCATGTATGCAAAAATTCCTTTTGGTCTATTAAATGCAGGAGCCACATTTCAGAGAGATATGGACATAGATTTTGTAGAAGAAAGAGATAAGTTTGTGGTTATAGATATGGATGATATTACTGTGTATTCCAAATCCGACGCAGAACATTTGAAACATCTACACTAATTATTTTTAAAATGTAGAAAGTTTGGGATTTCTCTGAACCCCAAGAAGTCAAACTTTTCCATGCAAGAAGGTAAGTTGTTGGGTCATATAATATCTAAAGATGCAATTAAAATTGACCCATACAGAGCTGACACCATACAGAAAATTGAACTCCCGAGGAGTAAAAAGGAAGTCCAACCTTTCCTTGGCAGAGTAAACTTCTTAACAAGATTCATCCCCAACTTTGCAGAGATCATGAAATCAATTACAAACATGCTTAAAAAGGATAATCAGATAAGGTGTACTGTTGAAGCCAAGCAAGCATTTGGATATATAAAGAAGGCAATAGTTGAAGTACCAGTACTAATCAGTCCTGATTTTGAAAAAGAATTTCTTATGTTTTTATTTTCCTCAGAGCATTCCATAACAGGAGTTCTTCTACAGAAAAATCAAGAAGGAGTTGAGAAACCCATAGATTTCTTCAGTAGGTCTCCCGGAGATGTTGAGATCAAGTACAATATTATGGAAAAGCATGCCTATGCCATGATAAAAACTTTAAGAGATTTCAGAGTTTATGTTTTACATTCTCATGTTGTTGCTTTTGTCCCTAATGTTGTTGTAAAATACATATTGACACAACCTGATCCAGAAGGTCAAAGGAAAAAATGGATAGCTTTACTATTGGAGTATGACTTAGAAATCAAGCGTACAAAGCTTGTCAAAGGGCAGGGACTGGCCAGACTCATGGCCAAGGAAAATTGGGACTCACTAAGTGTGAACTTGATCTCACACATCTTGGAAGGCACTGCTCAAGACCCACTACTGCATGTATCAGACAAATTCTTATCATCTCCTTGGTACTCTGACATTATATATGTTTTGCAGAACTTACAAGCACCCCCTGAGATGGGAAAGAGAAAATCCAGGTCAATAAAAATGAAGGCTGCAAAATGTTGCATACTAAATGGAGGACTTTATTGGAAGGACCCTGGAGGTATTTTATTGAACTATATGTTGGAGGATGAATCCAGAATGACAATAAGAGAGTTTCACAAAGGTGTTTGTGGAGGAAACCATTACTGGAAGGCCACTGTCAACAAGACTCTTAGGGAAGGATTTTATTGGCCCACTATGTTTAATGATGCATATAAAGATATAGCTACTTGCCATGAATTCCATATCTTTGAAAGAAAAAGGAAGATCCTTCCCTTTCCTTTAAAACCAATCTATGTAGAAGCCCCTTTCCAGTAGTGGGGGCTAGATTTCATTGGTGAAATCATTCCCAACTCCTCTGGACAACATAGGTGGATATTAACTACCACAAATTACTTCACCGAATGGATTGAAACGGTACCAAGCAAACAAACCACTGACACAGTCATCATCAAATTTTTGGAGGAAAATATCATGTCCAGGTTTGGTTGTCCTGTCAAAATAGTCATTGATAATGCTCAAGCTTTTAAATCCAAGAAAATGGTCATGTTCTGCAATGAATTCCACATAAAATTGGGCCATTCTACTGCTTACTACCCCGAGGGAAATGGATTGGCCGAATCATCTAACAAAATACTGGTTAGGATCATCAAGAAGTTGTTGTAAGAAAATAAAGGGAGTTGGCATACCAAGCTAACTTTTTCCCTATGGGATGATAGGATTACCACCAAGAGGTCCATTAGGACTTCCCCTTTCAAACTGTTGTATGGAACAGAAGTGATATTCCCTGATTCCCTCAGAGGGCCTGCAATGAGACTGCTATGGGAACAAGGAGAGGAACTAAACCCTGAGCTAACGAGATCCAATCAGCTGATTGAACTACAAGAAACTAGGAACAAGGTACATGTTGAATCCATGATATATCAAGAGAAGGTCAAGAAAACTTTTGACAAAATAACCAAGGTTGATAATTTCCAAGTAGGAGATTTGGTGTTGAAGTGGGATGCTAGAAGAGAAGAACAAGCCCAAAAATTTGATCATCTCTGGTAGGGGATTCATACAGTTGTTGCTTACCATGGAAACAATGCCTTCATTTTTATAGACAAAGAAGGTGAACCAGTGGGTAAAGGACCAGTCAACAAACGGTTCTTAAAACACTATCTCTAGTGAAAAAATAAGTCTATCAACCCACCCTCACTGTACATTAGCAATTTTTGAGTTTTAGTTAGCTATTCTTCAAATCTATTTGCATTCATTCAAAAAAAAAAGGAAAAGAAAGAAAGAAAGAAAATAAATGAGAAGGACACTAGTCTATTGTTCTTGCTACCTCATAGGGAGGGTATCATCCCTGGTTGGAGCCATTGTTATCACCCCTAAGAAAACTCCCACGGGGGAAGGAAAGGGCACCCCTTACCGAAAAAACGTAGACTTTTGGGTAGAATTGCATTTCGGAGCAAGATTGAATGTTCCATCGAAATGGTCGGAGGACAAAGGAAAGGAGCCCGATCGGAGCAGTTATACGTTTTCCACAGAAACGATTGGAGGAATTTTTTTTTACGTCTATCAAAGGATTTATCCGTGTTCATTTGAAACGATGAGGTAGTTATCCATTTTACGATTTATGATTAAGAAAATAGAATCGGTGCTTTACCCGATCTCCATTCAAGCAGAATCGGCGCCGAGAAGGATCGGTGCCAATTTCCCCCGAAGGCACCAAAGGAAAAAAGAGAGGGAATGGATCAACGACCGTAGAGAAATTTCACAAAGGTTCCGCCTTTCCGAATCCGCATTGTGGATCGCGGAATTTGGAGGAGCAATTTATTCAAAGTTATGCATTTGGTGTTTCGACTTTCAGACACCCGCATTTCAGCTTGCGGATTGCGGATTGTGAAGGAGTAAATTTCTTCAAACTATGAATTTGCGGTTCTGAATTCTGACTCCTGCATTGTGGATTGCAAAAATTATGGAGGAGTAAATTCCTTCAAACTGTGAATTTGCGGTTCCGACTTCCGACTCCCGCATTACGGATTGCAGAATTGTGGAGGAGTAAATTTCTTCAAACTATGAATTTGTGGTTCCTACTTCCGACTCCCGCATTGCGGATTGCGGAAGTCGAAGGCGTGATTTCTTTGAAGCGGTGAATTTGGAGTTCCAATTTCTGACTCCCGCATTGCATATTGCCGAAGTCAGAGGCATGATTTCTTCAAACTTGTCAATTTGTGGTTTCGACATCCCGACTCCCGCATTTCGGATTGTGGAAATTGGAGGAGTGATTTCTTTGAAACTATGCAGAAGGTGTTCTGACTTCTGATTCCCGCATCGTGGCATGTGGATTGCGGCTTGTGGATTGTGGATTGCGCACTGAAGTTGGTGTTTCAGAATAAATTATGGTTGTGTAAAAAATGCAGAATTTGGCAGGAAAATGGCTCGAACCTCCACGACTGATAGTTGATTTAGATACAGAAGGAAGCGCATATGAGTTCAATCGCTACAAATTATCCTGAAAGGGATCAATCTAAAAAACAACAGGTAGTTTCGACAGTTCAAGCTTGCACTGGAAGCGCACTAAAAGTCCCCCACCAGTTCATCTCCATTTCAAGAAACAGAGATTGATCCGAACAACCCAAGCAAAGAAGGAAGACGGCCTCATCACTTCCAGTATTTATTATTTATTTGGAATAAATAGTCCATAAGACTAGTATTTAATCTGATTTATTTACCAACAGTTGCAGTTGCGAATTTAATAAACAACCACACATGGTTGAAGTAGTCGAGAAGGTTTTGATTTTTGTAATCCTATAAAGGCATGTTTCGAATAAGACCCAAGGGTTGGGATTTTGAGATAAGAAAACTATGAGTGTGTAATGAAACCAATCCTTTTTATTAATGAAAAGACTTGATCTTGGAGCAGATATTCTTGAAGTGAATGTTTTGATGTTTGTAATTCATGTGCATGTTTTCCCTGCTAGTATTTAACATTGATTGTCTTCTTCTAAGTGTCTAAATCAAGATTACATGATCTGAAATTCGTTTAATGTTTTATGCTTTAGATACATATGGTTAGATACTCCATCCTTTCTTTTTGAAATTGCAAATTAGAATTCATTCGTAATTCTCTAATTCTGTGATGGACTTTGTTACCCATTTTGCTATCATCTGCTAAATATCTCTTTAACTTGAAAAAACTCCATTTATCTTGCCTCTTCCCTTAAGATTATAGTTTTATTAGTCATCTGTGACAGAAACCCTTTAAAAAGTTTGACTCCATGCCCTATGATATACCTATACTCAACCCAGCCAATTGAAATCCCTAATATCCTTACTTGAAGGTCTAGCCACCACTATTAATACACAACTAGCCAATTCAAGTGATATTTTACATGATGAAAGAGTTGTGAGAGAGAGAGCCCTCTCTCTGTCTTGGAAAGGCTAGTTTCCATTCACAAGAGTGTAGTTGAAATAGTTACCTCAGTGATCCCTTCTGCTGCAACTTGGAAGAATCCTGAGTGATAAGAGATGTTATATAACTTTCACTGTTCCCAGTCATCAAAATATTATCCACATATATAGCAAGAAACACAACAGATCTTCCAACTTTCTTTACAAATAGTATTGCGTCATAAATATGGTAATGTTTGAAATTTAGCTGTCACGTCCCTGATCCCCTTTGTTCCCTTTAGAGTGATGGGGAAACAACCTGGAAGCACCTGCTATATTTTTTTTTCCAAAATTGATCCGTAACTCTAATATTTTGCACAACCGCAATGGTCTCAATTTGCAATCTGCAATCCGTAGTCGGAAGTTGGAAGTCATAACTGCAGATTACATCTTCGATGAGGATCACACCTCCAACCTCCACAATCTGCAATCCGCAGTGCGGAAATTGGAACTCGGGACACCAATTCTCTGTTCTGAATAAATATCATCTCCGACTTCCACAATACGCAATCCCCCTTGCGGGAGTTGAAAATTGGAACCCCCAAATGTGCAGTGCCGAAGAAATGCGCCTCCGACTTCTACAATCCGCAATGCGGAAATCAGAAGTCGGAGCACCAAATATTCCACCTTATCGAATCACGCCTCTGAATTCCACAATCCGCAATGCACCTTGCGAAACTCAAAAGTCGGAACGCCAAAATATCAACTCCGAAGAATTGCTCCTCCGACTTCCGCAATCCGCAATCCTCCTTGCGGAACTCAGAAGTCGCAACTCCAAAATCTCAACAATCTGGAAAGATTACCTCTCCGACTTCCGCAATCCACCTTGCGGAACTCAGAACTCTGAACAACCATTTCACAACTTCGGCAATTTTACTCTTTCAACTTCCGCAATCTACGTTGCGGGAGTTGAAAGTCGGGACCACCATGCATAACTCCATAGAATCACCCCTTCCGACTTCCGCAATCCATAATCTGTATTACGGGTTTGGGAAGTCAGAATCCCAACTGCACAACTTCTCTAGCTCATTACTTTCTCAACCCAAGTTCATTTTGGGAAAAAACGGTACCGTTGGAAATCTATCGGAGACCCCTATGCAACTGCATGATCCTCTACCGCATACAATGACTCTGATCCTATCCTTCATCCAACCTAAAAGGTGGCCCCAAGATTCATCAAAACCACTTTACCATTCTGCAAGGCTCTTACACTACTCTGTCATGGCCCCTTCTATTCATCTAATCCATGGGGGAAGCATGAAAACCACAGGGGGGTGTCTATTTCCTCCCCAAATCCCTAAATGAACCTTCTGCACATCCAAGGCCTCATCCAATCTTGTCCTTATTCATCAATGGACATATTTACATATAAATCAAACACATAGATGCAAAACAAAACTGAATCAAACTATATTAACACACACTCAGATGCATTTACCATCATTTCATCATAGGCATAATAACAACATAAGTACAAGTATTATGTTCCATTAATCAACTGGATCATTCCATGCATTCATACATAAACAAACAATCAAGTGTTAGCACAGCGACTGTCGTCAGGGGTTCACTTCGCATTGTCATCAACAAACCATCAACTAAACTCCCTTATGCACCGGCCCAGAAAGGTTTTATGCTTTCCAGTAGCACTCGCAGAGCAAGTGAGGTCTCACCCGAGATGCACAAGGGGGCTGCAGGAACCAAGTTTCCGCAGTGGAGTTGAGGAAATGCATTAAACACACATTGCACTCGCAGAAACAAGAGATTATGTCTTCTGCACTATACTAACATTTCATCATTCGTATATTCATCAATCACAACATCAACACATAATAAACATTCGCATCAACATGATCTAACTACTCATTAGCATGAACAGCAATTACCAAACCCATAGAGCATTAAACATCTCAGTAACATTCGCATTCATCATCTCACAGAAACAAAGACAAAGATAGAACCATAATCGAACATATTCATGCATTCATTAAAATATGTGGAATGACCTTCGCGGAAACAGTCAATACATCATATCACGGATACAAAACAGATCAACAACTAGATCAGAACTCAAAAGGTCGATTATTCTATTCATCGATGGATTCCCTTAGGCTTACAATCATACTCCTATATATACAAAACTAATTGGTTACAAAATGGTCCACGTGACCCTTATCTAACTAACTATCTACTTACGCCCTTCCACATTCTCCATGAATGACCCTTTCTTCTGCCAATCATCCCTTTCGTAATTGTCGGCTTCTGCACTTCCTACGGACTAATCTCGTGCCAACATCAAGCATATATATAAATTGGCCTGATTCAGAGGCAATAGGAGACACTTATATTTAACTGAAACCACCAAGCAAACTGGCTATGGAATTCAACGTTCCAACCCAACCATAGGTCTCTGCACATCCTATAGTATTTCAGCACTCGGAGACCACCCACGAGCTGGGGATGTGTATCCACTAAGGAGGAACTACCCAGGTTTCTCACAGCTTTGGTTTCACCCCAAAAATCATGCTAAGCCAACACATAGTTGGGTTTATCAAGCATGCTAAGAGACAAGGGAGGAGGAAGATAAGCTAGTGAGATCAACCATAGAGCTACATACTCAAACAAATAGCCTTCATCGGGTTTATCAAGCGGTTCCAACCTATTCTCTCTCTTTCACACTATGTCATCCACGCTTGGATCTCCTCAGGGTTACGGCCGAAAGGTTTTGTCCCACGTCTACGATTTTGGGCTAACATATATGGGTTTCTCACGGATTTCTGAGCATCTCACACTCTCCAAATGGCACTAAGGTTTGGGTCTATGGATTTCCCCAATGGATTTTACTTCCCACCCATATTTCTGAGCGGTCTTGGCTCTGCAAATCACGGCTTTCCCCAAATTGTGATTTCTCTTCCTCTCCTCACCACTCAGATCCATGTTTCCCCCCTTTTTCCAACTCTTTTTCTCCTCCCTAATGGAATAGGGATTCGGGAATACGAACTATCAGGGTAGAGTAACGTGCAGATCAATGAAATCAGAGCTCCATGCCCTGCCATCCGAATTTCGGGGTTTCCCCCATTCCATCGACCTCATGAACCGTTTCTTCACCCACTTCCTCCAAAATAATTAAATGACAACTAGGATAGTTAAAGGTGGGTTCCCAAGGTGACACATGGAAACCTAACATTCAATCCCACAACTCCCTCACCTCTCCCTAGTGGATATATAGTTCCCCCTCATTTAGTTGTATCCATAGCCAGCCCTTAGTTTTTTTATTACATGATATTCACATCATTTTAAAATTTCCATGGCTTAATAGCACATGGATTGCACAATGTCAAATACTTGCCTCTTATAGCTGAGCATTCACTAGCGGGGCCTTGGCCTTGAGCTCCATGCTAGGAATCATACATCACATATGCACAATGTTTACATAAAAGCCAATATATCCTAAGGCTTAAAATGGGGACATTACAATTCCCTCCCCCTTAGAATAACACCGTCCACGGTGTTCCACTACTTAGGAATACATACACAACATCAAAAATTCACAAAATGTGGCAGGTTTGTCTTGCATTTCATCTTTTACTTTAAGCTTCCAGAACCAAGCCCTTTGGCTTCTACAAGATGCTCTTGCTGGCTATGAAATTCCAGCTCCACAACAGTCCCTTCCTGTTCCTTATCTTCTAGCCGATCCATAAGTCTGGAAACTTCATGGCTACAATTCTTCTTATTTCCCTATGTTGGGAAGTTGCAGAGGCAATGATTTCCTCCACATTCCCAACATTTCAGTGGTTGCTTTTTCTTCACTTGCTCCATTTTCCTTGAGTCTTCCATCCTTAATCGTTTCTTAAGGGGTTGATTAGGTGACTGCCTCTTCATTGACACATTGTCCTTTCCACTGCTGATAGATTCCAGAATGTCTTTTACCTCATTTTGCAGAAAAATAGAGTCCCGCAAAACCTTGTGGTTCATCTCATTATGTTGCTTTTGTAGTTTGAGCATTTCCCCAAGATTTTCTTGGGTCTTGGAAATTGTTTGAAGAAGATTTTCATCCAAGTCCAATAGCTTTTGGTCTGTTGTCATGATCACTGTGCACAGCTGCCCACACTTTGCTTACTAGCAACACTTGTCTTGTAACAGCTGCAACCAATTGATTTACTTTTCACCTGTGAAATTCATCATTACAATTCTTGTTAGGCGAAGCATAACATAAGCATTAAGATCAGTCAATTACTTGCCCAATTGTCATGGAAAGTTCATGCTTTATTCATGATACTTCCACACATTTAATGCTTGTCCAACATACAAATGAACTCATTCATGTTCATCCTTTCACAAGGAATTAATTAATTCAGCGTTCACAATTTATTTCAAGCAAGATAAATATATTAAACTTTCATCCATGACATGCATTCAACAATTTTATGTTTCTAAAATGCATCAATCAAAAGGAAAGAGAAGGTTAATATTTTTCCCCTCTTGGCCCTATTCCAATCTGTATCCCCGCCACCATTGTGGTTCCATGCTCCTTGGTCTCTTTCACATCAATTTGAATGCTTGACTCGCCCTTTCCTAGTTTTGGCGATGACACTTGGCTTCGAAAGCAAGGTATTTCTTTATTCAATTCACATGCCACAAAATATTGTCAGGTTTTCTTATTTCGATTCAATTTAATTATCTCTCTATGATTTTTGGTTTACATATTAATGAAGCCTTGGTCAGTACTAAAACAGATAATGGTTTTTTAGAGTGTTCAAAACTTGGTCCCCATGTATGGTTAAGAAATGCCCAAAGTCTTTGTTTAATCTTCCTCTCAAACTCACAATTCAATCAAACATATTTAGGAGACAATACCATTAATGTCATCTTGCATATATGGAAAAAACATTGTGCTTGGAACTTCAGCACAAGACATGACAATTCTATCATTGGTCTTGGCTCTCCTTGTCATTGGTTCTATGATTGTTCGTGCATATAAATACATCGACAAATTCGTATAGGTGTTCACTATACAAGTTTGAAACTGTAATTTGTAGCAGATATCGGTCTTGGCCTCTATTTTGCTTCCATGGGACTCAAAAGCAGTTAAAAAAACATAATACTATGGATTCCTTCCAATCTTGCTAATTGCTTGTCTGAAAAAATCATTCCAAGGATTGAAGACACTTTACATGTGTTGAAACAAGTTGGGCATAAGATTCAATGCCGGTGGGATTTCGACCCAAAATAAGGTCGACAAGGACTCTGGCATTAAACTTGAAATTCCACATGATATTGATTTGTCGGCCGTGGGGAATCATGTCCTCTCTTTTCTTTTTCTTTTTTTAAATCCTTCGACCATTAGCCTTAAGAAGAAGGAAAATTTTAATTTAAAATTATACATTTATTGCATGGATAGGGAGAGGCTTCACAAAATGAACTTCTTAGGGCTTTAGTGTCCCTTTTCCTTTTTGGTTTAATAATAATAATGTTTTATTGGAATGTAAAGTTACCTAATGCTACCCTTTTTTATTGGAACATGAAAAGGTGTTAATGAAAATAAGGGATTAGGGAAAGGGTTAGGGACTTGGGAGTATTTTTTACATCGAAATCGGGAGGGTTTTGTTAGGATATTTAGACACTTAGGAGTTAGTTAAGATCAACTTGTGTAATATATTCGTCAGGAAAAGTGTGTTTCTTTAGTATGCATTAGTATGCATTTGTAAATATTTAATCTCACGGTCACGATATGTTGTGATCCGACGACTCAACTTCTCTTAGATCATACCTAACCTTGATCCGTGGCTTAACACCCGATTGGTCCATGATCTCTATTTAAAGAGCATGGAGGGTCATTGTTTGGTTGATCGATTATGAGAAGCTCATTTGTAACTTTCTTTCTTTGCACAATAAATTGCTCCGTAGAAGCTATTTGGCCGGGGCCATGGAGTGTTTCGCTCTCGAGGGTTTAAACCATGTCAAAACATCGATGTATCGATTTGTGATTTGTTTGTGTGAAGTGGTTGCTCTAGGTGTTCGGTCTTTTAAGAGTACCCTATGTACCCGAACATGGTATCAGAGCTTTTATGAAGAGTCGCTTCTGGTTATGATCTAGATCTTGAACTGTTGTTGCCGAATCTTGAAAGGGTTTCTGGTTCTGGTATTTTTGTGTATTTTTGGGTTGTGGGAGGTGTTCTATTGCGTCTGGAGCGTCGTTTCCATTAGGAAATAGTTTTCGTTTGATCGAAAACGGTTCCTAGTTGCTTCAAAAATGCGTATTTCATCAGATCTGAAGGTATACTATTACAGTGACGCCTTTTTTTAATTTTTGTTTTAAAAAAATATATATCTCATATTTTATCAGTTTATATTATTAGATTTTTTAGTTTCGAATTGTTGTTTTCCCTGTCTGTGTATGCTCTTTGTCGTGCACCTTGTGCGATCTCGGGGAATCAGAAACAGAAAGGGAAAGGGTTTTTCTCGGCTGCGTATGCTCTTTGTCGTGCACCTTGTGCGATCTCAGCAAATCAGAAATAGAGAGTGAACGTAGACTTTCCGGGCAAGCTAACGAGATCTAACCCCACAAGCATAGAAAAGTTTTTTTGTTTTGGTAACCGAGCAAGAAGAGTAAAAAAAAAAAAACCCTTCCTCCTTCCCATATTTTACATACCTTTTAATCTAACTCACTTGGTTCAAAATTGCTTTATTCCTTAATAGGTCTTGATTTCAAGTCTTAGGAAGTTACTTTAAAAAAAAAAAGTGCATGCAATATCTATTTGCAAGTTACTTTATTGTAAAAGTGCATCTCACTTAAATAATAAAAATAAAAATAAAAAATGAGTCACTTAAATTCTTTTTTATTGCTGCACTATTTAAAGTAACATCATTGTAAAAGTGAAATCACTTATTTTATAAAACTAATTCACTTGAAGCAACTTTCTTGTAAAGTGATTATCAAAGGTTCATCTTGGGAAGAGGGGGGTTCTTTTTTTTAGCTGATCATTCTCTATCTGCCACGTCACTATTGGGGACATCTTCAACATTTTATTTGATCAAGCATAACTTCATCATACGGAGTCAGTTTTCAGTGCCATTTTTCTTTTAAACTATCTATTTTTTCGAGTTCTTCGCATCCAGACTATTGGTTTCTACGTTTACAGCCACTAATTTACAAATATGGCCGCCCCTTGTGATATTCTACTTACTAGTTCCAACTATTTCTCATGGAAATCTCATATGGAGGATGTTCTACGAAGTAGAGGACTTTTCAGAATTACCTCAGGGAAAGAAACATAACCCACTAATGATGATAAGAAAATAAAATGGACCAATAGATGTGACGAAGCTCGTGGATTGATTGGGATGTCAATCTCTACTGATTTGCAATTCCACATATCTGAAATTGATGAACCTGATGCTGCTTGGGACAAGTTGGAATCTGTGTTTGGTAAACACAATAAAATTCGAGGTCACCAACCCGAAAATGAATTGATTTCTTTAAATCCAAGTGATTTTTCATGCATACAAGATTATTTATCTAAGTACAAAACTTTTATCTGAAGAATGCATTTATCATATTCTTTCCAAACTTGGACCTGCATATTCTGTTTTTGTATCTACATTTTACTCCATGAAAGAATCCTTGAATGCAGCTAGCTATCAAGAGCCTAGTCTTGAATCCTTTTGTGATTCCTTGATTCGAGAGCAAGATAAGCTCATCCATCTTGGAATAATTAACAATGCAGATACATCTAGGAAAGCATTATTGTCCCAACAGAAAGAAAAGTCCAAGCCTCCCAAGAAACAAAATTTTCGCAATAATAAGTCAAACAAGGGTCCCAAACCCTCTCAATCAACTCCTTCTTTAAAAAATGAGAAAGGATCCAAGCCAAAAGGCAAGAAGACTGAGTGTCATTGCAACTATTGCGGGAAAGATAATCATGATGAATATAAGTGTTTCAATAAGATGGCAGCCTTGGAACTAGCAATAAAGAAGCACCACATCAGCCTAGATTCGCCTTCAGAATCTACCTCTCATGGACAAGCACTTTGTGCTTCTGGTTATTCTTATAATGCATCTTATTCTTCTACTTCAAATGAATGGCTCATTGATTCTAGAGCATCTTATCATATGGCTAAGGATCAAGCCATCTTTTCTATTATGCATGAATGTAACACCAAACAAATATTTGTTGGTGATGATAGATCTCTAAGTGTTGTAGGAGTTGGAACAGTTCCAGTAGATAATGGTCATTTCAGTGATGTACTATGTGTTCCAAGAATTTCCTGCAATTTGTTATCAGTCTATCAAATCACTCATTCTGGTGAAGGTAAAACTGCGACGTTTACACCTCACCAAGTTGTAATCAAGGATTTTAAAGATCCTCAATAGGTCCTAGCTACCGGAATTGTTGATGATATTACCAGGTTGTACAAATTTAACAACTTTGGGTCATCACCTTTTCCTTTATTTTTTGTTTCTCATAGTGATAACTTGAGCAAAATTTGGCATGAGCGATTTGGTCACTTAAATTATAGCTCATTGCAACAAATATGTAAAGACAATATGGTGACAGGTCTTCCGATGGTATCTTGCAGGGATGGTGTTTGTTCCAGTTGTGTACTCGGAAAACATCATCGGGACAGTTTTGACAAACGTACCTCTTGGCACGCCTCAGTTCCCTTAGAGCTTGTGCATAGTGACTTGTGTGGTCCTCTTCCATCTGCTTCCTTTTCTGGTTTCAAATATTTCTTAACTTTCATTGATGATTACACCAGATGCACTTGGGATTATTTCCTAAAACTTAAGAGCGAAATATTTAACATGTTCGTGACCTACAAGGCCCTTGTTGAAAAACAATCTGGTCATTAAATTATTAAGTTAAGATCTAACAATGGAGGAGAATATGTTAACAAAAAATTCACTACTTTCTGCACTGAATAAGGAATCCAACAACAACACACTGTTCCATATACACCACAACAAAATGGTGTAGCTGAACGGAAGAACCGCACTTTAAAAGAAATGGCTAATTGTATGATCCAATCTAAGGGACTAAATCTTCAATTTTGGGCTGAAGCCATTAATTGTGCAAATTACATAGTTAATCGCACCCCCACTAAAGCATTACAAGGTATCACACCGGAAGAAGCATGGATTAAAATTAATCCAAATGTAAGTCACTTCCGTGTGTTTGGTAGTGAAGCATGGGCTCACATTCCGGATGAAAAACGGAAAGCATTGCAGCCTAAAAGTGAAAAGTGCATATTTGTTGGATATTTTGAAGATATAAAAGGTTATAGACTTCTTCAACCACATTCTCATGATGTAGTCATTAGAAGAGATGTTAAATTTGATTAAAATCTCTTGGCCTGCGAGCCTAACTCGGTGATAGTGCCATCTTTGGCCTGCGAGCCTGATTCGGCGATTGTACCTTCTTCTTCTTCTTCCAACTTTCTTGACAGGTTTCCAACTCCAGTTTCTGATGATGACAATGAGGATGAAAATCCACCTCCGCCTGCTCATGTTCCTCCAATTGCACCAGCACAAGTGCTTCCTCGATGGGTCCGTTCAACATGTGAAGCAGCTGGTGATCTTGTCGGTGATCTTGTCGGTGATCCTAGAGATCAACGTCGAACACGTTCTCAGTTTCAGTGAGCCTCTTCTCTTTTGGCTCAATTTTCGGAGAATCATGATCCAGAAACCTTTGCAGAAGCTTCAGGAAATCCAGATTGGGATGTAGCTATGGATGAAGAATATCGTTCCTTAATGGAAAACGATACTTGGGATCTTGTACCTCTTCGAAAAGGAAGAAAATTTGTCAGATGTAAATGGGTCTACAGAACTAAGTATGCATCAGATGGAAGTGTTGAAAGACTTAAGGCAAGGTTAGTTGCCAAATTTTTTTCCCAAGTTGAAGGGATTGACTATAATGAAACCTTTGCTCCTGTCGCAAAAATGAACTCCATTCGCCTTATTCTTTCCCTTGCAACCTTACATAACTGGGAAGTCCATCAAATGGATGTCAAGTCTGCCTTCTTACATGGTGATTTACAGGAGGAAATTTACATGGAACAACCTCCTGGATATGTTCAGAATAACTCTAGCCTTGTCTACCTCCTTAATAAATCCTTATATGGCCTTAAGCAAGCTCCTAGAGCTTGGTATTCCAAAATGGATAGCTTTCTCCTTGACACTGGTTTTTCTAGATGCCATTCTGACCCCAATGTTTATACCAAGAAAGTAGAAAACCATCTCATCATTATTGTTCTATATGTTGATGACCTTATTCTTACTGGTAGTGACCCTAATCTTATACACCATGTGAAATCTATTCTTAAGCAAAGTTTTGAAATGTTAGACTTAGGACATTTGCATTATTTTCTTGGTCTCCAAGTCCTGCAAACCAAAGAAGGAATCTTTATTTTTCAGTCTAAGTATTCTTGTGACCTTCTTCGTCGCTTTCACATGGAAGATTGTACACCAGCCCCTTCTCCCTGCCTGTCTGGAGTCAAACTTTCTTCCACTTGTACTTCACCTGAAGTAGATTCCAACTTGTATTGTCATCTTGTTGGTAGTCTCTTATACTTGACTCATTCTCGTCCTGACCTTTCCTTTGTCATTGGTCGTGTTTCCTGTTATATGCAAACACCTCATGAAAGTCACTAGAAAGAAGCTAAAAGAATACTTCGATATATTCGAGGTACAATTCAATTTGGGATTCATTCCAGTATAGGGGGGGAACCTTTGTTGGTTGGTTTCACTGATTCATATTAGGCCGGCGATCCTGATGATCGAAAGTCTACTGTAGGTTATGTTTTCAGTCTGGGATCTGGACCCATCACTTGGGCTTGTAAGAAACAACAAGCTCTTTCTCTTTCTTCAGCAGAGGCAGAATATCGAGCCACAGTTAATGCCAGTTGGGAATCTTTATGGATTCGATAGATCCTTTCAGAGTTTGGATTCGAGCAGTAGCAGCCTACTCCACTTTGGTGCGACAATCAAAGTGCCATCAAACTTGCCAAAGATCCAATCCTACATCAATGTAGCAAACACATTGAGCTACATATGCATTTCATTAGAAATCTTGTTAATGATCATTTTCTTGAAGTGCTCTTTTGTCCTACAGATGATCAAGTTGCAGACATCTTCACCAAGTCTCTTGCAGAAGCGAAGTTTTTTAAACTTCGATCTATGTTAGGAGTTCAGGAACTTGTCATTAAGGGGGGATAGGCTCTAATGCCTCTTTCCTTCTCCTAATAGTGTCACCTTTGTAAATCCTTCAATCCTATCCCAAGTTGTTCTTAAGGGGGGATGTTAGGATATTTGGACACTTAGGAGTTAATTAAGATCAACTTGTGTAATATATCTGTTAGGAAAAGTGTGTTTCTTTAGTATGCATTTGTAAATATTTAATCCGACGATCACGATATGTTGTGATCCGACGACTCAACTTCTCTTAGATCATACCTAACCTTGATATGTGGCTTAACACCTAATTGGTCCATGATCTCTATTTAAAGAGCATGGAGGGTCATTGTTTAGTTGATTGATTATGAGAAGCTCATTTGTAACTTTCTTTCTTTGCATAATAAATTGCTCCGTAGAAGCTATTTGGCCGGGGCCATGAAGTGTTTCCCTCTAGAGGGTTTAAACCACGTCAAAACATCAGTGTATCGATCTGTGATCTGTTTGTGTGAAGTGGTTTCTCTAGGTGTTCGATCTTTTGAGAGTACCATGTGTACCCGAACAGGTTTTTATTATAATATTAATAATAAAAACTTAAAGAGGTAAAAGAAATGGGTATTTAATAGTTTAGGGGAATAAAAGTGAACAAGATTATTGGGGAAATAGAAAATGAGCATAGGAAAAGGGGATAAGGGAACGTAAAATGGGTAATTGGGATAAGGGAACGTAAAATGGGTAATGGATAATAATACAAGGGAAAAGGGGTTATGCTGAGGGAGGAGTTCGGAATATTAAAATATTTTAAAAAAATTATCATGAAACTTTATGGGACAAAAGGACACTTAGGAAAATTAAAAGAGGGGGAGTGTAATAAAATAAGGGATATTGGTGAATATTTTCCAAGGAGATGCCAAAGGGGGTGATTTTAACTTTTCCATTCATTAAAATTTAGGGGACAAAAGGAGACTTAGGAAAATTAAAAGTCGGGGGGGTGTAATAAAATAAGGGATAATGGTGAATTTTTTCAACGGAGACGCCAAAGGGGGTGATTTTAACTTTTCAAGCTCAGATGTGATGATAAGACCAGACATGGCACAAACAACCAATTAACAGTGGACACAAACTTGGTGGATTTTTAGCTGTCACAACATAGAAATGCATGCTTGTTGAAACTTTGATAGGCTGTTGAAAGGGCCAAACAGACTCAGTTTTGGCCAAACGAAAAATGGAAGAGTTCACCATCAAACAAGTGGTTGCTCTAATTAGAGCATCCAATGTTTTCAAAGCCAAATTGACCAAGTTTCTAAAGCATGACAAAATAAAAAAATCAAAATCATTGAATTCTAGAGACCACACTTATATATCATATAGATACCCTTTGTGATTGTGTGTTAAGTTTTGTAAGAGTTTGTGATATGTTTTATGTTATAGTTGGAATCATAGTGTGATAAGTTTTGTAAGAGTTTGTGATATATTTTTAGTGTGAACTTTGATTCTATTTAAGGGTGATAGCTCAATGGAAGAGCAACTACCTTACAGGAAGGAAGTTGGTGGTTCGATTCCTCTGTTCCCTATCTACATAAATCAAGGACTAATTAACTAACTAGTTAAAAGCAATCAATGACTAAATAAATTGCTAGTTAACAACAATCAATGACTAAATTAGAGTTCACCATCAAACAAGGGGTTGCTCTAATTAGAGCATCCAATGTTTTCAAAGCCAAATCAACCAAGTTTCTAAAGTATGACAAAATGAAAGACCAAAATCATTGACTTCTAGAGACCACACTTATATATCATATAGATACCATTTGTGATAGTGTGTTAAGGTTTGTAAGAGTTTGTGATATGTTTTATGTTACAGTTGGAATCATAGTGTGTTAATGTTTGTAAGAGTTTGTGATATATTTTTCGTGTGAAATTTGATTATATTTAAGGTTGCTAGCTCAATGAAAGAGCACCTGCCTTACAGGAAGAAGGTTGGTGATTCGATTCCTCTGTTCCCTATCTACATAAATCAATGACTAATTAACTAACCAGTTAACAGCAATCAATGACTAATAGAAATCCATTTGTGGCAGTAGTGAAATGCTCTGAATAAGTTGGATATTTTTGCACTGATAGGGTTTTTACGCTTTTTTCGTTGTTTATTTCACTGCTAGGTTTTGCAGCCTATGGTAATCCCTGGAGGGGGTGGATCCCCCTCCTCCTCATCCCGCCAATAGGTGCTTCCGTCATCCTTGGACGAGCCGATCCTCCCTGAAGACCAGTGCGTTAATGATCTGGAGAGAGACAACAATGGTCGCGCCAAGTAGGGCTCTAGGAAAACCCCCAGGGGTTGTCTTCTCAGGGCCAGAGAGATCCCATCCCTGCAGATCATATCAGAAAAGATACAGGAGTGTGTTGAGAAAAGGAAGGAGAAAGCCTTCATCGGGAATTTCATTGGCATCTTGCCCAAGGAAAAATACCTAATCAGATGGATCAAGACTACTTGGATCCCAAAAGGGCATTATGACCTACACTTACGATCCAAGGGTTTTTTTACAATTGTGTTTTTTAACCAAGAAGACAAAGACCGAATACTGGAAGGAGGGCCATACTTTTTCTTCTCGGTTGGGCTATATCTATGCCCATGGAAGGAAAAATGCAACCCAGACAAGTGTTCGTATATCCACATCATCTTTTTTCAGGATCTTGCATGCAATTAGGGTTTGCATGCAAAATCTAGGGTTTGCATGCACTTGCATGCATCCCAGTCACCAGTTTGATGCCTCCAGCACCTTAGCCACCTCATTCTAGCACCCGGGAGCCACTTACTACAGAGTTTTAGCCCTCCTAGGCTGAAAGGCGCCCACTTCTCACCTACTGCCAGAGAAGGGCACACTTGTTCACCTACCACTGCAGTTCCACTTCAGTTACATTCAGTTAGCTCCGATTCTCCCTGATTTGAGGCTAGTTTCACTCCCGACTAACTGTTTCACTTCCGTTGGACCTCCAGTTTGACTAGATGACTTGTTCTGACTTCAGTTAGTCACCCATGCGCCCCCCACTGAGCCTCCTTCCCTTAATCAGTGCTACACACTTCAGTTACACATGACACACTCAGTTAGACTCAGATTGACACCTGGATGACTGGTTCTTGTGCATTGATGACCACCACCGATTGATGATGAGGAATCCTAGTTGGAGTCAAGCTACTCCATTCAGTGATTCGAATGACCTACTTAGGCAATTCGAATTGCTTAGTCAGTGTGACAGTTTGTATTGTAATTCATTCACCCTTATTGGGATATTGAGCACTGTTGCATGTTTTGCACAGTTTTGCACCATATTTTCTATGTTCATCTGTTGTGATTGATTTACTTGTTCATTAGATCTGCTGTGACTAATTTTACATGGTATCAGAGCCATTGCAGGGACAAGATCTCTTTTCTACAGGTGTTTTTACAAGAATATTTGACTGAATTGCTCAAATTGCAAAAAGTTTTGGCATGAGATATCTCAAGGGCATTCGCTCCTGTGCATGCAAAGCTTAAAAATACTTCCAATACCACTCCAGAAGCTTGAGTTTCCACATAATTCCTGGATCTGATACATTGGACCCATTCAACATTGTTTGATCTCCAATCCTAGGTGTGATGCAACTCTAAAAGGGTGGATTGTTCGACCTTACGGTTCTTGGTTTGATTGTGATTTGCAGGTTATCAAGCTCCTCCTTTGCATTCGCTACACTGTGCATGCAAACTCCTCTTTTGCATTCGCTACACTCTGCATGCAAGCTCATCTGCATCAGTTTGACTCGCTCCTAGCAATGGAATACTCTTCTTCAAATCCTATCCTCACCCCATTCAATTATTTTGATTGGAAAGATGATATGGAGATCATATTACGTTCAAAAGGTTACTACCGAGTCACTCTTGGTCTTGAATTGGAGCCAAACAATGTGTCAGATCGAACCAAACACTACAACAAGCTTGATGAAGCTTATGGTCTTCTTTGTCTCTCCATCTCCAAAGATATTCACTTCCATCTCAGCGGATTGAAGACCCCAAAAGCTATATGGGAGCAACTTGAAACACTATTTGGCAAGCAGGACGAGCTTAGGGCTTTTCAATTAGAGAATGATTTGATTGGCCTTAGTCCTGAGAATTTCGAGACCATTAATGAATTCTTCACAAAATTCAAGAACCTGAACATGCAGTTGAAGAACAGTGGAGTTATCAAAGAGGATAAGCAATTGATCCTCTCCATTCTCAGCAAGCTTGGTAAAGATTATTCGGTATTTGTCTCTACTTTCAATTCCGGTCGGCTAACTACCCCGAATTGGAAGATGCCTACCTTGAATGCCTTCATTGAGTCCGTCACAAAAGAGCATGACAAGTTGGTTCAAATGGGGTCCATAAGCTCCAAAGATTCAGCCCTATATGTTCAAGGACCCAAGATCACGAATGGTAAAGGAAAGCAGAAGAAGGAGAAGCCCAAATTCAAGCCTCACAAGCAAAAGGAGAAAGGCAAACAAACGGATGCACCATCCAGTTCGAAATCAAGCAAAAGGGCAAAGAAGGTAACCAAAAATCTAAATGTACTTATTGTAACCGTGGCTTTCATCCCGAAAGTTCATGTATGAAGAAGACTATAGATCAAATGGCCCTCCTTTTGGAAAAGAACAACATAACCCTTCCTGACGGTGCAAGGAAGAAGGATAGGAATGATGATCATGAAAGAGGACAAGCACTCATGGCAACGGTTTCGAAGCCCACTACTCTCTTGATAGATTCGGGTGCATCAAATCATATGGCTGCAAATATTGATTCTTTTTCCTCATTCAATCCAAACAGCTCCATCCCCATCCATTTGGGAGATGACTCAAAAATTTCTTCAAAGGGCAAAGGTACGATTCATGTAGATCATGGAAGCTTTCAGAATGTTCTCTATGTGCCTTCCTTGGCTTCAAATCTTCTTTCTGTGTATCAAATGACACACACTGGTGAACCGAAGCAAGTTACATTCAGCCCTAATACAGTTGAAATTTCTGATATCAAAAGTGGAAGACTAGTTGCAGTCGGAAAGGCAAATCACACTGCAAAATGCTATGAATTTTCACACTTTATTCCGCTTGCAAAGCCCACTGCTCTTCGCACACATGGTAATGAGGTTAGTAGGCTTTGGCATGAAAGATTTGGACATCTTAATTATAAATATTTGCTGCTGCTATCAAATAAATCCATGGTAGATGGGCTTCCACAACTCCGTTCCTCGAAGGGAATATGCACTGGTTGCATTATTGGGAAGCACCCCGAGCACAGATTCGACCGCGGCAAAGCTAGCAGAGCTTCTACTATCTTGGGATTGATCCATTCTGATATCAGTGGACCGCTGCCCCATATGTCATTAAATGGTTCAAGGTATGTTTTGACATGTATTGATGATTTTTCCCGCTTTACATGGGTATTCTTTCTCAAAAACAAGTCAGAAGTGCTTGGAAAATTCAAGGATTTTAAGGCTTCTGTTGAGACCGCCACTGAGAGCAAGATCAAAGCTCTTAGATCTGATAATGGTGGGGAATATATTAAATCCGATTTGCTGCAACTTTGTGCCCAAAGCGGAATTAAGATCCAACATACAGTTCCCTACACACCCCAGCAGAACGGTGTAGCGGAAAGGAAAAATCGGTCACTGAAAGAGATGGCTACATGCATGATTGAATCAAAAGGTTTGGCTGCAAATATTTGGGCTGAAGCAATCAATGTTGCTTCATATATACAGAACTATGTTCCACATTCATCCGTGAAAGGTATGACTCCTTTCGAAGCATTCTTTGGTCACAAACCGGATGTGTCAAATTTGAGAGTTTTTGGCTCTACTGCATGGGCTAGAATTCCTTCTGAGAAGAGACGAGCTTTGGATCCACAAAGTACCGAGTGCATATTGATAGGATATGGGGAAGAATCAAAAGCATATAAACTCATGGATATCCGATCTAAAAAGATATTCATAGAGCGCAGTGTGCAATTTGAAGAACCGCTTCAAGAATTGCAACTAGTCGAGGAGAAGACTGTCGATTCACCGCCTTCACCAGAAGAAGATCCGTGCAGCGATAATGAAGGTATAAGTTCTGATATTTCTGATATTGTAGCAGGATATGATGATCATGACATATCAGGTTCAGAATCCGACCATTATGATCCCCCTCAGTTACCAAAGTGGGCCCAAAACACTCTACAATCTGCTGGTTCGAATCTTGGAAATTCTGCTGATCCGAGACGAACAAGAGGAGACTTTCAAAGAGCAGATATGGCTCTTTCTATTGCTGATCCATTTCTTCCTGAGATTTTTTATTTGATGGCTGGTTCAAATCCTACATCATACTATTCTGCTCATAGAGATCCGAGATGGAAAAGTGCCATGGACGAAGAGTACAATTCTCTTCAAAAGAACAACACATGGGAGCTAGTTTCTCTTCCACCTGGAAGAAAATTAGTGAAGTGTAAATGGGTCTACCGTACTAAAGTTGCTGCTGATGGAACTATCAGCAAATATAAAGCAAGTTTGGTGGCAAAAGGTTTTTCCCAAGTCCAAGGAGTGGACTACACTGAGACCTTTGCACCGGTTGCAAAGATGGATTCCATCCGCCTTGTTTTAGCTATTGCCGCATCCAAGCACTGGGAAGTGCACCACATGGATGTGAAGAGTGCATTTTTACATGGAGACCTTGCTGAAGAGGTATATATGCAGCAACCAGAGGGTTATACATCAGATCCATCATTGGTTTGTAGATTGAAGAAATCTTTGTACGGGTTAAAACAGGCCCCAAGAGCTTCGTACGCAAAGATGGACTCCTTCCTTCTTTCTCAGAATTTCCAAAGATGCAAATCTGATCCGAATGTGTATCTTTAGCGAGTTAAAGGTAATTTGTTGGTTATTGTACTTTATGTTGATGATCTTCTCATTACTGGTAGCACACTTACTTCAATAAACAAGCTAAAATCTGCCTTAAATCTAGCTTTTGACATGAGCGATTTGGGCTTGCTGAGTCATTTTTTGGGCTTGGAGATAGCTCAAAATTTTGATGGGATCACTATATCTCAGCAAAAATATGCTTCCGACCTGTTATTGAAGTTTAATATGGCTGAATGAAAGGCAGCCCCATTCCCATTCCTCTCAGGAATCAGTCTTGAGGAGGGAGATTCTACACCGCTTGCAGATTGCAGTATGTATCGACAGTTGATTGGTTCACTACTTTATTTGACACACTCACGGCCTGATATCTCATATGCCGTGAGTTCCGTGTCAAGATATATGCAGCAGCCACATGAGCTTCATTGGCGAGAAGCCAAGCGGATCTTGCAGTATGTGCAAGGTACGAGACAGTTTGGCATACATTATGCTGCAGATTCTGAGCTAGATTTCATTGGTTTTACTGATTCAGATTGGGCAGGTGATAGCATTGATCGGAATTCCACTTCCGGTTATGTTTTCATGATTGGTCATGGTGCTATTTGCTGGTCCAGCAAAAAGCAAGCAGCCATTGCACTTTCTTCAGCAGAGGCAGAGTATCGAGGGGCAGTCAATGCCTGCATTCAGGCAGTTTGGTTGCAGGGTATTCTTTCCGAGTTTGGTTTTGGTGGCACTACTTCGACTGTCCTATTTTGTGACAATAAAAGTGCTATCAAGATCTCCACAGATCCATTTCAGCGGCAGAGGACCAAACACATTGAGATTCATATGCATTACATTCGACAGTTGGTGCATGATCGCACCATCATTCTGCAATATTGCCCTATTGATGAGCAAATTGCAGACATCTTCACCAAGAGCTTCACTGAGAAGAAGTTCTCTTACCTCCGTTCACTGTTGGGGGTGAGTTCCATCATGGTGGAGACAGATTGATTCATTATTATGCTTTAGCTTGAGGGGGGGCTTTCTTCCCACTGGGTTTTCCCTCTTTCCTCACTTAGTTTATTTTCAGCATTTTTTGGATTATTGTATTGGGGTGACCTTTGGTCTTAGTTACCAGGGCCCCACATTATTTTTTGCACATCATAGTCTAGCTTGAGGGGGGTGTTCGGATATCCACATCATCTTTTTCAGGATCTTGCATGCAATTAGGGTTTGCATGCAAAATCTAGGGTTTGCATGCACCTGCATGCACTTGCATGCATCCCAGTCACCAGTTTGATGCCTCTAGCACCTTAGCCACCTCATTCTAGCACCCGGGAGCCACTTACTACAGAGTTTTAGCCCTCCTAGGCTGAAAGTCGCCCACTTCTCACCTACTTCCAGAGAAGGGCGCACTTGTTCACCTACCACTGTAGTTCCACTTCAGTTACATTCAGTTAGCTCCGATTCTCCCTGATTTGAGGCTAGTTTCACTCCCGACTAACTGTTTCACTTCCGTTGGACCTCCAGTTTGACTAGATGACTTGTTCTGACTTCAGTTAGTCACCCATGCGCCCCCCACTAAGCCTCCTTCCCTTAATCAGTGCTACACACTTCAGTTACACATGACACACTCAGTTAGACTCAGATTGACACCTGGATGACTGGTTCTTGTGCATTGATGACCACCACCGATTGATGATGAGGAATCCTAGTTGGAGTCAAGCTACTCCATTCAGTGATTCGAATGACCTACTTAGGCAATTCGAATTGCTTAGTCAGTGTGACAGTTTGTATTGTAATTCATTCACCCTTATTGGGATATTGAGCACTGCTGCATGTTTTGCACAGTTTTGCACCATATTTTCTATGTTCAGCTGTTGTGATTGATTTACTTGTTCATTAGATCTGCTGTGACTAATTTTACAACAAGGAGGATCTTAACATCGCCCCAGTATGGATCAGGTTGTACTCCCTTCCATGTGAGTGCTGGGAACCCGAAATCCTGCAGGATATTGGTAATACGGTGGTAAGTTCGTTCAGGATTCTGATCAAACCCTTCTGCGGCGCTACACTTCATTTTCCTGCATCTATGTATACATGGATCTGGCACAATATCTTCCAGAGGCCATTAACCTAATGTGGGATGACGAAGAATGGACCCAACCCTTGGACTACAAGCACCTCTCTTTTGTTGTCGCAATTTCCATGTGTACGGCCATCTCAGCAAGGATTGCCCAAAAAACGCCATTGGCCCCAATCCTCCCATTGCGACTTCGGGGAAGGGGAAATCAGTCGACAATGAAGGTTTTACCCAGATCAACAAGAAGAGATCGGGCAGAAAACATAATACTCTTCAAGTTCATGATCCCTCGAAGTCCAAAACCCCCACATTGTTGAATCATTTTGACACCTTAAACAGTGTTGGGGAATCCGTAGAAGACCTAGGAAGCAAAAAGTATGGAAAATATCCGATCCATGAGGCTGCGATTCCTACCCAGGATGTAGCAAAAGATTGTCCAGAGGACATGGAGGACGACTCTCCAGAGGACGCGGAAGACATGGATCTAGGAGAGCTGGACCTGGATGCTATTGAAAAGTAATGCGATAAGAAAGGTAAGGAGAATGTCTCACGAAGACAGCTAGAACTCCTGCAAGAAGAGATCCTCAAAGCCAGGGCTAAGCCCTTTCTGGGAATTGCAAAGGATCCTCAAAAGGGGAGAAAAAGAAGCTATTAGAAGAAGGTGATAAGCGAGGCCGAAAATCAAACAAACAAAGAATTGTGGAGATAGGAACCAAACTCATTGAGTCAGGGAAGTACCCACTATCAAGGTTGCATTTACAAAAGCCAATAGAATTTAATCAATGAATATTATCACATGGAATATACGAGGGGTGAACCACCCGCGTAAAATAAAGAGTCTGAAAAATAAGATCAGAATGGAGAAACCATATATTATTTTTCTCCAAGAAACAAAGTGTAGCATGGAGAAAATGCAGGAAATCGGGAACAAAGCGTGGAAGGGAAGCCATACGGTTTCCATAGAAGCCCTTGGATCAGCTGGCGAGATTTCGATCCTCTGGAAATCAGACACGATCACCCTAAGGAATTTCTGGGCCACCATATTTGCGCTCTTAGCTGACTTTGAAATCACTGAGTCAAGAACCAAAGGAGTGATATCAAACGTATACAACCCAAGCATTAACCTCCAAAAGAATACATTTATGAACTCTTTATCCTAGATGGATACTTGGATTGGGGAGAAGCATTGACTCATTGTAGGGGACCTCAACATGATCACCTCCCTAGAAGAGAAGAAAGGAGGAAGACGCATACTTGGCCCTACCAGCGAAGCTTTCAAAGGCTTCATTGAATCCAACAAGTTAGCAGACCTGGAAACCGGGAACGGCTGGTTTACATGGTATAACAGACGAGGGGGACCATCATGTGGCCAGCCAGTTGGACAGATTTTTAACTTTTGAAGATATCATCATAGAAGGGGGTGAATGGTCCACTTTCATCCTTCCTTCAGCAGGCTCTGATCATTGGCCCATCATCCTGCTCTGGGATAGGATAGAGTTAAGTGGTAGGAAACCATTCAGATTCTAACAATTATGGATGGAACACAAGAACTTAAAGTCATTGTTTCAGCAGTGGTGGGAAGATATTGTCCCCCCAAGCGGAACACATATGTACTAATTCCAACAAAAGCTGAAAGTCTTAAAAGCCAATATTTGCACATGGATTAAAGAGGAATTTGGGAACATATTCCAAGATAATAAAAAATAGTTAAATGAACAAATGGAAGGCCTCCAACGTGAAGGCATGAACAATGGCTACAGTGAGGATTTGAAGGAGCGGAAACAAATCCTCATCGAACAAATTCAATCCAGAGAAAAGCAGAAAGAAATATACTGGAAACAGAAGTCCAGAAACCAATGGCTTCAAGAGGGGGAACGAAACACCTCCTTCTTTCACCGCTCTGTCATCCAGAACAGACAGAATTCAAGAATCCATAAAATCAAGACGGATGAAGGCCACTATGTGGAAACAAGAGAAGATATGGAGTTAGAACTAACGCAATATTTTGGAGATATCATGAAACAGGACCAACACAACTGCTCAAAGCATATTACCATAATTACTCAGTTTATTCCCCAAACTGTCTCTGCTGAACATAATTACCTCCTGAACCAACCGGCGACCCTCATGGAAGTTGAAGAAGCTCTCAACCAAATGGCAGATGGAAAGGCTCTTGTCCCCGATGGCTTCACGACCAATTTCTTCCATAACTTTTGGGATATGATTAAGCTAGATGTGTGGAAAATTGTTGAAGATTCTAGGAGAAATAGAGGGGTGCTACGTGCTTTCAATGCCACTTTACTCACTCTTATTCCCAAGGCGGAAGGTGTAGACACTCCAGGTAATTTTTTTCCTATTTCTCTGTGTAATGTTATTTACAAGATAATCACCAAAGTCATGGCCAATAGGCTGAAACCCATTCTTCCCCCTCTAATTGCCCCAGAGCAAACTAGATTTGTAGAAGGAAGAAAAATATTGGAGGGGGTTATTCTTATTCGTGAAGTCATGCACTCCCTCAAGATAACAAGAATCCCAGGAATGTTGCTAAAACTTGATATCTCAAAAGCTTATGATAAATTAAGTTGGAAGTTCATGAGGGAGATGCTTACAGCTTATGGCTTCAATGAGGAATGGATTGATTGGGTTATGAGCATGACCTCGACAACCTTCTTCTCCATTTTTCTTAATGGGTCCCCTACTAGAACCTTCTGTCCGTCGAGAGGCATCCGCCAAGGTGACCCCCTTTCCCCCTTTCTCTTCATCTTGATGGCAGAGGGCCTCAATAGACTAATCAAATCGATGGTGCTCAACGGAGAAATAAGAGGCCTCAACCTTCACCCCCATGCGGCCAAACAAACCCACCAATAGTTTGTGGATGATACGATGCTCATGGGACATGCTTCAATCTAGGAGGAAAGAGCTATCAAACACTATTTTAATACCTTCTCCAAGGCTTCTGGTTTAGAGATTAATAGAGAAAAATCGCAAGTCTACTTTTTCAACACTCCTAACATCTCCCAAAGGAATATCCTTCGCATTATGGGCTTCCAAGGGAGCTCCCTTCCATCCAAATATCTCGGTGCCCCTCTGGCGGAAGGCATCATCAGCCATGTCTTCGACTGATGTCCTAGATAGAATGCGAAAAAATCTCAATAACTGGACACTCAGACCCCTAAATTTGGCTAGCAAACTCATTCTCATTAAAGTTGTCCTCCAGGAAATGCCCATTTATCTTTTTTATGTTCTTGTTGCTCCCAAATCGGTTATTAAAGAAATTAGAGCCATCCAAAGAACCTTTCTAGTGGAGGTGATGCAGGGAAATAGAAGTGGGCTCTTGTTAGTTGGGAAAATGTTTGTCTTCCCAAACTTAATGGTGGTCTCGATTTGAGAGATCCTGAGAAAAATAACGAAGTTTTTGGAGCCAAAATCTGGTGGAGATGGGTCACTTATAATTTTGAACCTTGGGATCAGTTGTGGCATGCTAAATATGCTCCTAATAGACCAGAGCGGGAACTTATCATATTTAATATGGAACTTCAAGGCTCTTACATTTGGAAAACCACCTCTCAAAACCGCAGCATTATCCAAGATCATAGCTTTTGGGAGGTTCGTGATGGTTCCTTTTCCGACCTCTGGGAGGACTCCTGGCAACAATGCCCAAAACTTGTCTCCTCCCCTCCCACCCATGATTTCCAGGCTCTCTGCAGCGCCATTAATCTGACCAAAGTGGCTCATTTCTCGAAACCAGAAATGGAGAATGCGACATACATAGAATGGAAACAATTGGATTGGTGGCTTCAAAGATGTACACCCGAGGATAGTCGCCACATGGAAGAAACCCTTCAGGAAAGAATCATAAAAATACAGAGAGGTCATGACAAACTCCGGTGGGGGTATTCTACCAAAGGAAACTTCAATACCAAGGAAGCCTATGATCTTTGGGAAAACAGAGGTGTTGATCAGACTGATGGTATATGGAAGAAAATTTGGATATCAAATCCTTGGCCAAAGAAGGCTTGTTTCGTCTGGTTAGTCATCTACCGCCAAATTATCACGAGTGAAAACCTCCGAAAAAGAGGAATAGTTGGCCCCTCTCAATGTCCCCTTTGCTCTGAAGTTGGGGAGTCTATGAATCATCTCGTGGACTCCTGTAATTTTTCATCTTCCTTATAGGATTGGGGAGTGGAATTATTCAGATGCACCAACAGGCACCAGGGAAGTCCTGACCAGACTATAAAATATTGGGACACTAAATCTTTTGACAACAACATAATTAATTATGCATGGCTTATGTTTCCCGGCTTCCTCATATGGGGGATATGGAAAGAGCACAACCAGCGCATTTTCAGATAAACAAGAACTTCTGCTCATGTTATTTGGAATAAGATTCTGAATCATATTCAAGAAACCATCAATATCACACCCTGGTCAGATAAGGATTGGGAGGTCAATGATAATGAATCTAGGATTTTGATGTTGCTTGGTCTCAAGCAATTAGATCCTAGTTTTTCTTGCAAGCCTAATAAAGCCCCTTACCTCCCTAGCCCCAATTTATGGGACCCTCCCCCCCCGATTGGCTCCATTAAGCTCAACTTTGACGGAACTTCAAAAGGCAACCCGGGGTTTGCGGGTTTCGGGGGTGTTTTCCGAAACCACAATGGCCAAATCATTCATCCATGGTAGTATCGGACAGGACACGAACAACAAAGCGGAGCTTGAAGGTCTCCTACACGGATTAAAGATCGTTGAAATCAATAGGTGGGAACCCCTCATGGCAGAAGGGGACTCGAACTTGATCATCCATATGGCTAAAAAGCTCCAACTAGGACGTTGCGTCGACCAATTCACGGAGAGTTGGTGTCTGGCGTACAGGGTGGAAGAACTGGGCACTATTCTTCGCAATCCCCACGCTTGGACCTTCAGCCACGTCAGAAGAGACGGGAATAAAGTGGCGGACACCCTGGCAAACATCAGAGTCACATCCCCTCACAAACTCCGAGATGGGCCCCTATCTCTCTTTATGAATTTTACTTGGGCGATGCAATGCATTCAATTGTCCAATAATGATGATCAAGATAAGAGACAATGCGGGAGCGACACCTCAGCTAGTCCTGATCCTCCGAAAATCTCCCACGAGGAGATTCAATCTGCCATCTCTCAGTTGCATGGCCCAACACGTGACGCGGAGGGGAGTTATAACAACGAATACCAATACTGTCCGAAGGAGTTACACCAGGAAGTGGGTTTTGATGATACCGGGATGAAGGAATGTCCTTCACACCCGGATATTCAATACAGATAATGATTTATTATAGCGATGTCTGTGGCGAATCAAGCATTGAGGTACATCGTTCTGCACCAGCGTATGATGGAAGGATGATGGCAATTTTCCTAATTTTGGTTATAAATTGGGGCCACCCTCGACTTCATGCTCATTTATCAACTCTTGTTTTTACTGTTGTTATTCTGCTATGCCTTACCTTGCTCCTTCGGGTCGTCCCTGTCCCCCTCGGTTGGCCTTCCCTGTGCACGTCTGTTAGTATTTCTCTCCCCCAACCGCTATCCTTGTTTCCGCTCTTCCTTTGTAGCATCGTTTTCCCTACCATGGCCCCAAAGCTCAAATATTCCCGGGCTCCCAAAGCTGGGAAACGCCCAAAACCACCTGCACTACCAAGAAAATCGCTCATGAGCAAGCCAAAGCCTCCCAGGATGCCCAGTTCTTTCGGAAGCGTATCCCTCTCTAGATCCATGAGGAAATTGAGGTTCTAGAAAAGGAGTTGTGGCAACAGGTCACAACTGAAAATTTAGAGTGCATTCGTGAGGATGTGGAGGAATGGGTTCAGGACCCTGGCACCAAGACAGGGCGTCTGGCGGCTTATGACCATATTATCTCTACCTACTAGGTTACGAAGGGTTTGCTCACACATGTTCTCATGGATCGCGAGAATAAGGCCCTTAGAGATGCCAAACCCGTGCAAGCATGGAGAGACCATCACAAAGACTGCAGGCTCATGCACAAAAACGTGGACCTTATTACTCTAAAACTGGGAATTCTCTTGTATCCACCTCTCCACCAGTCTCTTGTCATCCCGGGAAGCAGCTCTGGCATTCCTGTGTGTCCTAGTGTGGAGATCAGAGCTTCGACTGGTGACACTGCAAATACTCCCGAAGGTGCGGAAGATCGCCCTACGATATAGTCTGCTCTCCTTCATGTCTCTGTGGCGAGGTTTTCTTTGGTCCGGTTGTATGATGTCTCCCGTTTATTTTAGCTTATGTATGTTTGTTATGTCTGTTTTTATATTATGTCTGTTGTTTCGGCTGTAGTCAAGGTAGGAGAGTCATCTATCCAGACACTTTTTTTTATGTTAGGTCTGGTTTTTGTAATGTTTCCTCAATAGATGAAAGACAAAGGAATGTTGACCCTTTTTGGGATCTTGTAATGGGTAGTGGGGGTGATAAGAACTTTCAGGCAGATTTGAAAGATACTCATCAGAGTGTAGCTGCAATTATGCAATCTTACATTCATGTACTTTTTGACGATATGATAATATGAAGTCCTTTTACTTATAAAAAAAAACAGCAATTAGTGATTAAATAAATGGTCAATTAACAAAAATCAATGACTAAATAACTGACCAGTTAATAGAAATCAATGATTAAATAAACAACTAAATGTACTACCAAACAACGATAATTAATGACCAAATAGCAACAATTAATGACCAAATAAATGACTAAATATATGGCCAACTCATGAAGCAATTCAAGCAATTTATGACTAAGTGATAAATGACAAATTTGGTCGGGTGATAAGTGACTGCTAATTTTCCTCAATTTAAGTCATTTATCTCTAATTTTTAGTCATTATTTTAGACACTGATTTTGAAAACCAATTTATTCGTAGAATCAAGTTAAAGCTTTACTTTGAGTTACTCAATTGAATTAAGTTGTATGACGCATTTCTATATAAAACAAGAGCCACGAGGTCGTAATGTCCCTGACGTTACCACCTTGCCACATGTTGTTGCAAGAGAATGAATGCTATAGGAACAACATCAAGAAGCTATTAGCCAAGGGGCATTTGTGCAAAGCCATGAAGAATCACTACTCAATTGCATTTTTAAAATTTTAAAAAAAAAAATTAATCTATAAAATCAATAAGATGTTTAATTTTTTTATTATTTTTCTTTTTATTTATAAAATTAACATAATTACTATATTAAAAAATGAAAATATATAGTTAAAAATGATATAATATTTTGACTCCAAGGAAAGTTGGTAATTTTAAAAGGTTATGGGCAAAGTGCACATGTTTTAATATTTTCTCTAATACCTCGTATTTTGCATGGTTGTGCCGTAGTACATGATAAAGTCCTTAAGAACAATAGGTAGAATTTTTGGGTAATAGGATGTTTACAAATATGCAATAGAATAATCTATTTTCTCCTATATCCTTGTCTGTGTTGTCGCCATGTTGTTTTTACAAAAGAAATATACAAGGATATATCGATTGATTATATTTTGTTTAATTGATAAAGGATTAAAATATTTTATACTTATGATGCTAGTATTTGATATTTTTTAAATAAATGAGATAATAATGTCAAAATCATATAAAAATTTATAGATTTAAATATGAAAATTATACATTTTTAGTAAACAATTTTTTTTACTATTATAAAAATTCAAAATAATATTTATTATTTTTATAAATTACCCATATTTTCTTTATTTACTTTTCCTTTGTTAAGACCTATAAAATTGCATTCAAAGAGGGCCAACACTTTATAATTCCATGAATATTATTAAAAAAAAATTGCATCAACAACTAATTACAAATTAAATATATTAAAAAATATTTAATATATTCTATAAACACAAAAACCTCTATTATAAATTTGAAAAAATTAAATTTATATATAAAATTAAAAAATATTTAATATATTCTATAAACACAAAAACCTTTATTATAAATTTGAAAAAAATAAATTTAATATATAAAATTAGTAGAAGTTACAACACTCAAGTCCCATACTATTCCAAATAAACACAACACAATATCCCATGAACGAGTTGCAGATATTCTCGAAGGATTAAAAAATGAAAACTGTACATAATATAATACCATGTGGGGCATCTGCCAAAAGAGTCAACGTGGCTTCAAAAATGCCAAAATAGAAATGGACCTTCACATCATGAAGTAGAAGGAAAATGCACGAGACCTTTTATTTATGGGCGCTTGTTTGTTAGAAAAAGATGGATCAAATTCCGTATGCAATCATGGCGTGATAGATATTTGTTTTCAAAATACAATGATAATTCAACTACTCAATAATATGTATATGCAACTTATGTTTATTACATATGCAACCAAACATTACTTAACAGATGTGCCATTTATTCTCTTCTCACGAGCATGATGGAGTACGGGTCGTGCATAGTGAAACAAGTAAATTATGTAAATTTTCATAATTTTTGAAGTGGGTTGATTAACAAAATTGTAATATTCGGTATTTACATTATTTAAATTATACTAGTATAATTTGTGGTTGTAGTCAAAATATTTTAGGTTTTCTTAATTTGACTATGAATAGGATACCGAAGTAAACTTGTTATACATAATACTTTTAATCAAACATCAATATAGGATAAATGTACATTAAAAATTATTCGTTTATTTTTAGATATATTATTTACAACCAAAGTTACTATTTAAAAACAAAAATATAAAATGTCAATGGACCGGGATATTGTGAGAGAAACTATTCGTTTATTTTTAGACATATTATTTACAACCAAAGTTACTATTTAAAAACAAAAATATAAAATGTCAATGAACCGGGGAGATAATAGCTAGTTATTAATAATTATTTTTATAAGAAGGTATGAAATTGAATGTTATTTATATTTTATAGTTATTAAATAATTAAAATTTAGACTTTTAAAATTCACTTTTTCACTAGTAAGAATAAGTATTCGTATTACATCTATATTTTTTTTTTGTAAGTTAGATGTAGATCTTTATATTACCTTCACAAAAATATACATTGACATAGATGTACTGGCCCTCTCATAATCGAGAAAACAGACTCCAAAATAGAGTTGCAAACTGAGTTTAGAGTAGTCAGTCTAGGAGAAAATCAGACTTTACAGAGAAAGAGTTCAATAGACGTACTATGAAGCCGAAGTGCCCTGAAGCATAGATGCAGAAATCTAACCCCTCTATCCAACCTCGGTAGGCTCGATAGTAGGTTTGTCGACCATATCATCTTGTTGTATAAGAATCTCAGCTTTGGCTTCATCTTTGTCTTTAAGTTCCACAAATTTGAATTGTTTTGAATTTCAGTACACGGAATGCCAATACTGCGAAATTGTACTACTATGATTTAAATTGTAAATTTAAATATATATAAAATATGCTAGCATGCACTTTTCCATTGCAAAAATTGTAAAACTATATATGTAATTACAATTTGGAGATGTTAAACAAAATGTTATAATAAATGTTTTCAAATAAAGTTACAAATTTTTGGATTTCTTGCAAAACGAAAAGTTCTATTAAAAATAATATTTTTAGATTTAAAAACAGTCTATTTTAAATTTAAATAAAAAGTTGTTGAAGAATTTAAAATATGATGAAAAATCTTAAGAGCAATCATAATAATAATAAATAATAAAAAAAATACACAATGAAAATTATCTTATAAGCATACCATTGAATTAAAAAATAGTGCAAATAGATCGCTCGTTTTTCAGCTATATGCTTGAACAATGCATACACCACGTCATACATGTTTATTTTATGTTTTATAATCTTATGGTTTAACAGAGATTCTTGTTTTATATTCCTATGGAACTAATAAATCCAACTGCAACCGCCTTTCGTTGAAGCTAGAGCAATACATTAATATAATGAATAGATTCCCTTTGTATTGAGTGCATTAATAATGAATAGATTCCTTCTGTGTATTGCGTGCATCTTGATGGTGTCGACTACTCATTCAAATCTTAGGCAACTTTCAACAACCAATCCCTACACTCCGTATGCCATTTCACAAGATCTGTCGGTTGATTATTTTGGTTTCCTCACCATCATGTTCAGAGATACAAGAGCTGAACTGAACTATTGGCACTCTGGGGATTATTGTATTTTTCTGTTACTATTCTTCTTGATATTATGTAAGTACTTGGTCACTCTAAGGTAATCATAAACTGGGGAAATGGTTTATCAAAATTGCAGGTGTTATCATTAGACTAGTAGTGTCATCGAATATATAATATGCTTTCATCTTTTTCAGATATTTCCATTAACTATATATACATGGATTATAATATAATTACTGATGAAAATCAAAGAAAGCTTTAAGAGGACCTAAATGGATTCTATTTGTGAAAGAATTTTGGAGGGAACACTTACCAATGAAGACTCTTTTCATATTTTCCTTTAGTCAATGGTTGAATTATGTTGGATTGTTATCAAGGTAGTTTTTGGTTTGACAACACTTTGGTTCATCAAAATAAGGAGCATATCAATTAGATGTATTCTCTTGATAGTAATGCCAGGAATGGTGACTTTTCAGTGATGAGTGACATATAATAAGGAGCATATCAATTAGATGTATTCTCTTGATAGTAATGCCAGGAATGGTGACTTTTCAGTGATGAGTGACATATGATTTTGCGATTTTGTTTTTTTTATTCTATGGCATACTAAGGAATGATATTTTTTTCTTTTTATAATGTAAAAAATCATTTTCATTTTTATTTCAAAATTATATATATATATATATATATATATATATAGATATAACTTTAATCTTTCTTCTTTTTAAAACTATTTTGAGTTTTAGATTATGGATTATTATTCATAGAAGAAGATAAATTGGTCTTAACTCCAGCCAAAACTACCTATTGCTTGAGTGGGGGTGGCATAATCTATTGCTTGAGTTAGGGTGGCATAAAGATGTCATGACTTGGTTAACGAAACTGCTACTTTGTAAAACATTGATAACCTTAAAACTATGATTACCTCTATGTTCAAAGAGAAAATGTGGTGTTTAGTAAAAGAAAATTATGATATTATAAAGAGATCATTAACCCTAATCTTTAGTATCAAAATTATTTTTATACCTTAATGAGCTCAAAGAAAAAAATTAATATTGTCAAGATTAGAACAAACTCTCATGAACTTCATAGTGAAATCTGGGACTACCCCTAAAAAGCCATGGACGGAAAGGATTTGCCACCTTTGCGAGTCTATGAGCTTTTAAGATGAAAATCACTTTCTCTTAGAGTGCCTGGCCTACACCCACATTAGATCTCAGTTCCATAATCTTTGCTCCAACACTAACCTCTCTAACCTTCTAACTTCTGAAAACTTTGGCGAGCTAGAGACACTCCTCTTTAAGTTTTTTTAGCATAGGAATAATATTTAAAAACAAGAAAAGTAATCTCTATATTGTATTTTCTTTTAAGGTTTGATAGACCAAATTTGGTCTAAGTGGACGTTAATCACCATCATCATTAATATTTGTAATTATGATTTAATTGATTTTTATTTTTAATTTAAGTTTCAAATTTAAATTTTTATAATGAGAAATTGTATTGGCTGTATTTGGAATTTGATATTTTAAAATAATTTAGTATTTTAGAAAATGGTTACAAACAATTCAACAAACTCATGGATATTTATTTATATTGTAATTTAGATTTATTTTCAAAAATAAATATATTTAATTTATTTAGGTACACCTACTCTATACGGTTATGAACAATTCAACAAACTCACATGTATTTATTTATATTGTAATTTATATTATTTTTACAAAAATAAATATATTTAACTTATTTCGATACATCTACTTTATACTATTTTTTTAAAAATTTACAATTTTGGAGTTTTTAAGATTTTTAAATATCAACATTTAATATGTAATTTCACGTTTTTTTTTTAAATAGATATTAATATTTGATATATATTGATGAGGATATAAAAAAATTTATATTGATATAATAATTTTTACTTATTTATACAAAAATTTAATTAGATTTTATTTTTATTTTTAAATTAATTTCAAATAATTTATTTGTTTTTTTTAAATTAAAAGGTAAGGACTAAGATGCACGCAGCTCTTGTTGTTGAGTATATTCTAGAAATGTATCTATTAATATACATTCCAATCAATGTCATGTAATAGAGATCAAGCACTGTAGCTACTTATTGAGCATGATCATCATTGTCTTCATTGAAATGATAGAAATCCAAGTAACATTTTTTTAATTTTAAATTATTTTTAATATCTAATAATTTCTCTCATATCATAGATATATTATCAAAACAATCTCATAAAAAGATAATTTCAATTTTCAATAATTTTATAAAAAAAATGAATTTCCAAAAAATTAAATTTAATATATCAATTTTTATAAACTTTATACAACTTGATAAAAAATTTGATATAATTTTGATACAAGATTAATATAAAGCCAAATAGGACCAATCAATTTATTAACGTCTTTATTGAAAACAAAAAAAAATTGAGTGCTTATATCATTCCTGTCCATCCTTGGTTTTACAGAAAAGGACCTCTACCAAAACCCAAGAAGTTTCGTAATGATAATTTCTACGTTAAAGAAGTCTACGAACTACCAATGATAACTCTTTTTAAAATGTTATGTTATTTTAATTCCCCAAAGCTTGTTGATAACTCTTTTTAAAATGTTATGTTATTTTAATTCCCCAAAGCTTGTTGATAACTCTTTTTAAAATGTTATGTTATTTTAATTCCCCAAAGCTTGTCACTGACATGTATCTGTAAAGTTAGTCACAGCAGATCTAATGAACAAATAAATCAGTCACAACAGATGAATAAGAAGATATGGTGCAAAACTGTGCAAAACATGCAGCAGTGCTCTCTATCCCAGAAAGGGTGAATGAATTACAATACAAACTGTTACAATGAACAGAGCAATTCGAATTGCCTAAGGAGGTCATTCGAATCACTGAATGGAGTAGCTTGACTCAATCTAGGAGTCCTCATCAATCATCGGTGTTGCTCATCAATCACAACAAACAGTCATCCAGGTGTCAAGCTGAGTCTAACTGATCATAATAAATGTAACTGAAGTGTGTAGCACTGATATAGGATCTGGAGGCTCAGTGGGGGCGCATGGGAGGCTAACTGGAGTCAGAGCAAGTCACCTAATCGAACTGGAGGTCAATCGGAGGTGAAACAGTCAGTCAGGAGTGAAATCGGAGTGAAATCAATCAGAATCGGAGCTAACTGAATGTAACTGGAGTGAATCTGCAGTGGTAGGTGAACAAGTGCGCCCTTCTCTGTCAGTAGGTGAGAAGAGGGCGCCTTTCAGCTAAGGAGGGCTAAAACTCTGTGGAAAGTGGCTCCCGGGTGCTAGAATAAGGTGGATAAGGTGCTGGAGGTATCAAACTGGTGACTGGACTGCATATCCTGAAATAGATCATGCAAGATCCTGAAGTAGATATGTATCCCGAAATAGATGATCCTGAAATAGATATGTATCCCGAAATAGATGATGGATATCCGAACACCCCCCCTCAAGCTAGACTATGATGTGCCAACTAAAATAATGTGGGGCCCTGGTAACTAAGACCAAAGGTCACCCCAATACAATAATCCAAAAAATGCTGAAAAATAAACTAAGTGAGGAAAGAGGGAAAACCCAGTGGGAAGAAAGCCCCCCCTCAAGTCTAAAGCATAATAATGAATCAATCTGTCTCCACCATGATGGAACTCACCCCCAACAGTGAACGGAGGTAAGAGAACTTCTTCTCAGTGAAGCTCTTGGTGAAGATGTCTGCAATTTGCTCATCAGTAGGGCAATATTGCAGAATGATGGTGCGGTCATGCACCAACTGTCGAATGTAATGCATATGAATCTCAATGTGCTTGGTCCTCTGTCGCTGAACTGGATCTGTGGATATCTTGATAGCACTTTGATTGTCACAAAATAGGACAGTCGAAGTAGTGCCACCAAAACCAAACTCGGAAAGAATACCCTGCAACCAAACTGCCTGAATGCAGGCATTGACTGCCCCTCGATACTCTGCCTCTGCTGAAGAAAGTGCAATGGCTGCTTGCTTTTTGCTGGACCAGCAAATAGCACCATGACCAATCATGAAAACATAACCGGAAGTGGACTTCCGATCAATGCTATCACCTGCCCAATCTGAATCAGTAAAACCAATGAAATCTAGCTCAGAATCTGCAGCATAATGTATGCCAAACTGTCTCGTACCTTGCACATACTGCAAGATCCGCTTGGCTGCTCGCCAATGAAGCTCATGTGGCTGCTGCATATATCTTGACACTGCACTCACGGCATATGAGATATCAGGCCGTGAATGTGTCAAATAAAGTAGTGAACCAATCAACTGTCGATACATACTGCAATCTGCAAGCGGTGTGGAATCTCCCTCCTCAAGACTGATTCCTGAGAGGAATGGGAACGGGGCTGCCTTACATTCAGCCATATTAAACTTCAATAACAGGTCGGAAGCATATTTTTGCTGAGATATAGTGATCCCATCGAAATTTTGAGCTATCTCCAAGCCCAAAAAGTGACTCAGCAAGCCCAAATCGCTCATGTCAAAAGCTAGATTTAAGGCAGTTTTTAGCTTGTTTATTGAAGTAAGTGTGCTACCAGTAATAAGCAGATCATCAACATAAAGTACAATAACCAACAAATTACCTTTAACTCGCTGAAGATAGACATTCGGATCAGATTTGCATCTTTGGAAATTCTGAGAAAGAAGGAAGGAGTCCATCTTTGCGTACCAAGCTCTTGGGGCCTGTTTTAACCCGTACAAAGACTTCTTCAATCTACAAACCAATGATGGATCTGATGTATAACCCTCTGGCTGCTGCATATAGACCTCTTCAGCAAGGTCTCCATGTAAAAATGCACTCTTCACATCCATGTGATGCACCTCCCAGTGCTTGGATGCGGCAATAGCTAAAACAAGGCGGATGGAATCCATCTTTGCAACCGGTGCAAAGGTCTCTGTGTAGTCCACTCCTTGGACTTGGGAAAAACCTTTTGCCACCAACCTTGCTTTATATTTGCTGATAGTGCCATCAGCAGCAACTTTAGTACGGTAGACCCATTTACACTTCACTAATTTTCTTCCAGGTGGAAGAGAAACTAGCTCCCATGTATTGTTCTTTTGAAGAGAACTGTACTCTTCATCCATGGCATCTTTCCATCTCGGATCTCGATGGGCTGAATAATATGATTGGGGATCTGAACCAGCCATCAAATAACAAATCTCAGGAAGAAATGGATCAGCAATAGAAAGAGCCATACCTGCCCTTTGAAAGTCTCCTCTTGTTCGTCTCGGATCAGCAGGATTTCCAAGATTCGAACCAGCAGATTGTAGAGTATTTTGGGCCCACTTTGGTAACTGAGGGGGATCTGAATGGTCGGATTCCGAACCTGATATGTCATGATCATCATATGCTGCTACAATATCAGAAATATCAGAACTCATACCTTCATTATCGCTGCTCGAATCTTCTTCTGGTGAAGGCGGTGAATCGGCAGTTTTCTCCTCAACTAGTTGCAATTCTTGAAGCGGTTCTTCAAACTGCACACTGCGCTCTATGAATATCTTTTTAGATCTGATATCCATGAGTTTATATGCTTTTGATTCTTCCCCATATCCTATCAATATGCACTCGATACTTTGTGGATCCAAAGCTCGTCTCTTCTCAGAAGGAATTCTAGCCCATGCAGTAGAGCCAAAAACTCTCAAATTTGACACATCCGGTTTGTGACCAAAGAATGCTTCGAAAGGAGTCATACCTTTCACGGATGAATGTGGAACACGGTTCTGTATATATGCAGCAACATTGATTGCTTCAGCCCAAAGATTTGCAGCCAAACCTTTTGATTCAATCATGCATGTAGCCATCTCTTTCAGTGACCGGTTTTTCCTTTCCGCTACACCGTTCTGCTGGGGTGTGTAGGGAACTGTATGTTGGATCTTGATTCCGCTTTGGGCACAAAGTTGCAGCAACTCGGACTTGATATATTCCCCACCATTATCAGATCTAAGAGCTTTGATCTTGCTCTCAGTGGTGGTCTCAACAGAAGCCTTAAAATCCTTGAATTTTCCAAGCACTTCTGACTTGTTTTTGAGAAAGAATACCCATGTAAAGCGAGAATAATCGTCAATAAATGTCAAAACATACCTTGAACCATTTAATGACATATGGGGCAGCGGACCGCTGATATCAGAATGGATCAATCCCAAAATAGTAGAGGCTCTGCTAGCCTTGCCGCGGTCGAATCTGTGCTCGGGGTGCTTCCCAATAATGCAACCGGAGCATATTCCCTTCGAGGAACGGAGTTGTGGAAGCCCATCAACCATGGATTTATTTGATAGCAGCAGCAAATACTTATAATTTAGATGTCCAAATCTTTCATGCCAAAGCCTACTAACCTCATTACCATGTGTGCGAAGAGCAGTGGGCTTTGCAAGCGGAATAAAGTGCGAAAACTCATAACATTTAGCAGTGTGGTTTGCCTTTCCAACCGCAACTAGTCTTCCACTTTTGATATCAGAAATTTCAACTGTATTAGGGCTGAATGTGACTTTCTTTGGATCACCAGTATGTGTCATTTGATACACAGAAAGGAGATTCGAAGCTAAGGAAGGCACATAGAGAACATTCTGAAAGCATCCATGATCTACATGAATCGTACCTTTGCCCTTTGAAGAAATTTTTGAGTCATCTCCCAAATGGATGGGGATGGAGCTGTTTGGATCGAATGAGGAAAAAGAATCAATATTTGCAGCCATATGATTTGATGCACCCGAATCTATCAAGAGAGTGGGCTTCGAAACCGTTGCCATGAGTGCTTGTCCTCTTTCATGATCGTCATTCCGATCCTTCTTCCTTGCACCGTCAGGAAGGGTTATGTTGTTCTTTTCCAAAAGGAGGGCCATTTGATCTATAGTCTTCTTCATACATGAACTTTCGGGATGAAAGCCACGGTTACAATAAGTACATTTAGATTTTTGGTTACCTTCTTTGCCCTTTTGCTTGGATTTCGAACTGGATGGTGCATCCGTTTGCTTGCCTTTGTCTTTTTGCTTGTGAGGCTCGAATTTGGGCTTCTCCTTCTTTAGCTTTCCTTTACCATTCGAAATCTTGGGTCCTTGAACAAATAGGGCTGAATCTTTGGAGCTTATGGACCCCATTTGAATCAACTTGTCATGCTCTTTCGTAACGGACTCAATGAAGGCATTCAAGGTAGGCATCTTCCAATTCGGGGTAGTTAGCCGACCGGAATTGAAAGTGGAGACAAATACCGAATAATCTTTCCCAAGCTTGCTTAGAATGGAGAGGATCAACTGTTTATCCTCTTTGATAACACCACTGTTCTTCAATTGCAAGTTCAAGTTCTTGAATTTTGTGAAGAATTCATTGATGCTCTCGAAATTCTCAGGATTAAGGCCAATCAATTCATTCTCTAATTGAAAAGCCCTAAGCTCATCCTGCTTGCCGAATAGTGTCTCAAGTTGCTCCCATATGGCTTTTGGAGTCTTCAATCCGCTGAGATGGAAGTGAAGATCCTTGGAGATGGAGAGACAAAGAAGACCGTAAGCTTCATCAAGCTTATTGTAGTGTTTGGTTCTTTCTGCCACATTGTTTGGCTCCAATTCAAGACCAAGAGTGACTCGGTAGTATCCTTTTGAACGTAATATGATCTCCATATCATCTTTCCAATCAAAATAATTGAATGGGGTGAGGATAGGCTTTGAAGAAGAGTATTCCATTGCTAGGAGCGAGTCAAATGATGAAGAAGAAGCTTGCATGCAGACTAGAGCGAATGGAATTGCTGTAGAAATGCTTGCATGCAGAAGGTAGCGAATGCAATTGGAGGAGACAATAAACCTGCAAATCACATAAAAACAACCACAATAAGGTCGAACAATCCACCCTTTGAGAGTTGCATCACACCTGGGATTGGATTTCAAGCAATGTTGAATAGGTCCAATGTATCAGATCCAGGAATTATGTGGTAACTCAAGCTTCTGGAGTGGTATTGGAGTATTTTTCAAGCTTTGCATGCACAGGAGCGAATGCCCTTGAGATATCTCATGCCAAACTTTTTGCAATTTTTAGCAATTCAGTCAAATCTTCTTGTATAAACACCTGTAGAAAAGAGATCTTGTCCCTGCAATGGCTCTGATACCATGTAAAGTTAGTCACAGCAGATCTAATGAACAAATAAATCAGTCACAACAGATGAATAAGAAGATATGGTGCAAAACTGTGCAAAACATGCAGCAGTGCTCTCTATCCCAGAAAGGGTGAATGAATTACAATACAAACTGTTACAATGAACAGAGCAATTCGAATTGCCTAAGGAGGTCATTCGAATCACTGAATGGAGTAGCTTGACTCAATCTAGGAGTCCTCATCAATCATCGGTGTTGCTCATCAATCACAACAAACAGTCATCCAGGTGTCAAGCTGAGTCTAACTGATCATAATAAATGTAACTGAAGTGTGTAGCACTGATATAGGATCTGGAGGCTCAGTGGGGGCGCATGGGAGGCTAACTGGAGTCAGAGCAAGTCACCTAATCGAACTGGAGGTCAATCGGAGGTGAAACAGTCAGTCAGGAGTGAAATCGGAGTGAAATCAATCAGAATCGGAGCTAACTGAATGTAACTGGAGTGAATCTGCAGTGGTAGGTGAACAAGTGCGCCCTTCTCTGTCAGTAGGTGAGAAGAGGGCGCCTTTCAGCTAAGGAGGGCTAAAACTCTGTGGAAAGTGGCTCCCGGGTGCTAGAATAAGGTGGATAAGGTGCTGGAGGTATCAAACTGGTGACTGGACTGCATATCCTGAAATAGATCATGCAAGATCCTGAAGTAGATATGTATCCCGAAATAGATGATCCTGAAATAGATATGTATCCCGAAATAGATGATGGATATCCGAACAGTATCCACGAAATTTTAGCCTCTTAAGATGCTCCTTAAACCAAAAAGGTTTCCATTCATGGAGAGAGACGCAATGCAAATCATAGTTGTTAAAGAAACCTTCTTGCATGAAAAGGCAAAGGGATTATTTCCTTTGTCTTTTATTGAATGAGCTGTCCCTTCGTGTTATAAGATTCTTGGTCCAACTACTATCACAAAATTATCAATCAACATTATAAGACAGAGGTCAAGTAAGCATATAAGCAAAAAAACATAATATTTAGGCAAAACTAAATAATACTCAAATCTATAGTACATAAAAATAACATTATACAAATTAGATTATTTTTTAATGTTTATTAACAATGAGTTATTTTAACGATTTAGAATGGAAATATTTGGCATTTTTGACAGGTCTTAGTTAATTTTGAAATTTTGAGTGTTCTAAGGGTTTTTGATGGTGTTGAATATGCCCTAAAAAAAATTTATGATGTTGAATATATCCCAAGGATTTTTTATGATGTTGAATATGTTTCTACCATCAAAATTACCATTAAAACACAATTAAATTTAGATTTTGCAAAATAAAAAATGAAAAACCCTGTCATGGCCCCTCTTATGAACAAATCCTCGAATATTTAGACAACTCATATATATATAGATAACATCAATTTAAAATAATATTTTTTAAATATCTAGTTATTTTATTAAGAGAAAATAAGTGGGGGATTACTAAGTCCAAATAATATCAATTTGGATACAGATTTTTAGAAAGTAAACATGTTGATATGTTTTATAGTTTTTTGTGGTTGTAATATTATTTTAATTTTCTATTTTTTTATATATTTTTATAATAAAAAACATTAAATTTTTAAAAAGTTGAAATTTTCTTTTAAAATCAATATATTTTTATAATCAAAATTATTTGACAATTTGGAAAAAGGTGAGAATTTTTTTTTAAGTATTGAATATTATATATATAATGTTAAAATATTACTTTTAAATAAGAAAATTGATGACAGTTAAGGTATTATAATGGATAATAATAATATGGAGTATGTGAATTAAGAAGAGAGAACGTAATTAAAGAATAGTCATTAATAGTTGTTACATAAAATTATATTAATAAATAGATTAAATGAGATGAAAATCAAGTCAATATAAATGATAATTATTAGGACATATATGAAAATGACAAGATAGTAGTTAGGTGGAAGTTAAATAAAACAAGAGCCGCGTGCAGCTTAGTCCCTCGCCTTTAATAATATGAATTAAAAACATAATAATTTAGAAACTAAATAAATGGCCAAGAAAGTTTTTGCTTAACCTCAGCTTTATTTCCTGTTGGTGGCTTAGTCAATGTAGCAAGGACCTGAGATGGTTCCGGGGTCGAAGGTGACACAACACTCAGTGTTGGTATGGGCTTAAAGACTAAGTGCACTGGAGGTGTCCTATAAAAATAAAGGTAAGGGGAGGCTAGATATCAAACTGGTATCCCGAGAGTGAGTCCAAAAAGTGCTAATAATTTGAAAAAATAGTTAACAAAATTCGAAAATAAAAAATAATGATAAAATAAAACTATACATTTATTTAATAATTAATGAATAAATAATCTCATCTAATAATTAACGAATAAATTACTGAATAAATTATGAATCCTTGATCCTATATAGGCCAGAACCCCAATGGAAAGCAAACCCAGCTTACAGTTAAAACTGCAAGACTCAATTAATAGTTCAATACAATATTAAATTTTATAGACATTCAAAATTGATCCATTCTGTTATAGTAAGGTTGAAAATTTGGCGAAAAAGGCATATGTTTATTATAAACTGCAAGACTCAATTAATAGTTCAATACAATCTAGTTAAGCAGAAGAAGCAGAATGCAGTTTAATGGAGAAAACAGAGCACATTTGAGGAAAACAGAATGAATACGGAGAGTAACACTCGATCCGTTTATATTGACTGAAGCATTCACAAAACGGTTACAACAATCACCGCAGAAATAGGATCTGCATTAAATCAACTGTAGTTCATCTATCTGTCTTATTAATTCTCCATTACTTCAAGTCTTCCCCTTAATGGAGAATGGATTAACAGCTACACCTAACATTTCTCTAAACAATTCAAATTTGATCTTTCCGAGAGGCTTTGTGAAAATGTCAGCAGTATTTTCACAAGTATTACAATAAATGAGATCTATTTCATTGGATTGTAGCTTCTCTCTAACAAAATGATACTGAGCATCAACATGCTTTGTCTTTGCATGAAAGATGGGATTATTTGCCAACTTGATTGTACTTTGGTTATCACATTTGATTACTGTAGGTTCCTTTTGTTCTTTTCCGACATCTTGAAGAAGTCTTCTCAGCCAAACAGCTTCACAGGTAGCTGCACACAGGGCCTTGTATTCTGCTTCAGTAGAGGACAGAGATACAGTAGGCTGCTTTTTACTGCTCCATGAAACAACTCCAGATCCTATGCTAAATGCATATCCAGTGGTTGATCTTCGATCATCCGGATTCCCAGCCCAATCAGAATCTGAATAACCTGTCAACTCAACAACAGAAGCATCAGTATATTTAATACCAAAGTCAAGTGTTCCTCTTAGATACCTGAGTACCGTCTTTGCTGCATTCCAATGGCTTTCTTGCGGTTTTGCCATAAACTGACTTAGCATACTCACAGAATATGCAATGTCAGGTCTAGTTGTGGTGAGATAATTCAAACTACCCACCATCTGTCTGTACATTGTAGCATTCACCTCCTTTGAATCATCAGCACAAGAGAGTTTCACATTCTGCTGCATGGGAACAGCAGAAGATTTACACTCATCCATTTTAAATCTCTGAAGTACATCTCTAACATACTTACTCTGACAAACAAATGTTTGACCTGCATTCCTCCAAACTTCAAGACCTAGACAGTAATGAAGCTCACCCAGATCTTTCATATCAAAAACTTGTGACAGCTGCTCCTTTATTTCATCAATCAGATTCTCTGCATTTCCTGTAATTATTAAGTCATCAACATATACAGAAATCAATACTAGATACCCCTGCTCATCACATTTGATATATAGATTTGGATCACTCTTGCTCCTCATAAATCCCTGTTGAAGAAAGAAAGAGTCTATCTTCTCATACCATGACCTAGGTGCCTGTTTTAGTCCATACAACGCTTTCTTTAACTTACACACTAAGTGTTCTTGCCCCTTTTCCACAAACCCTTCAGGTTGAGTAAGGTACACCTCCTCTTTTAACTCACCATTCAAGAAGGCAGATTTAACATCTAATTGGTTTAACTTCCAATTATACTTTGTAGCTAAGGCAATTAATAATCTGATAGTATTCAATTTAGCTACAGGTGCAAATGTTTCAGCATAGTCAATACCCTCTGTTTGTGAGTATCCCTTTGCCACCAATCTAGCTTTATATTTGTCTATGCTACCATCTGATTTAAACTTGGGTTTGTATATCCATTTGCATCCTATTGGCTTTTTATGTTTAGGCAATTCAGTCAATTCCCAGGTATTGTTTTGCATTATTGATTCATATTCCTCCTCCATTGCATTTCTCCATTCATCATGTGCACTGGCTTCATCAAAACTAATGGGTTCTATGACATTCGAAATGCTACTCATAAGGGCATAGTCTTTGTACCTTTCAGGAGCTCGAACCTGTCTTGAAGATCTCCTTAGCTGTTGATTACCTTCCTCTTCGCTGTGTGAACTTTTGTCTTCATCACTAGTTGAGTTTGAACTGTTTGTATCACTGAATCCCTCTTGCTGTTGCTGCTGTCCCTGTATGTTTGGCTGCTGTAATACAGTTTGCTGTTCTTGTGTAACCCCTTCATCAATAATTGGTTCATCAAGAACTTTATGCCATTCTTCATGGCTTTGGTTGATGTTCTCTGAAATTTCTGTTTCCTGTTCATGGAAGAGTACATCTCTACTTGCAAATACCTTGTGAGTAGAAGGATCAAACAATTTATATGCTTTGAATTGAGAACAGTAACCTATGAAGATACATTTAATGGCTTTGGCATCCAGTTTCTTCCTATTTTCCTTTGGAATATGTGCAAAAGCTGTACACCCAAAAACTTTCAAATTCTGAACTACTGGTTTGAAACCATACAAAGCTTCAAAAGGAGTAATATTATCAAGACTCCTAGTTGGACTTCTATTCTTTAAGTAAACAGCAGTATTTATGGCTTCACCCCAGAAGGTATTTGAGAGACTCTTACCTTTCATCATACTGCGTGCACACTCTACCAGGGTTCTGTTTTTCCTTTCAGCAACCCCATTCTGCTGTGGAGTGCTGGGTACTGTAAACTGTTGTTCTATTCCATTATCTTTGCAATATTTGTTGAAGTCTCCTGATTTATACTCTCCCCCTTGATCTGAACGAAGGATTTTAATGGATTTTTCTGTCTGTTTTTCAACCATGTTTCGGAACTCCTTAAAGTACTCAAAAACATCACTCTTTCTTCTAAGAAAGTAAACCCATGTGTATCTTGTGCAATCATCAATAAATAGCAGAAAATAAAATGCACCTCCTAAAGATCTAGTCTGCATAGGCCCGCAAACATCACTATGCACAAGATCTAACACATCTCTTTTTTTCTTATCAGGATTAGAAGGAAATTCATTTCTGTGCATCTTTCCTAATGCACATCCTTCACAAGGAATGTTCACATTTTTTATCATGGGAAGTCCTTCAACCATATTATGCTTTAATAATAACAATAAATCTTGATGATTGATGTGACCATACCTTTGATGCCAAAGACTCTCTGTTGGCATGATTGCAGAAGTTAATGCGTAATGCTCTTTACTAGTAACATCAAGTTTGTATAGGCCTCCTACTCTGACTCCCTTTGCAAGAGTTTTGTGTTGGTCCAGTAAGTCCTTCACTATGCAGTAGTTTTTGAAGAATTCAACCTTCAAATTCTGATCTGTAATAGTAGATACAGATATCAGATTTTTCTTTATCCCTGGCACATACACCACATTGCGGATGTGACGAACACTACCATTCGGCAATGTCACTGGAATATCTCCGTATCCCTTGATCTGATAAGCACGGTCATCACCAAGATATATACTAGCACCATTCTGTGTTTCTTTATAGTTAGTATACCACTTCTTATTACAAGTCATATGCACTGATGCTCCGGAGTCAACAAACCAAGCATCAATATCATCAATTTCAGCAGATAAAGCAGCATTAGACACAAACAGTCTAAGATCCATTGAGTCAAAGTTTGGCGTTTCAGAAATCTTATCAGCAATTTCATCTCTAGCCATAAACAGTTTTAGATCATGTGGTGAAGAAGAGTCTTCAGCAAAATGGCCTGAATGTTTTCTAGGTTGTCTATTCCTAGCCTCATCATTCTTTTTCTTATAACAGTCTTTAATAAGATGTCCAGGTCGACCACAATAAAAACAACTTTTTGACTCATTCCTGTTAGATGGCATACCTTGATTCGGTCTTTGAGAAGCTCTACTCTGTGATGACCTGCCTCCTCTGCCTCTTTCTCCTGATCTCCCTCTCGGAGATCTCTTACTTGACCACAATGCCAAACCTGAATCTTGAGGTTTAAAGTTCCCACGCCTCTCTTCTTCTTGCAGCAAAATACCTGTCAGCTCTTCAAACGTAGGAGGTTTCTCCCTTGCTGCGAGACCTGTTATAAACATATGGTAGTCCTCTAGCATACCATTCAATGTAATTGTTACGAGATCAGTGCTGGAGACCTTTTCTCCTATGTCTCCTAGCTTATCTTTTACTTCTTTGAGACGACCCAAGAAGGAACTAACAGACTCATTTGCATCCATCTTAATGCCTAGCAATTTAGTTTTTAAGAAAAGCAGACGGTTTGTATTGCTAGTTTCATATCTGCTTCGGTTGTGAGACAATATTAAATTTTATAGACATTCAAAATTGATCCATTTTGCTATAATAAGGTTGAAAATTTGGCGAAAAAGGCAGATGTTTATTATAGAAGCAGAGAACGCTAAGATTAAATAGCAATTTGTGTTCAACTTCATCATTTTCCCCCAAATTCCTCTGAAGATAAATTATTACAACCATCTTATCGCCTCTGGAAATTGAGATATTTGATGCCAAAGGAAAACACTGAGAGAAAGAGGATTATTATCCCTACATGCACCGTAGCTACCACACCTAGGAAATCATACCTATATCCAAAATAGCCTTCCAAAAATTGTTTCACAGTCATGGCATCCTTTTCACCAGCAACCTCTACAAAACTAGTCAAATCTCCAAGTTGAGAAGTAATGAGGCCATACAGTGTCCATGCAACAGGATTGGCCCAGTAATACCACCTCCACCACACAGGAATTTGTTGCAACATTATATTGAATACCAATTCAGCAATGGCCATTCAATTCAATACAAAATCCCAAGCTTGAAAATTGAATAAAACTTCTCAAATTGTAAACAATGAAATAATCTTACAAGCCGAGTGATGAGAAATCCAGAGAAGAGATTCCATAATCCATAGAAAAATGAGGAAACAATGGTAGCAATCTCGTGACCATGATTCAGAGCAACAACCATCATCCCATTAATGGTAAAATACACATGAACATGTAGAATATAAACCAGAAAAATTTGACTATTGTCCATTGGAAGTCCATCATTTAATAGGCAATGAGAGAGTAACTAATGGTTTGGATTAGAGACTTTCTGGCCAATTTTGATCCAAGCAGATGGAAGCGTCCCCAAATAAAATCACAACGCAACAAATTCTTCCAAAAATGGTCAGAATTCACCAGTTTAATCTTCTAGCAGTCAAAATTCATTAAATTCTCCCAAAAATCGGGCTAACTAAACAAATTCTTTCCTAATAAAAATTCATTAATCATTGTCAAAGCCTTCGCACTCATAGAAATTCACTGACACAGTGGACAATCCCTACCAAATTCCTCGAATTCTACGTTGAATTACACTAGAATCTTCGTAAAGTTTGATCTATATGAATAACATACAAAGATGACCATGAATACTATACAGATGCACCTAATTCTCCATGAAAAGCATTAAATTCATCATAAGAATTGACTTAGTGCACCAAATTAATTGAAAAAGGTATCAGAATGCAAAGTTTCTCCTCATCTAAACACTCGAGGAATAATTCAAGCAATCGGAAGCCCGAACTCCATGAGCTGACAAGAAATTATATCAATACAAAACTTTGTAAATTGTTTAGTATCATTGGAAATTGTTTAGTATTATTGGGCTATACAAACTTTCATCATTCACCCACAAATCTTGATAGCTCAACTACTGTTCATTATATAAAACCCATGTATTCAAGGCAACTTTATAATCTAGCTAAATATTTTATTTCAGATCAATTCGGCCATAGAATTCTCTTCTCATGAACAAAGGAGATAATAAATATATACCTGAGCAACTGCACAAGGAATAGTTGCGTACATCCCAGCTGCCTTTTCACGATAGAACACAGTTCGCTGAACTCCAACAACAGGTTGCACAGTTGAAGAATTGTCGATCCCAAGGAACATTGTTGAGGCATACATAGCACCAAAAACATTGAGCAAATTCTGTTGTTTGTTCCTATCAAACAAATCAACACCAAAAGATATAATCAGTTCAAGCTCAGAACTCTCACAGATATCATGGCTGGAAAACTTTAGTTTAGGACATGGGTTGCTGCTCAAAAGACTTACGGTTTGTTGCCTAATCCCCAAAATATACTTCCAAACAGAAGGGCCGTCACAGTTGTGAAAAGAAAACGAACAACATTGTATGTTGGATTCTTCCAGTAAGACCAGTGCTGCTTCCAAAAGCAAGCTATGCATTGGACATTGAAACTATGAGAGTATTTGTAACGGAAGTCAAGGTCCCTCGAGCGATATAATGGTGTGCTCAACTCTTTGATAAGTGCCTGGTTCCGCCTTATACAAAATGAGATCATTAAACAAATCATCGAATCAATACAAGGGTATAAAGTAACATCTATATTTAATCATCTGAGTCGTTCTTATAGGTGTGCTTACTGGAAAAGAGGGGAATTTGAGTACATTTCTGCAAATTCTACACCAAGATGAGTTTCAGTAGCTGGAGAACTAACTTCTAGCATCTAGGTTGATGGATTGTAATCATCTTTGATCCTGGGCACTCCTGGGATAGCCTGAGAAACAAATATTTGTGTTCCTTTCAGATAAAAAAGATTCGCGGGCAAGTAAGACTGAGGAAGAATTTGACCAGGTATAGGCTTCCTTACCTCAAACTACTCGATCAACTTGTAAAATGATTCCCAAGAGGTCCTGCATATATGATTTGTCCTCCCATTTTCATCAGTAAGAGCTGCAAGACAGAGGACGTGATCTTTTTGAAGGTGGAAAGGCAAACTTCAAAATCTTCACATGCAGATGAGGAGTCTTTTCATATTCAACTATACCTCATCAAATGCCTCAAATATATCAATGCTAGGTTGGTGAATTGTGTAGATAATTGTGCGCCCAGTATCAACAGTATTGCGTACAGTTCTCATGACAATAGTTGCAGATAATACATTTTACTTTTCTGCGCAAACGTGTGCTCTGTTTCGGGTCTCTGAAACATGGTTTTATAACACATTGACACAGGCTTACTTACAGCCCTAAATAAGATGTTAATAAGTGCTCGTTGCCCGTTACTGTATTTGATTTTCCTCAATTTAGAGCTGTGACTTTCCTTTCTTGTATCTCGTATTTTAAATGGCTCGCAGATAGGCACTAGTCACTGTTTTACTCTCGGCTCGGGAGCATCCCAGTATGTTTCATTATTTAAGCGATATTTGATCAAATGGAAAAAATTCAGAAGAACAGAGGAATGGACTTAATCTTAAATGACTACTATAAAGTTTAAAACATTAAAAAAACCAAGGGAACACTTAACAACAACAGAGCTTACGAAAATTATAAGAAATTTGAAACTGAAAGCAAAAAAGGATACAGACCAAACTGAAATCTAATTAGAACCATGAAGTAACAACTATGAGCAGGTTGAAACCACGACAATGAAATTAAGCCCAAAACCATAAAATGACAGAATGGGAAAGTTGGAGCCATGGCATTTCACATTTTATTAGCCATACGAAGAGAATGTTGCACCAAAACCATAAAATGACAGAATGGGAAAGTTGGAGCCATGGCATTTCACATTTTATTAGCAATAAGAAGAGAATGTTGCCCAAGTGCAATCACTGATTCCACATTCGCTGCTACAACTCTCCCACAATCTTTTTACATGAGGTAGGTACTCAGCGACTACACATAAAGAAGATTCCAGGATACTGCATAAAAAAGGAAGACATGATGTGCGTCCGGAATGAGGTGCAACTGGATGCAACTCAAGCTTTCAGACTTTTGAGCCCGTACACCTGTAAATCTGTCAAAATTCCACTATCAAAAAAATATTTGAAGGATACATTTGTATTTATAAAGTTATGTTGTATTTTTATTTTGTTTTTATTTATTTTAATTCTCGTCAATAATAAAAATAGTATTTTCAAACGTTTTCAGCCAATAACAAATACACATAGCTTAATATATTTTATTAAATAAATACAGTTAAATAAATTAATTCATCAAACATTACAAATTTCAAATAATATTTGTATACTAACATAAATTAATACAAAAAGGTGGAACATATAGTCTCTGCCTATGGCAGGGACTAATAATATAGATGACATAGATATAAATATGAATACAACCAAGGGAGTGGAAATAAAGCTAATAATAATAATTAATATGCAGGTGTGGAAATGAATGGAAAAATGTGTAATGAATGGAAAAATGTGTAGATATATGATAATGTTTTTAGACAAAAGATAAATATTGCAATATTGCATAAAACAGAAGTAAATGATATAATAAGATAGTAAATTGCAATATTGATTAAATTATTAGGATGTGATATCAAAATAATGGTGGTATTTAGTTATTGCTTACTAATGTTTTGAATTATATTTAATGGTGTAAAAAGTATATATATATAATTGTTTTATTGAGATTTTATAAATAAAATTAAAACAAAATAGTAAATGTTCAAACTTATATATATATATATAATATATATATGGAAAAAAAAAATTCTTATATATGAAAAGTCCAGTAGACTCGTTAAAAAGTATGACATATAAAGTATATTAAACTTAAATAGTTGGCACTTTATTTTTTTATTATATTTGATATTCTTAATAGTGGTGTAAGTGGCTTCTTTTGCTTGTGTATAAGTGTGTTTTAAACCACTTCTATATTTTTTTGTGTTGCTATGACTTAAACCTGGATAATGATGTTAAGATATTAATATTGTAATGTAGTAATAATTGTGGGATCATTAGATAGTGTGCCTTGTTGGAATTAAATATACTGCATGGTGTGCATGGTGAGATGGGGTTAAATGTAGGATTATGACCATAAAAGAGAATCGCTTAACATAAAAAAAACCCTTAACTACTACTAAGCATGAAAAGGAGACCAAGACCATAATTCATGTAGGCCTCTTTAGAGGAATTTAATATAATTGGGGAAGAGTAAGGAGATTGTATCATTGAAAATAAAAGCTACACAATTGTAAGGGAATGTATAGTGTGGTAATTATGCATAAGCATTATAGCAAGTGATATTGTGCTTTCCCCCTGTTGTAGCCACAACAGATCCCATGCTTAGCTAAGCACGGGAGCCGCCAATTTTAATAAACGCAAAGGTGTTTGGGCGAGTCATCTTTAAAATTTTAGATTTTGATTTTACCTCTAAAATTCTTCACCCATGCTTTTGGTCTGTTTCTTTGCAAGGGTTTGATTATTTCTTCCAAAGTGTTTCGGTCTTAAAAGAGCCAAAATTTTGAGTATTTTGTTGACTGTAATCATCATCTCGAAACCTGACATTTGGAAAACCCGAAACCCGCAACCAGACAGGTGCGGGTTGCGGGACTATTGCTTTTAAGTTTTGGTTTTGCTGATTCTGAAACCCGAACCCCGCAATGGCTGCATTCGGATTCGAGATTGTGGTTTTCGTTTATTTGGTGTGTCTCCCCGAAACCCGTAACCCGTAATTTCGGGATGCAGCTTTCGGGATGGTTATTTTTTGTCACAGTTTAATGTTTCCGAAGCCCACCACCCGCACAGTCGATTTTCGGCTTTCGGAAATCCTTTTTTTACTTCTGTTTTGTATACCCGCAACCCGCAAATCCGTACTTTAGGCAATTCAAAATCATGCGAGTAGTAATTGAACTCGTACTTCGCACAAGCTTTGATCTGACTGGCACATACTTCGGCTCTTTTCATTACAATTGAAGTGATTACAATGAATTGATTGGATAATTTTAATCATTGCAGATTGCCCCTGCCCGATTATCATCGACCTGTTTGTTGGCCTTTAAATAGCAATTAACATGAAATCTCCAGTTCATCCCTTGCCTTCTGGAATACGTAAGACTCTGTGTGGTATTTTTTGCATCCTACTATCCAAGACTCATCCAGAATGAGTAATATTCATGCAGATGGTGGATTTTCTAATATTCATGTTGAAAATGAAGAACTCTACCCTTTGTTATATCAAGAAATATTGTCACCACCGTTTGATGCAGGTGTTCCTGATTTTAGCAGTGGTAGCAGTGAAGAAGACTTCGAAACTTTGCCTGCCTACATTCGCAACCCCAAAAAGCAAAGGAAGGAAATTATGGAGGGATCAACTGATCTCGATACTGATGTTATATAGGACTTTATAACCAATGAAGAACCTGACGTGCCGGCTACCATTCCTGAAGTAAATCCTTTAATGGATTTCTCTGTTTTTGACAATGGGTTCCCCGACCCTGAATTTCCTACAGCGGATGCTTTGCAAGCCACACCACCTGTCGATGATAGTGAAAAATCTGTTATTGAATTTTTATGGTGCCACGAGACCTTATCTGATTAAAGAACAAGTCTTTCTTTTGTGAAAGGTGGCGGAAAATCTTTTAAGCTTAAAAATAGTAAGATTTATTGGATCGATGGTTAGACCCAATTTTGCAATCCCTATTTTGTAGAATTTCTCCTTTTGGAACTCTTATGTAAATTTGGTATATAAGGAGGAATGTTTCCCTTAGTAAAGGGTTGGGAATTTTGGAATTGCAATTCAGCGGGAGTTTGGACTAAAGATACTATGTTTATCAGAGTCATTGTAATTTTTGTACAAGACTTCTCTATTCAGGAAAGTTATCTTTTAATTCACCTCCTATTGTTCTTCAAATTTCTTTGGGAATTGCTGAGTTAATGTTTCAAATTTGTCATCGGTTATGTGCTTAATCATTTGCAGGACATTCATTAATGTATAAGATCTCTCATATTGATTTCTCTGTATGTCTGGATTATGCTCAAAGTTGTTCTATTAAATTTCTTTAATTGAACGCTTTCACTTTTATATTTCTGCAAATGATTCGATGCAAATGAATATGCATAATCAAAGATTAATTTGTCAATTAACACAATGATTACAGATCAGATATTTGAATAGGCTCAAGCATTTTGAAGAATTGTCACTTAATTTTCATTAAATGATGAAACTTTAAATTAACAAGTGAAGAACCCAAAGACATTTATGTTCAAGGAACTTACTACTTGTTCATCACACTTCAGTTCTGATCTGCACGACATCAACTTCTCCTTTTAGGTTAGATATGACTTAGAATAGGTTCTTTCCTTAGTTAGGTTAAGTTAGATCTTGGTAACTAGTTTTCACTTAGTTTTTCTTGATAGGGAAACTGATCTTTTAAGATCAAAACTTTTACTCATAGAGTGCCAATGGAGGCCAAATATCTGTGGGTGATTACCACACCAAACAGCTCGAGGATAGAATTTCCCTTACGCAGGGTCTTTCGAATCCTTTGGCTGGGTTTTCATCCCCTGTTGTGTGCCTTGGATCCATTCCAGCACTTTGCACTTGCCCTGTACCCCCGAGGCATCAACAAGTGGCACTAGAAGGAGGGCCACTAGTAAAACATGCCTAAGCAAACTACTAATAAACCTCCTCCAGCAAGTACTTCAATGGTTCAAACCCGAAGCCAGAGTAGGGCTTCAACATTCGAACAACCAACTAATACACAACCTACAATTCTCCCTGTCACATCTACACAACCTACAGCTATACCTGTCACACCTGTGATACAAGAGGAGAATAGAGGAGATATCATTTTGACATCACCTACAAGAGGGCCCATCTCGTTAGAGCAGATATTGAAAACATCTGCCGATAGGGTCTTAAGAGCAAAACAACGACTTGCCAATCAAATACAGCATGGCCTCGCAGCCTTAAACTTAGAAAATATTCTACAGAGTAATGGTCGGGAAGATCAGCAAATTCCCACCGCACAGACTAGTGACTCACAGATTCAGTACGTCACTGATCTAAACACACAGGATCAACAACCTGAAAACCAGGAATCGATTCATCGACCGGATTCTCCTGAATACAACCATGAGACCACCCACACAGCTACACAAGGTCAACCAAATCTTGGAGTCGGTGGTCCACCACCAACCCCCCCTTCATCTTCATCATCTTCCTCTGACGAAGAGAATTATTCTAGTTCGTCATCCAAAGAAGAAGAACAAGAACCTCCAATGGATGGAGAAGGTCAAAACAAACCTTAGCTTGACCAAGGTGCAGTTTTCATATTAGGTGATCAACATAGATTACCAAAGAATCCTGAGAAATGGCTACCTAGATACAACCTTGATGATAAGATACCTGTGTTGGATCACATAAAAACTTTCATGCAGGAAATCAGGCTTAGAAGCGTGGTACATGAGGATGTAGTATGCAGACTCTTTCCATACACTTTTGAAGGTAAAGCGGACACTTGGTATTTTACTTTACCGGCCCAATCTATAACGTCCTGGGATGAATTCGAGAAACATTTTACCCAGAAATTTGGGGATGACAAAACACCGCAAGATCTTGTCTTAGAGTTATCTTCCATGAAAACCAAAGGAAAAGAAAGGGTAAAAGACTTTAACCAAAGGTTTTCATATCTCAAAAACAGAATTCCTACCAATCTTCTTCCTGCTGAAGAATTGTTGGTGGCTTATTATGAAAAGGGTTTGCCTCCCCCTATTGCAATATGGGTCAAAAGGGCACAAAAGGGTACTTTACTGGAATCATTTGATGAAGCAATCCAAGTCGAGAAGGACATCTTTTGTTTGGAAGACAGCCCTGAAACTTCAGAAGGACAACCTTCCACTTCCAGGAAGAAAATTGAGACTGTCCCTAAACCCACAGTTCAGAACAAGGATTCATTTGATATGACTGACATGAAAAAATTCCTTTAGAGGATGTCAAATGAGATGGTGGATTTGAAGAAGAATGCTAATGATAATCAGAATCAGAATAGAGGTTTTGTAAGGCCACCATTTAGAAGACCTTACCAGCCTCCACAAATTCCACCACCACCAAATCCGGCAGATGCACTCACAAACGATGAACTCTTTTCTATTTTTAGAGCATTGACGGCAGAATCTCAAGTCACCCCTGACACTTCTAATGATCAGACTACCCCTGATCCTCCACTACCTGAAAAAGAAGCGGAAGGTGATTCGCATGTTGATGTTGTGGGTTGCTTTTCAGAACTTCCTATGTACGAAGAAGAAGAAGAAGAGCCTGAGGCGGTGTTTAACACACAACATCCTTATAATACAAGGTCAAGACCACAACCACCTCAAGAACCTTCATCTTCTCTCCTGGTCCCCACAAGAGACAAGACTGTCCCACAGAAGGATACAGTCCTCCCTCAAATGGAGTACAACCTGGTTGAAGACTTAAAAAGAGTCAAAGCAAACATCTCTTTGTTTTAGCTACTCAAGGTTTCTACTATGAGGGATTCTTTACCTAAAAACATGATAGTCAAACAGCCTAAAGAGTCACAGAATAATAATCTAGACTCTGTCACTAAAACTGGTGATCAAAAACCAGCAAGTAAGACAACTCCTCCTTTCTTGCTTACTTTTGAGATTTTCAACCGGAATGTACACAACTGCATGATAGATTCGGGAGCATCATCAAATGTGATGCCCCTCTCTATTTACAGAAAATTGAATGCAACATGGGAACCCTGTCCAACCCAGATTGTGCAACTTGATAGATCCAAAGTCATAGTGGTTGGCAAATTGAGAAACGTTCTGCTCACGTTGTCAGCTAATCCCAGGATCCATCAGACAGTTGACATTGTGATAGCTAACATCCCAGAAGCCTATGGGATGTGGTTAAGCAGGGACTGGTCAGAGAAACTTGAAGGTTACTTTGCAACCGACTGGTCCCATTTATGGTTTCCCTACAACGGTCAACCGAATAAAATCAAAATCAGCAGAGAACCTTTTATGAAACAGACAGTCACTGATCTTAACGATTCAATTGAACCTGCTGGTTATCTCACCTCTCGTGCAGAGCAATTTACATTCGATACCTTTTTCGGTGAATTCTCAGCTAATGCCTCACCAAAAAAAAGCATTCAAAACGAATCACATATCACTCAGGTTACTTCTGTACCTTTTTTCTGGTGAAATTGTGCATAATGTATATAATGTGAATACAAATTTTAGATTAGACGCTGTCTCATGGACCTTATTTTTTGATGGCTCCAAGTCCAAGGACAAAGGTGGAGCGGGTTGTGTTCTTATCAATCCTAAAGGAATGAAAATCATGATTGCTTGCAGGTTAGAATTTGATTGCACTATCAATGTAGCCGAATATGAAGCCCTTGTGCAGGGGCTCAAGAAGGCCATTGATTTAGGTGTGCAAGCAATAGAATGCTATGGAGACTCTGAAATTATAGTCAAGCAAGTCAGGAATAAAATACACTGCTTATCACCGCGTTTGGCTAATTATCAAAAGTTGGTAAGGGATCTAACCAACTCATTTTCGGCATTCAATATTAAATCAATCCCAGGTCACAAAATTTTGATGCAGACCTGTTAGCAAATACAGCGTCTAGACTGATCCCGCCAGAAGGTCTGTCTCCTCAAACTTTTTCCATTGAATTGATGTATAGACCCTCTATTCCAGATAATGTGACTAATTGGAAAGTGTTTGATAATGAGCAACAGATACTCGACTTCCTCATTGCTCAGGATACGTTTCAAGACATGGCCATCGATGAAGCAGAACATGAAAAGTCCCTCACTGATTCCTCGAACATCATCCTGAAGTTTGTGATCAATCTAGAAAAGTTTTACGATTTACAGGACAAGTTCAAATCTCCAACTAATTGTAAAACTCAAAGCTGCTCCTTGAACTATGAGCGGGTCAACCTAAGCATCGAACAGGAACCTCGTTTCATCAATTTGGGAGTTGATTGTACCCCTGAAGAACGCAGAGCCATCATTGCATTGTGTAAACAGTATAAAGATGTTTCCGCCTAGACGTATGATGAATTAAAAACGTTTGACACTAACGTCATGTTCCATAATATACCCATGAAACCAGAGGTTAAGCCATTTCAACAAAAGCTGTGGAAGATGCACCCCAGTTTGGAGCCTTCTGTAAAAAAGGAGTTGGAGAAGCTGCTCACAGCTCGAGTTATCTTTCCGGTCATGCACACTCAATGGATCGCCAACTTAGTACCTGTCCGTTAGAAAAGCGGGGAAATTCGACAGTGTGTCGATTTCAGGAACCTAAATCGGGCTTCTGAGAAAGACAACTATCCTGTTCCACCAATGGAGCATATTCTTCAAAAGGTAGCAGGGTCAGAGATGTTTTCCCTCCTAGATGGTTTTTCGGGGTATAACCAGGTTATGGTTGCGCCGGACGATCAATTGAAAACAGCTTTCAGGACCCCATGGGGTACTTTTGCCTACAGACGGATGCCTTTCGGACTGATCAATGCAGGAGCTACTTTTCAGACAGCTATGGATATAGCTTTCCGAGGGTTAATGCATAATTATGTCGTAGTTTACCTTGACGATATCACTATTTACTCTAAAAAACGACATGAACATGTGTTTGCTCTGAAACAAGTTTTTGATCGCTGCAGAAAATTCGGTATTTCTCTCAACCCGAAGAAATCTATTTTTGCAGCAACAGAAGGGAAGCTTCTGGGCTTTATTGTTTCGAAGGAAGGTATGATTATTGATCCTGAACGTATAGAGGCTATTTCAAAGATTGGTTTACCGGGTTCGCGCAAAGCAATGCAATCCTTTTTAGGTAAGATTAATTTTGTACTTAGGTTTGTACCAAATTTTGCCCAGATTGTTAAGCCATTACAACTTTTGGTCAAGAAAGATGTGCAGTTTACCTGGTCGCAGGAACAGAGAGATGTGTTTATCCTAATTTGTAAGGCCATTGCAGAAGCTCCTACTCTCATGTCCCCATATTTTGATAAGGATTTCATTCTTTATACTTTTGCCACTGATTTTTCTTATGCAACTGTCTTAACTCAAAAGCATGACAATGATACAGAAATCCCAATCTCCTTTATGAGCTCAACATTCAAAGGTGCAGAGCTTAAATACTCGCAGATCGATAAGCAAGCCTATGTGGTCTATCAATCCGTCAAACATTACAGACCCTACTTGCTGAAGTCTCGAACCAAAGTCATTGTTCCATATTCTGCTATCAGAAAAGTCCTCATCCAGAAAGAATTGGGGGAAAAGAGGGCCCATTGGATGACCGCACTACAAGAATATGATCTTGAGATCAAACCGGCTAAAATTGTTAAAGGACAAGGTCTTTGTCTTCTTACTGGGCAATCCAATGACCCTGCACAGCAGCAGTCCGAATGGGATCACGAGGAAGAAATTCCCCCGGGTGTTGTTAATGTTATCGATGCCCCGACATCGGAATGGTACGACGATATCAAATTTTTCCTGAACCATGGGTTTGCTCCCGAAACCCCTGATTTTAAGAAAAGAAGGGCTTTAAGACTGAAATATGCTCCTTATCAATTCATTGATCAAGTTCTTTTTAGGAAAAAATTTGATGGAGTATTTCTTAGATGCTTGGAAAAACATGAAACTGATGACATTTTGTTTCAATTTCATGCAGGTCCTGCCGGAGGCCATTTTTCAAGAGAGACTACAGTACACAAGGTTCTTAGAGCCGGATATTACTGGCCCACATTGTTTAAAGATGCTTATGCTTATGTGAGGAAGTGTGAGCCATGCCAGAAATGCACAGGCAAGTTTAGGAAACCTGCATTTCATTTACAACCTGTTACAATTCAGTTTCCATTTCAACAATGGGGACTAGATTTTGTTGGGCCTATAAACCCTCCTTCATCCCTCCAACACAAGTATATCCTCACAGCCACGGACTATTTCACTAGATGGGCTGAGGCAACTCCTCTTAAACAATGTAATGTTTCCCAAGTAATCTCTTTCCTTGATAGCCAGATCGTCACACGCTTTGGCGCTCCAGAGTACTTAGTTTTCAATAATGCATCCTACTTCTCCTCAATCGATATAACTGAATATGCCTTTGAAAAGGGGATTAAGCTTAAGTTTTCTACCAATTATTACCCACAAGGCAATGGTTTGGCTGAGTCGTCAAATAAGAATCTGATAAACATTCTCAAAAGGACTGTAGCTTCTCATCACAGGGATTGGCACACACAGTTATATAATGCTTTATGGGCATATCGAATTACCCCAAAAGCAGCAATTGTGAATTCTCCCTATTGTTTGGTTTATGGCAAAGAAGCCATCATTCCCACTAATCTTACCATTCCTTCGCTACAATTGGCCCAGTCTGTCCAAGAAGATGATTCTTCTCCCCTCCAGCAAAGAATTGACACCCTCTTGAAGCTAGAGGACAGGGAAATAGCCAAGAACAAGTTGTATCATCATCAGCAGATGGTGAAGAGATGGTTTGATGAAAAATCTTCATCTGACAGGGAATTTTCTGTTGGTGACCTGGTTCTAAGGTGGGATAAGCAACATAAAGATAAGAACCAATACACCAAATTTCAGCGCCTTTGGCTAGGACCTTTCATTATTACAGAAAAGATTGGTCCTGACACTGTTTGATTACAGACGCTGGAGGGAGTTGTAGACACCTTCCCAGTGAATGTGTCTCTCCTCAAAAAGTATTTTGTTTGAACAATCTGATGCACTTGTACATAGGTGTCGTTTGTTTTTCAATCATTTGTTTTATTGCATTGACATTTTGATTGGTTTTCTTGTTTTGTTTTAGTTTTCATTAATAAGGCTTCACACTTGTGGTAATGGCTTATGATCATGTTTCTTAGCAACAATTGCTTCTGGAGTTTCAGCATCGTTATCAATCTTACTTTCTGGCTTATGATTAGAATTTGCTCTGAAGAATAAATAGTCAAATAAGTGCAGTGTCTTTGGATACTTTTCACTTTGATTATTATCTTTCACAATGTTTTATTTGTGTAATTGAGGTATGGAGGATGGTCATCATTTCTCTATCTAGTGTTTCATGGTTGAACAACATATTATAATAACCTGACCAGTTCCGTTTGCTCATGGATCCTTTTACAATCACTTTGAATATGAATTTTGTTTAAAATTATAAGTTACAAGGTAGGTGGTATTGTTATCAAGCTAGCCCATTAGGTTCATAGGTGTTTAAAGTGGAATGACATCTTCACATCAAGCCACCACACTTGGAAGATGACTTTCAGTTCTACTGGAAAGTGGAAGATCCTATTATAGGTCCATCCATTCATGATCCGCAAAGAACTGGTGAGTAACATTATCACTATATGGCCACCAAGCCATGATAATACCTTGTAGCCTATGCCAAAATAAATTGTTTTGTCTTTCATTATGGGATTTTTGTTGTATACAAGGACAGAGGGGGTCTTATCACAAGCCATCCCTGCTATGATCATGGGTTTGATCTTGGACTGGAGTTATCACTATGTGGTTACCAAGCCATGATAATTTCTTTTGGTCTAACAACCGGAAGACGAGTCTCGTCATCGAGCTAGCTTGACCAGTTTCTAGATCAGGCCTGTGAATGGCATTGTTTCATCTGATCTCCAAGTCAGTACAGTGGTCTTGTATCAACAAGGTTTTATATATATATAATAAATAAAAGAGAGAAAAAGAAAAAGAAAAGATAATGAAGTATCACTGAATATATATGTAACTAATAAACCAAGGTGATCTGTAATTAGGATATCCGTGAGCATTTCTAAGATTGTCCCCAGGTTCAACACAAGTTGGTTTTCAATGATTACATCATGGTAAAGATTTGGTATTACTCTCTAAATCTCTTTATCGGATGAGTGTTATCTTTAAAATGATCATCGATTGAGATCTATCCATTTTCATGTTCACTGTTTGTTGGTTGTTATCTTTTGAGTATGTTTTTTTAATTGAGTTTCAAGAAATCGGTTGATTGACATGTTGCCTCTAGATGGATTTGATTGCAAAGATAACTGGTTCTTCCCAGCCAGTCGCCATTTGTTGTAGCCACAACAGATCCCATGCTTAGCTAAGCACGGGAGCCCCCAATTTTAATAAACACAAAGGTGTTTGGGCGAGTCATCTTTAAAATTTTAGATTTTGATTTTACCTCTAAAATTCTTCACCCATGCTTTTGGTTTGTTTGTTTGCAAGGGTTTGATTATTTCTTCCAAAGTGTTTCGGTCTGAAAAGAGCCAAAATTTTGAGTATTTTGTTGACTATTATCATCACCCCGAAACCCGACATTTGGAGAACCCGAAACCCACAACCCGATAGGTGCGGGTTGTGGGACTGTTGCTTTTAAGTTTTGGTTTTGCTGATTTCGAAACCCGCAACCCGACGGCTACGGGTTGCGGAATCATTCTTTACTAGGATTGAGAAATAATTGCCCCGAAACCCGAATCCCGCAATGGTGGCATTCGGCTTTCGGGTTGTGGTTTTCGTTTATTTGGTGTGTCTCCCCAAAACCCGTAACCCGTAATTTCGGGATGCGGCTTTTGGGATGGTTATTTTTTGTCACAGTTTAATGTTTCCGAAGCCCACCACCCGCACAGTCGGTTTTCGAATTTCGGAAATCCTTTTTTTACTTCCGTTTTGTGTACCCGCAACCCGCAAATCCGTGCTTTAGGCAATTCAAAATCATGCGAGTAGTAATTGAACTCGTACTTCGCACAAGCTTTGATCTGACTGGCACATACTTTGGCTCTTTTCATTACAATTGAAGTGATTACAATGAATTGACTGGATAAGTTTAATCATTGCAGATTGCCCCTGCCCGATTATCATCGACCTGTTTGTTGGCCTTTAAATAGCAATTAACATGAAATCTCCAGTTCATCCCTTGCCTTCTAGAATACGTAAGACTCTGTGCGGTATTTTTTGCGTCCTACTATCCAAGACTCATCTAGAATGAGTAATATTCATGCAGATGGTGGATTTTCTAATATTCAGGTTGAAAATGAAGAACTCTACCCTTTGTTATATCAAGAAATATTGTCACCACCGTTTGATGCAGGTGTTCTTGATTTTAGCAGCGGTAGCAATGAAGAAGACTTCGAAACTTTGCCTGCCTACCTTCGCAACCCCAAAAAGCAAAGGAAGGAAATTCTAGAGGGATCAACTGATCTCAATACTGATGTTATACAGGACTTTATAACCAATGAAGAACCTGACATGCCAGGTACCGTTTCTAAAGTAAATCCTCTAATGGATTTCTCTGTTTTTGACAATGGGTTCCCCTACCCTGAATTTCCTACAGCGGATGCTCTGCAAGCCACACCACCTGTCGATGATAGTGAACAATCTGTGATTGAATTTTTATGGTGCCACGAGACCTTATCTTATTAAAGAACAAGTCTTTATAGTGAACAATCTGTGATTGAATTTTTATGGTGCCACGAGACCTTATCTGATTAAAAAACAAGTCTTTCTTTTGTGAAAGGTGGCGGAAAATCTTTTAAGCTTAAAAATAGCAATATTTCTTGGATCGATGGTTAGACCCGATTTTGTAATCCCTCTTTTGTAGAATTTCTCCTTTTGGAACTCTTATGTAAATTTGGTATATAAGGAGGAATGTTTCCCTTAGTAAAGGGTTGGGAATTTTGGAATTGCAATTCAGCGGGAGTTTGGACTAAAGATACTCTGTTTATCAAAGTCATTGTATCAGAGTCATTGTAATTTTTGTACAAGACTTCTCTATTCAAGAAAGTTATCTTTTAATTCACCTCCTATTGTTCTTCAAATTTCTTTGGGAATTGTTGAGTTAATGTTTCAAATTTGTCATCGGTTATGTGTTTAATCATTTGCAGGACATTCATTAATGTATAAGATCTCTCATATTGATTTCTCTGTATGTCTGGATTATGCTCAAAGTTGTTCTATTAAATTTCTTTAATTGAACGCTTTCACTTTTATATTTCTGCAAATGATTCGATGCAAATGAATATGCATAATCAAAGATTAATTTTTCAATTAACACAATGATTACAGATCAGATATTTGAATAGGGTCAAGCATTGTGAAGAATTGTCACTTAATTTTCATTAAATGATGAAACTTTAAATTAACAAGTGGAACCCGAAGACATTTATGTTCAAGGAACTTACTACTTGTGCATCACACTTCAGTTCTGATCTGCACGACATCAACTTCTCCTTTTAGGTTAGATTTGACTTAGAATAGGTTATTTCCTTAGTTAGGTTAAGTTAGATCTTGGTAACTAGTTTTCACTTAGTTTTTTTTTATAGGGAAACTGATCTTTTAAGATCAAAACTTTTACTCATAGAGTGCCAGCGGAGGCCAAATAGTCGTGGGTGATTACCACACCAAACAGCTCAAGGATAGAATTGCTCTTGCGCAGGGTCTTTCGAAGCCTTTGGCTGGGTTTTCATCCCCTGTTGTGTGCCTTGGACCCATTCCAGCACTTTACACTTACCCTGTACCCCCGAGGCATCAACACCCCCATGATAAAGATATGGTTAATCATCTCATTAAAATCCATAAGAATATTTAAATATATAAATTATATTTAGTAGCCATACATATATATTTACCAAAACCAATAAGAAATGAAGTAGGATGAGTATGTGTATCATGTCTAGGCATATGCGTCATGGTGGGTATATATGATTAATTCTATTAAGTAAAGGCATGTCGTGTGCATTATAAGAATAGGCCAAGGAATGATTGACGATGTAGAAGGCGTGTCCTATTGTCTAGTTGTACTATAAACTTGTGTAGAGATGGTAGGCCGAAATTTATGGGCTTCATGAGTTCATTACCCTACTGAAAAAATAAATAATAAATGAGTTAGTACTATAAGGAGAAATGTAATCTATGTGTTGAAATTTAAACTGTAAGTAATTTATGTATAATGTGAGACTCATTTGTAAGAGCTCTACTTCTCCAAGAATTGATTGATAATGGGTACCTAGTTGATAGTCATGGCATTATTTGAATTACTATGGTAAAATGTAAAGTATTCCATCGATATTGGGGTCTCATTAAATCTTAGAATTTAAAAGCAAGTAATATAGGAGAGAACAAGATACAATGAGCTAGAAGTTGATAAAGTATCATAACAAAACCTTTAAACAAAAATAAATGTTATATGGGAGGTGAGATTCCCTTTTGAATCACAATAAGAAAAGGGATATAATATTTTGCAAGTATGTTAACCATTGCAGATAACACCCAATCAAGGCGTAATGAACCTTGATGGGTGTTACAATTTGAGATTCTCAAAGAGGACATAACAATTGCTAGTATATTATATAGAATCCGATATAAAAGCACATCGCGTGCAATGAAAGAAGTAAAACTTAGATAGCATCTGCATATGGATCATGTAAGGTCTAGTGGGATAGATATAGCCCAGGATCTACTACCTGAGAAGACACATAGACCATGCGTCGAGATTTTCCCTCGCATTTTTTACTGTAACTTCGAGACGAAGTTTCCCAAAGGGTGGGTGTATGTAACACTCCATATTTTGATTGAACATCTATACCACATTATGACATTGTATTTATTTGCTTATTACCTGTTGAACTCGGCTTGACCAAGTAAACTATGGGTGTGCAGCATTATAAACCTAATTATATGTGATTATTATGTTTTATGTTTATCATTCTGCTTATTAATGATTATAGTTATGTGATTTAGTTTTCTTTTAATATGCAAAAATAAAAGATACGATGAAGTACATGAATACCATTGTATGCTTTAGTCGAATGAATGGATGAATGTCATGCATGGATGAATGAATGGATGAATGTCAGGTTATAGGGGCTAAGTGATAGCCAGATAATTGTGATGAGAGTTAGTGCAGGTTTATACAGGAAACCAAGTTGCCCAAACTGGGCATTAGATGACACGACTCTGATAACCACAATAGCAGCACAATGTGATTATGATAGGGTGTTGAGTCTTGTTGGGAGGGGTGGAGGTATTTCCCACTGTGTATCCTCACATACCCGGTGTCGTGGGAGGGTTGTGTTGAGTCACTCCCCAAGTGGTGAGATGATGACTATCGGTTGTGTGTTGGGGAAGTTAGGTCGATTTACTCGACACTTCCACTTGCGGGTTATATCTGGGGTTAGGTCGATATAGTTGGTGCTTCAAAATATTCCAGCAGAGGAATGGATAGGAATGTAAGTTGGAAGTAGGTTAGAAAGAGAGGATGTTTAGATTAGCATTGTTCGGGGTTGGGGGTTGGGGGTTCGAGACACCAACTAGTTGTAGTGGGTATCTCCCTCTCGTGAATCATTGTTTGATTAATTAATATAAAGCTAAGTATAATGTTGATGTGACCTGACATAATTAATTGTTAAATGTTGATGGTACCAAGATGGTTATCTTGGATGTGTGGTGGTCTTGTCCGGTATGTGTAGTTGTGGTGTCTTGTGCATGTGGTTGTCTTGTCTTGCACGAGTGGTTGTTATTGAACTGTCAGTTAGGGGTTATGCATTAGCAGAGATGATGATTGCATATAGTACATGCACGGTCTATATGTACACTGACCATGCACGCACACCTTGCACATGTATGCCAGTACTAGTATCATGGATATCCAAATATGTGTAGGTGTTTGAAATATTATAATGTATGGTTATGAATGGTTGCGATAGTTTTAATATGTAATATCAATTGGAATATTAAAATATGTTAATTGTTGGTCATAAGGTGTACTAATTAATGTTACCAATTTTAATTAATTAATATTTCATCATGACTAGATGTACTCCTTATTGTTTACCAAGTTAATTAATTGATATTGCAGCCTGTTAGGTGTAGTCACCATTACTTGTGTGGTGAATAGTACAAATGCGTGGTGTGCATGATAGTTAGGTAAAGAATAATTACACGAAAGATATTTTATAATATTTTATGATATTTGTCTTCTCGAGTCTGTGTAATGTCATTAGTTTGGGAAAAGATGGAAAGGCCAGAGGAGTTAAGGAAGTAGATGGATAAGAGTGTATTGTCATTAGTTTTGGAAAAGATGGAAAGGATAGAGGAGGTAAGGAAGTAAATGGATAAGAGTAGAGTGTAATGTCATTAGTTTTGGAAAAGATGGAAAGGCCAGAGGAGGTAAGGAAGTAAATGGATAAGAGTAAGAGTGTAATGTCATTAGTTTAAGGAAGTAAATGGATAAGAGTGTAATGTCATTAGTTTGGGAAAAGATGGAAAGGTCAAAGGAGGTAAGGAAGTAAATGGATAAGAGTAAGAGTGTAATGTCATTAGTTTGGGACAAGATGGAAAGGCCAGAGGAGTTAAGGAAGTAAATGGATGAGATTTACGTGGGATGGGACCATCAAGGAGACGGTGGAAGAAGGATATGGGGAAGATGGGGAGGAGTTTCTTCTTGTAGGAGATTGAGATTACAAAGATTTGGGAAACTGGTTATTTTCATATGTGATTTGAGGACTAATGGTTGGAAAGGAAGGATTTGGACTTATTGGAAGTTGAAAGAATCATTCATATTTGGGTTATCATAGCTATGAGCACGGAGGGCTAGGAAACCCATAGGTTCCCTAGAGCTAGCAGCTTGCTAGCCAACAAGCTAGCTGGCTAGGAGGAGGATAATTCCAGGCAACCTTGTTGCACCCTAGTTGGACTGGACAGGACAAGGGACTAGACAAGGGATTGCTTGCTACTCCAACTTCAACTACAGGGAACTTCAACTACAGGGAAGGGGTATTTTACTTCTTCACACCTAGTCATTTTATTAAAATGTGTTATTGATGTAAAAAGGTAAGAATTTACGATTTACTGTAGATAAACGAAATTGCAAATTATTATGTTTTCTATGAATATACAAAGAAGTAAACTGCTCACATGGAATTGAAAGTAGAAGATAGATGTAAATACACAGTAACAAATTTACAGAAATTGTATTAGAACATCGAGCTCAAACTTTGATTTTATTTACACTTGCCTTATTCTAAATAGCACTAGCACCCTTCACTTGGAAGGGTGTTACAATTTATTTACAGAAATTGTATTAGAACATCGAGCTCAAACTTTGATTTTATTTACACTTGCCTTATTCTAAATAGGACTAGCACCCTTCACTTGGAAGGGTGTTACAATCTTACTGTTAGCCATTCTCTTGCGGGAAACGAATTTGGCTCTTGTTTAAGAATATACACAGTTTTCGTAAATGTTTAAATTGAAGAATAAAGGTGCTCGAGACACTTAAGATTTTTCCTATTTGATTCCTCTTTTACATGCTGATGGATGTTTTCTGCTTTCTCGGAAATTCAGTAAGCAGCTTGTATTATGAATTTCGGTTACTGTCTAATGGTTTGGGTATCCATACAAGCAATGTTACTCATACGGGATTGAAGGGAGATTCTCAGACTCCCCAGAAATAAAACAGAAGGATAGACCAAGGCAACAGTTTATCTTGCTAGAAATGACTTAAGGCAATTTGACTACTTCTGGACTGTAGTTCTACTTATTTGCAGTGATTTTGGAAACAACACCAGGTGCAATGATTCTGAAAACAACAGCCATAAGAATTAAACATTTCTACTTTTACATGCAAGTAAGATTTCTACGTTAGATGCATTCTATTGGAAATCATAAAGCAATTCCCTGTAGATTCCAATGGACATGCTACTATATATTCAAAATAAAATTTAACAAAAATATATATAATACATAATATTTAAATAATGAGCAAAAATAAATATCAAACGTCATTACTAGTTTTAGAAAGAACATCGTCATAAAAAAATTTACTAGATACGTAGGGGTGCTCGGCAAATTTATTATTCTCCGTGCTCTGTGTGCACATGTCAGCAATGCATAACGTTTAGCATAAACACCAATCATAGACAGCATGAAACAAGTCGTGCAAATAGCAAAATATAACTTGATAAAAGCTGCAAAATACAATGAGAAATAGAATCTGTATTGTATTGTAGACAAATGTCTTACAAAAACCCAAACATTGGAAAATAATACAAATTCTTATCAGATATAGTACATATAGTTGATTTGAATATGGTCATGATACCCTTGAAAATTAAAATCTCGTGAAATATCGATTTAAATTTACACAGCGCGATATAATGTATTTCCCGGGCAATCCTCGCCTTGTTATGTAATACAATTAAAAACATACCGATTAAACTTTAAATTTCAACTTGACTCCTACAATTGCCGAACAAAAACCAGGGGAGGATTCAATCAGCAAATAGCCAATGCTGCTTCAAGTTCCTTCTCATCATCACAGTAATATCCCAGCAAATACGCACGTGCTGTATAATCAAATAAAGATATACAAATATATTGAAAACGATAAGTACATGAACCAGCAACAACAATATTAAGCATAATACTCATTCACTTAAAGATCCAATGGTTAGGCCATTGCTCCTTTCACCACAAATCACAATTTGTTAAAAATAAAATCATAATACCAAAGCATGATTTTAAACTCAGCTAACCTAAGACAGACGATGATAAAATGTATGAAAACTTGGAATAGATTACTGTTACAAATGAAAAAAACAGTGACCACAAAAAATGTCAAATAAGTTAATTTAAATTTAATGGCTTCTAGTCATTGCAACCAGTGAGCAATTAGCTAATCTATTTAGTAAATATCTGTGTGCGAAGTAGAGGGCAACAGAAAGGAAAGAAACCTGAAATTTCTCCACAGACAAATGGGTAGTCGATGCAAGGAAAAAGGATCTACTTACTACTGAAGGAGCAGAATTTCTAAATATTTGAATTTTGTCCTCTTGGAAAATCTCCTTATGTATAGATTTCGAACTATTTCAATTTTTGTCCCAGTTTTTATCACGATAGGCTTTTAGAGATTATAGCCAAACTACCAGTCAAAACTATTTCGTTAAACATATGCAATGAAATTTTTTCATTGATCAATCTATTTCGTCTCACTCTAAAATTTAAATATATAAAATGTATTTCTCTGATGGCATATAAAATGTAATGTCTCCATTCAAATAATTGCATAGCAGGACAATCCCATCAATCCTACCAGTTCCCTAGATTGAATGGGTACATTTGGAATTGTAATAAGGGAGCACATGAATAATGTTTATACATTATAATAGTTCAAATATTTAATAAAGAGGTTGAATAAATAAATTCAAGAGAAATTCTAGGTGGCAAATGGTTTTGAAGACATATGAAAGATGTGGGACCTACTCAAGCTTGATTTCTCACTGCCACATGGCATATCTCTCTTGCCATTTTGAATCCATAAGAAGGCCAGCATTATTGGGTGAGTTGGTAAGTTCATACACATGGCATTGAGCATCTTAGATCGAATTGGGATGGAATGGTAACCTCCATGGAAGAGGAAGAGTCAAATTGGAAGCTTGTGGACACTTGGGCTAGATTCCCTAGCCCCTATGACAACCATGATGGAGCATCTATGACATCTATGACAAATTTCAGATCTTACCTTTGACATCTGACCATTATGACATGTCAACCCCAAAAATAGGCTCCAAGAGAGCGCTCATGGGAGTTGGAGAAGCCAAAGAGACTCCTACTCGAATTGGTGGAAGGTGGAAGGCTAGGAAAGGTAGGAGGGCATTTACCCTAGACAACACAGGGTAGCTTGGATGCTTGCATGGAGGCATAGAGTTGACTTGAGGATGGCTGGTTTGAGAAAATGTTCATGCAAAGGGTGTGGACCAAGTGGAACATATGGAATAGGAGGAGCGTTGGACACACCTTGTGGAGCACCCTTGCATTCAAGCCTTGATTTTGTGCGACAACACCTTTGAGCTTGACATGTACACTTCGAGTGTAGAGCTTCACATGTGTGTTATTGTGTTTTAGAATTGTATTGCTGAAATACTTTCGCCCAATGAATGGAGAAGGCAATGACATGTGAGATGGAGTTGCGAACAGAGGATTTCAGAAAGTGCTAGGACCAACAAGTTCCAACCACTAGAGCGATCCATCGCTAAGAAAGGCACAAGGACCTGTGAGAGGTTGGACTGTTTTTTATGCCTATGAAGACAGATTTTGTTAGCTTTCGAGGTTACTTTGAAAGTGTTTACATTGTGTTTGGAGGTGCCTCATGATATTTGGGGTACATGGTGTATGATCAACCCCTGGATGGTTCATGATGGATTTGCACATTGGAGATGGCTTACTCAATGATTGCTCGACCTCCATTAACCTCCATTGGGTGCCTACATGACATTCTTCCTTCGGGTGTTGGAGATCTTCAGACAGCTTGGTGACATTCTAGTATTCTACATATTGGCCATTAGAGAAGGCATTGCATTGGAGGAGTGTTTGGCATTCACAAGGGAGGCATTGAGCCCTAGGGAGCATGGGGTGGCTTGAATGCTTGCATGGAGGCATGGAATTGATTTGGGGATGACTGGGTTGTGACAGTGCTCATGCAAGGGGAGTGAACCCAATGGAGTACATTGCATAGGAGGAGCGTTGGAGTCCATGGAGGTTTGGAGGAGCATTGGACACATCTCATGGAGCAACCTTGCTTGTGTACGAAAGTACCTTACATCTTGATATGTGTACCTTTGGAGTGTAGTGCTTCACATGTGTGAGCCTACTTGTGGTTGGTAGGTTGCTTGTAAGGGTTTAGGCCCCCATATGTACCATTAACTTCCCTTACCTCTCATATATATAAAGGAAGGAGAGAGTCATTTAATCATGATCATTGTACTCTTTTCTTTGTACTTGCCTTCTTGGAGGAAGGTGCTAGGGTTCATGAGGAGGTTATAGGAGAAGTTGTGAAGTCCAGAGAGGACATCTTTCTTGGGAGCTTGCTCTTGTGAGATGTTTGGGTTTGTTCTTGTGAGGTAAACTTTGGAGATGAAAATCCCATCATTTGTTTTGATCATCTTGTAAGAGTTGTGAGGAGAAGAACATACTTATCTTTCTCATGCAAACATTCTTTTTCATCTTTGTATTCAATGATTGCTCGACCTCCATTAACCTCCATTGGGTGCCTGCATGACATTCTTCCTTAGGGTGTTGGGATCTTCAGACAGCTTGGTGACATTCTAGTATTCTACATATTGGCCATTAGAGAAGGCATTGCATTGGAGGAGTGTTTGGCATTCACAAGGGGGTCATTGAGCCCTAGGCAACATGGGGTGGCTTGGATGCTTGCATGGAGGCATGGAATTGATTTGGGGATGATTGGGTTGTGACAGTGCTCATGCAAGGGGAGTGAACCCAATGGAGTACATTGCATAGGAGGAGCGTTGGAGTCCATGGAGGCTTGGAGGAGGAGCATTGGACACATCTCATGGAGCAACCTTGCTTGTGTACAAAAGTACCTTACATCTTGATATGTGTACCTTTGGAGTGTAGTGCTTCACATGTGTGAGCCTACTTGTGGTTGGTAGGCTGCTTGTAAGGGTTTAGGCCCACATATGTACTATTAACTTCCCTTACGTCTCATATATATAAAGGAAGAAGAGAGTCATTTAATCATGATCATTGTACTCTTTTCTTTGTACTTGCCTTCCTGGAGGAAGGTGCTAGGGTTCATGAGGACGTTATAGGAGAAGTTGTGAAGTCCGGAGAGGACATCTTTCTTGGGAGCTTGCTCTTGTGAGATGTTTGGGTTTGTTCTTGACACTTGTGAGGTAAACTTTGGAGATGAAGATCTCATCATTTGTCTTGATCATCTTGTGTTAGAGTTGTGAGGAGAAGAACATACTTATCTTTCTCACGCAAACATTCTTTTTCATCTTTGTACTTTATCTCTCTTATTTTAGAGGCATTAGGGTTTCTTGGAGCTTTTCGAGCATCTTGAATACTAGGGCTAAGGTTTCATCCATTGGAGACATTGGAGCCAGTGTTTTGCTATTAAACCCTAGATTGTACTTGCGGAGTGGAGATAATATAATTTTATTAATATCCAACAAATGACCACTACAGTAGGTCAATGGGACTATCGACTACAATGATGTCCAGATAAAGTAGGAAGGCCAAGACGACTATTATAAAAAGCAAGATATAGAAAGTAAACTATGGCTCTAAGCTAAAGCCTGGAAAACCAAACTTTGAAAGTGTCCATATAAAGTAGGAATGCCAAGACGGCTATTATAAAAAGCAAGAAATAGAAACTAAACTATGGCTCTAAGATAAAGCCTAAACAACCAAACTTTAAAAGTGTTACGCTCCATATTGTCTGGACTTTGGACCATTCCTTTCAGGATATACCAAAGTGAAGGGGTCTTTTGTCATTGTAAAAGGCCAAGTGTGGGCTTGATTATGTAAAAGTGTTGGTCTAGTGAGGCTCAAGACCCATGGTCTACTCATGGCAGGTCCTTTTGGTTTTCATTCTAAGGATTATTGGCTTAGTGGCTTTCCTGACTACCCATTGATGGGCGGAAGTCCCCCATCATGTTGGGCTTTTGTGCCTTGCATTGGTGCTTCGGTGCTTCTTGGGATGGACCCACTAGGACACATGGCTTAGGGGCTCCTAGCCACATTTATGTTTATGCTATGTAGAAGGTGATTGTGCATGTAAGGGTTGTCATAACCACCTTAGCACACCCCATTTATGCCCCACTTGGACATTAAAATTTCATGTGTTACCCCTCCTCTTGGTCTCCATGTGCAAAATTCATGATGGTGTCATCCTCTAAAAGAAAGCCTTACCTTGTTGAAGGGGAGGACATTGAGAGATATTCTACATCGTTGGGGTTAGTTGGGGCATGATGTCCTCCTCCAACTCGCCACTCCCCTCAATTGAAGCTATTCGCATCATTTTATTATTTTTGCTAGACACAATGGTCACACTAAGAGGGGGGTGAATCAATGTGTAGGCAATTTAACTCATTTTTCAACTTCTATTAATCAAGAAATTCATCAATGCATTATACTACCATTTACATCATCATTGCATAAGCATCCATCTACTAATCAATATATCATCAACTAGATCAAGTAACACAACACAAGAGAACATAACATTTGTTTTGTAATTTGTTTTATATGTGTTGTATGTGGAAGACAACAATCTTCGCGATTACAATCAGTACCAACTAATAAATAGAGCACCAACTCCAATTCCAGGGCCCAGCCTAGTTTTCTTAGATCCAACTAAGAAAGATTGAGGTATCCAAACCTCAGATGCAAGATTAGCTTGCATTTACAATTATGTTCACTTATCTCAATCAACTTCTACTCAACATCAACATACTCATGTCATCACATAAGATTATACATATCATTAACAACAATCATTGTCATATCACATCATCTACAACTTGTCACTGCCCTATCAATACTGTCCACTTCAATTACTGTCATTAAAGCAATCTCTATCATTAACATATCACTGTCATAACAACTCAATCAATTATCTTTGTTTCATCATTTTGTCCACATTCATGTCATCAACCTGTCATATCATTTGCTATGTTGTAGGTGGCACTGTCATATCAGCTCATGTACTTGTAGCTGTCATAGTACTGGGCTGTCATCAATCTGTGTAACCAAGTCCTTCATTGATCATTTCCTTGTTGTACCAAACATGTCATCTTGGCCCTGGTTATGAGAAGATCCGCACTACACTGTTGACAAGTGAGAAGTTACGTTTGGAGGGTGCATTGAACCCCATTCGTAATTCATGGCGCATATCAGGGGTGTCCATCATTTCTGATGGATTGGAAAGATAAAAGGAATAGGCCTTTGATCAATGTGATTGCTCAAATCCCTAAAGGGGCAACGTTTTTTAAGGCAGTGGATTGTGAGGGGCAGCAAAAGGATGCTCAATTCATTGCTGACATCTTGATTGAAGCAATTGAATTTGTGGGGGCAAAAAACGTTGTCCAGGTCATAACAGACAATGCAACAGTGTGCAGAGCAGCGGGCCTAATTGTTGAAGGAAAATATCAACACATCTTTTGGGCCCCTTCTGTTATTCATTCATTGAACCTAATGTTGAGTAAGATGGGGACTCAAATTGAGTGGATGCGAATTATTTTTGAAGAAGCAAAGGAAATACAAGCCTTCATCACAAACCACCACATGTCCCAAGGAATTTACAGGGAATTTGCCAAGTTGGAGCTTCTCAAGGTACCAAAAATTTAAAGATTAAAATTTAAACTTGTAAAGTTTGTTTCATAAATGTTAGGAGCATAGGAATCTAAATTTTAATTTATTGAAATCTTGTCACTTGCAAGTTGCAGAGACTCGTTTTGCCTCTCACATTATAGTCTTGAAGAGGCTTATGCAGGTGAAAGAAGCCTTGCAGTCAATGGTATGCAATTCTCTTTGGAATCAATGGAGGCAATCCCAGACTGAAAGAGCACAAACAATGAAGAGGTTGGTTGTTGATGATGAATGGTGGGATAAGGTGGAGTACCTCTTGGCATTTACTAAGCTACTTGTGGATTTGCTATGCATGTTTGACATAGATAGGCCCAGTTTGGGAGAGGTGTATGAGGGCATTGACTCCATGATAGAGAAGATACGAGTGGTCATCAATGCCAAGGAGCATGACTCAGATGAAGTCTTATACAGAGAAGTAAAAGACATATTAACGAAAAGGTGGAACAAGATGACCACTTCATTGCACCTTTTGTCCTTTGCATTGAATCCTAAATATTATTCTGCAAAGTTACTAAATGATTGTAATGCCCGCCTCGGTACTTTAACTGATTAGAATAATGAGGACACTAGTTTTGAAGTGACCCGGTTTTATAAAACTTAGATCATGGAAATTGCTTTGAGAATTATCATGTGAATGGAAATGATTATATGAATGATAGATGAATGCTCGACTGACTGAGAAATGATGGTGAATGATGAAAATGATTTATAATGAAAATGAGTAATTTGTATGCTCAACTGACTGAGACATGATGGTAAATGATGAGTAATTTGTATGCTCGACTGACTGAGATACTAGATTGAATGATGGAAATATTTTATAGTGCAGCACTACTCATGTGCGCTTGAGTGTGTGCAGTGGCAGGTAAGACAATTTACCGACTAACCCACAAGGGAATTATAGGGGTCGTAAGAACGGAAGGAACACATAGGGGTACGACGACAGACTGTCGACTCTGAAATAGCAATCCACGCACGGGTAGGAAGCTAAGTCACCTGACACGGGGACACGGGACACGAAAATACGAGAGTCCGACACGGACACGGTGACCCCCGGAATCAGGACACGTAGGACACGTTTTATAAACATATATATTTTTTTTTAAACATATTAATATTTAAAAATATAGACATATAGATCCAAAAATCTTTAGAAACTAGAACATTTACAATTTACAAATATGAAATATTCAATAGAAATTAGAATAAAAACACATTAATGATTAGTAGATTGCACATTGTCATTCACAAATCACGATTCAGTATTCAGTATTCACGAATCACAACACATTTCACATTTGCCATTCACAAATCACAATGAATTATGAGACACATAGATGCATGTCGAAACCATATTTCTCTTTAAGTCATCAAAATCAAAATGTATACATATATGTCGGAATGCCACTAGGCACTGGCAAATGCCAAATAGACTAATAGTAAATACAAAAACGGGTGGATCAAGATGGTAGAATCCCATATGTCAATAGTCCTCCTCCATGCCTGAATCAACATACTCATCACTGCCACTGCCCTCATCCTCATCCTCCTCCTCCTCTCTGCCCATCTGACGATCTGCATCTGCTGCTGTGGAGGATGACCCCTCTATACAATCACTATCATCAAAAGTGACCCGCTCTAGCACTGGATCATTAAGATCCAAGTTGGCTAATGCCAACTCAGTACTGCTGTCCAAACCCATATCATCAGGAAAGACATCCCACATCTTTGCCTTTCCCTTCACCCACTCCTCCCTCTTCCTGTAAATAAGACGAAGGTTGGAGTGCACATACACCATCGACTCTGCCCTGGACTGCTCAAGCCTGCTCTTCTTCACATTGTACAAGTTCCCATATGTGCTCCAATTCCTCTCACAACAAGAGGATGATGTAACTTGAGAGATGACCCTGAAGGCTAACTTCTGTAGAATAGGGGATGTTGCCCCATGAGTTTCCCACCAAGCATAGGGTTTCTTACCCTCCCTATCTCTAAGCACATCATAGCCTCCAAATCTCCCAGTGCCAGTGGAAAAATCTACAAAGCCCTCCTTCGCCTCCTCAAGCATGTCTCTATCCTGAAATAGCCGTCTAAGTGCTATCTTCCTCCCATTTGCAATCTCTGCATCCATGTGAGGAGAGACGTTGTGTGAGGCCCTTGATCCACCAGTGAGCCACTCCTGAGTGTAGAACTTGGGGTTCAAGGAGTGGGCCAAGCAATGCAAAGGTGTGCAATTCTTATCCACCTGGAGATAAGAATATCCCGAATAATGGTCCATAAGTTCTTTGCCGATGTCCCATACTCGGGACACTCATTCTCCATGACAATGGACCTCATGGACTCAATCATGGAATCCCACCCCTCATAAACCTCTGTTAGGATGGGCTGGTCCGTGTCTGCAAACCGCAACAAAGAAATGATTGGCTCCGTGATCTTAATGGTAAGATCCACCGTGTCCCACCAACCATCATTTAACACCATGTCCTTCACCTTTTGTGAAGTAGCCTAATCCATCTTTCTCCAAAAAGATGAAAACTCTGAAATCACCATGGACCCAAGAGCGGTTTTGACCTCCGTCAACCTCTTGAGCATGATGAATGAGGATGCAAACCGAGTACCATCATTTAACACCATGTCCTTCACCTTTTGTGAAGCAGCCTAATCCGTCTTTCTCCAAAAAGACCAAAACTCTGAAATCAGCATGGACCCAAGAGCGGTTTTGACCTCCCTCAACCTCTTGAGCATGATGAATGAGGAAGCAAACCGAGTATCTGCAATCTTCAACAATGAAAGTTGTGTGTAATGTTTGTAGATGGTGAGGGCATTTGTGTGGTTTTGTACAAAGTTACGGATATGGCGTGCATCCTCAATAAGGTTGTCAATCCATGCCACATCCGAAGCAATGGCTTTCAGTGCTAAATTCAAGGAATGGACAATGCAAGGTGTCCAAAAAACCTATAAGAGCAATAAAAGCATGTATCAATGACTCTACAACACTAACATTGCAATGACCAAATTCAAACAATGAGCAAATTAGAAATGAAAGGTGTCCAAAATGAACATACCTGTGGATATTTAGCTTCCACAATCATGCCAACAGCCTTGCAAACAGGTGCATTGTCCGTGATGATTTGTACACACGAATCAACACCTACTTCTTCAATGGTTTTGATGAATAAATCACCCATAAATTGTGCATCCTTGTATTGCCCAAGAGCATCCACCACTTTCAAGAACAACGCTCCATTTTGCGAAGATACCATGAAATTGATGAGTGGATGGCATGCGGGATCCGTCCATCCATCAGAAACAATACTCACACCGCATGAGAGCCATGTTGTTCTAATTGGCTCAAGGATTTTATCTACCTCCTCCTTTGCTTTAACCAACAATGTGGTTCTAAGATTCTTTGAACCAGGAGGCACATAACCATTTGGAGCTCGTTCCAAGATAGTTTTAACCGTCTCAAAATACAATGGTGATCGTGCAACATTGAATGAGATGAAGTTGAGGTAGAAGAAAAATGCAATGGCAAGGTCTACCTCTTCTCGCGCCTCTTGTTGGAAAATCCTATCCATTGGACCACCTGTAGATTGCCTCTTTCTTGTTTGATAATTATCCCCACGCCCACGCCCATGACTGGTAGGTGGAAATGGAGGCTTGGTGCTAGAGGACTTCCTCAAAAATGGAAGAGAATCATCCTCTTTTTTCTTGCTTACTGCTGCCACCTTCCCTAAGCCAACATGATCCTCTTTTTCCATATCCCTCCTTTGGTTAACACTCACCGCTTTGCATGAAGAAATCCCACAAGGAAGGGCCAACAAATGGCCCTTAACCAGGAAATATGTGCTCATGAACTCATGCTTGCAAAAATTGCATCTCCAAGACACATTGCCTCCCCCACCAAGCTTTGCCCCAGGCCCATCTTTCCTTGTCACATACTTCCACAAAGGATATTTTTTTTCTTGGGCTTGTTGTCTTGCTAAAACAGGGTTAAATGGAGCCATAGAATGAGCTCCACTAGCAGCCGATGGAGCACTTGACGGAGGAGGAGAACCGCTTGTGCTTGGTGGAATAGGAGGGGAGGCCCTAGATGGTGCATTTCTCCCTTTCCTTTTCCCCCTACCTCCTGCCCTAGCTGATTGAGACATTCATTTTCTTGTGTGATGGTTGAGCTTGCAATCCTCTCCACAAATCCACCGGAATGCACTTGGAATCGCTTGGAAACAATGGATAGCCTTCAAATCTCCTTCACCTGCACATACAACTCACTCTCAACCAATTGCTTCCTTGCAAATGACAAAAAGAAAGCCAAAAATTTGTTTTAAAGCAAACCCAGACGCCTTTTTCTGTGCTTCACGTGTCCTGTTTTCCGGGTTCGTGTCCGACAGTCGGGACACGCTAAAATTTTGTGTCCGATTCGTCTTGTAAACGTGTCCCGATTTCGGATTCGAGGGAAAGTCGAATCGGACACGAATTCATATCGAATCGTGTCCGATTTGATCAACACGGGACACGGGGGGGGGTTCCAACGAATCCGGTTTCTTAGGTAGGAAGTCGTTTCAGCTCACCCGGGGAAGCATGTGTCGTACGGGCGAGGCCATAACGACTTGGTCGCGTACGATGAGTTGAAAAGTGCGCGATAAGGAGGACCTTATCCCTCAGCAGCCCTTAGTCTCCAAGAAAGCGTAGTTGGAAGGTCACAGTAAAAATTCCCGATCGCTACGCAGTACTCCCCATAAGAAGAAAGAAAAAAAATTGTCGACAGAGCCCACCGAAGAGGTACCCTAGACAAGAACAAGAAGAAAAAAAAGAAATTGTCGGAAGGGCCCGCCGAAGAGGTACCTAGACAAGAACAAGAAGAAAGAAAAGAAATTGTCGGAAGGGCCCACCGAAGAACATGAAGAAGTTATCTAATCAATTATGCAATTTGGATTTACGCATATAAAGTTTAGAGAAACATAAAGAAAGAATTATATTTATTCAGATAAAAGAAATATCCTATTCCATTTTATTGTAAAAGAATTGAATTGGATTGGCTACTAAAAGAATCATTTTATTCAAGATTTTATTTAATTGATTTTATTATTTTGATTTACTTTATTTTGATTGATTTTATTATCTTGAAAAAGGACTAAAAAAGATTTATTTTAGTTGGTTGATTTTATTAATAAAAGAATTAATCCAAGTATTAATGGTTTGATTATTGTGAAAAGAGTTAGAAACAAAGTGAGATATTATTAAAAGAGCTATTTTATTCTAAATCTTTATTTCTATTATTTTGAAAAAGGATAATATTCTTGATTTTATTATTTTTGAAAAAGGAAACTGAAGCTAGAAAAAAATTAATGATCATTTTATTTATCATTAATCAAATTATATATAGATTATTTCAAAAGAAAAGAAAAAGAAAAGATTTGAACTAGAATAGAAATTATATTAGATAAAATATCATCCTTTATTATAAAAGAAAAAGAAAAGGAAATATAGAGTGAACATGTGTCAAACACAACTAGGACTCTCTTAAAGACCACTACACCTAACTCCCACTAATTTAGGGAAATAGGTGCACACTTAAGAAAGAGAGAGACACTTGTAATTTGAGAATAATATGAATAAAATATTAAATTAAATGATTTATGTGCATGGAAAGACACATGGCACACAGATTTTTGCTATAAAAGAAAGGAGGAGAAGGAGAAAAGGATCTCTTGCTCCCTAGTGTTGGATGGGCACCGGAATCGAGAATTGATTCTATGGTTATTGTGAGTTGGGCTTAGCTTGACCGAGGATTGGGAGATCCCAGCAGGAAGTTTGCTAGTGTGTTCTTACGACCCCATTAGCTCGGGGGTTCGGGGTGAAGGAGAGTAACCCCGATACGGTAGGGTGGTCAACCGAGGGGTCTCTTGGTAAAATCGGCAAAGCTAGAAGCGACTCGGGGAAGATCGACGACCGTACATACAAGGACTTCGTCAACGGAATGCTCATCTACTGTCGAAAGGTATAATGTTCCATTTTTATGTACAAGTTGAGTTTATTAAATTTTATTTATGATTCTATATTTGATTTTCAAGTTTTATTAATTTGCATATGATGTTAGTTCTATTTTGGACGTTTTTTTTGGGGGACCCTACAATGATCCAGAAAGAACTGCACCAGCACCAAACAACGACCCAGAAGTCTCCCAAGGGTTTAAGAAAGCTTTTCGAAAGCTATTTGTAGATACTAATATTGCCTACAGATTCGTGAAGAGTTTTCACATTTTGTGGGATTTGAGGGTTTGGGTGCAGGTTGTTGAAAAGTTACGTAGGAAGTGTTGTTCACCTAGTGTTGCCTTGGGGTGGACAGGGAAACTTTAATTAGTGACCCCTAAAAAAAGTTTAATTAATGAAGTGAGATGCACTTCATTAAAAGGTAAGTCATTCATGGTTTATCCTAAGTTCACATTTAATAAAAGTAAGTGTGATTAATTAAAAAGGGGTGCTCACACTTTATTAAATGACATGAGGTGCACTAAATGTCATTTATTAATTATTTAATTGAGCATTTAATGAGAACCCCTCATCTAATCTAATCTAGACCATTAGATTGAAAGAGGAAGTTGCCATGAACAAAAAGGGACTAGGGCAAGGCTAACTTAATTCATTATTCACTTTTCAAGAGAGAGTTTTGGAGAGGAGAGGAGAAGAGAGGAGAAGAGGGTTTGAAGAGATTTCACCCATAAAAATTTTCTAAAGATTCAAGAGAAGCGCAAGGAAATTCAGGGCACAAGAAGTTGACACTGATTTCGAGAAGAAGTTGGCACAGATTTCGAGGAAGAAAGTCGACACAAATTTCGAGGAAGGAATCTGTACAGCAGGTGGGCACAAATTTCTAAAAAGTCGTACAGCAGTACGAATTTGGCATGAATTTCGAGAACGGGTACAAAATTTAAATGATGTCTGTACAGTGAAGATATAGCAAATTCTACCACGGTTTTCAAGGCAACAGATTGCACAGAAATCGAGAAGTTCGTACAGCCCACATGTGTGAGCCGTACAACACAGTTTTTGAGGTTTTCGTACAGCAGTTCATTGGCACAGTTTTCGAGATGGAAAATGATAAGTACTGTTGTTTTTATTTATGTATTTTATACCCTGAAGAAATAAAAATTCTCTCTCAGAAACAAGTTTTCCCTTCGGAGTTTTATCTTGGACCGATTGGTCAAAAATATTGTGTTAAATTTTTAATGTGGTTGGCTGATTTAAATTTATGAGTATGAGTTTATTGGTTGAAAGTTAAAATTTATGAGTTGTGTTTGAAAAAGAATCTCATGTGTTTCAGTTTAGTCATTTTTATGTTAAAAATGCGCATATTGGGGTTTGGGCATTAAACCATGTAGAGAAGCTATCAAACTTGAAACCGGGTTGGAGTTCCAAAAACTTTCATGGTATCAAAGCAGAGTTAAAGATCACAATTTTAAAACACTCAGAAAATTTCAGATTTGAAGAAAACAGGGGTTTTGAGAAAAATTTCAGATTTGAAGAAAATTAGGGTTTTGAGAAAAATTCCATAATTGTGAAAAAAGTTCTAGAACAGGTTGCTTGGGCAGTACAGGTTGTAGCCGTGGTGTCTGGACTTAGGGTTGAGGACAGATTAGATGGGGCTACAAATTTTAGCCCATGGAAGGCTAGAATTAAGTTGATACTTGAGGAGAATGAGCTATGGGATATAGTGAATAGTACAAAAACAAATCCTGTAACAGTTCCTACCGATGCTACTGATAAGGCAGCTTTTGTGAAAAAGAATGTGAAGGCAAGAAGGATCATACTTGATGTCGTGAAGGATCATGTGATCCCACATATTTCAGCGAAGGACCATGCATTTCAGATGTGGGCAGCCTTGATGAGCTTAAACCAAAGCTCCAATGAGAACAGGAAGATAGTGTTGCGGGAGAAGTTGAAGGCATGGGGACGAATGAGGGCATAGCATCCTATCTTACTAGGATAACACAGGTTAGAGAGGAGCTTGCCGCGGTTGGTGAGATCATATCGGGCAGTGAGGTTGGTACGCACAGCCTTAAATGGCGTGGACCTCCACCATGGAGTGTGTTTGTACAGACAATGGTTTGCTCGTGAGAACATGCCATCATGGGATCGTCTTTGGGATGATTTCATACAGGAGGAGACACGTAGAGGTTACCTACAAGGCAGTTCATCACACCATAGAAATGATGAGGAGGATGTAGCATTGGCAGCGAAAGGAAAGAAGAAGAAGAAGTTATATGAGAGGGAGTCCATGCAGCCTATGTCGTTGAGGGATGTCTTGTATGTCCCTGGGTTGAAGAAGAACCTTGTTTCAGTTTCTGCTATTGAGGACAAGGGATTTGGAGTATATGTCCTAGGTGGGAAAGTGTATGTGTTTCCCAGAGCATCAGGACCATCTACTTCATGTGCCATTGGAGTTATATGAGGAAAACTGTACAAGCTTCTCTTCCAGCCTCATCATGCATTAGCCCATGCGAGCAATAGTACTGAGATGTGTGAGTTGTGGCACAGGAGGATGGGCCACCTTCATCATTCAACTTTGAGATTGTTGAGGGAGATGTCTACAGGTTTACCTCAATTCAGCACAGAGCAGGGTGGTGTGTGCAGAGGGTGTGCTTTGGGAAAGTACACCATGACTATTTTTCCGAGCAGTGACACAAGATCAGGTGGCATACTAGACTTGATTCATTCAGACCTATGTGGACCTATTTCTTCGGCATCATTAACAGGATTTGAGTACTATATCAGTTTCATTGATGACCACTCCAGGAAGACCTGGATCTACTTTCTGAGAAGTAAAAAATCTCAGGAAGTCTTGCAGAGGTTCCAAGAGTTCAAAGCTCTTGTGGAGAACTAAACAGGGAGAAAGATCTAGGCACTCAGGTCAAACAATGGGGGTTGAGTATACCTCCAAGGAGTTTGATGAGTTTTGCAGACAGGAGGACATCAAGAGGTAGTTGACGGTTCCATACACTCCACAACAGAACGAGGTTGTTGAAAGGAAGAACAGAGTGATAGTGGGGGGCATCTAGAGCCATGTTGCATGATCAGAGTCTTCCTTTCTTTCTATGGGTTGAGGCTTGTAGTACTGTTGTGTATGCTCAGAACAGGAGTCCACACCGAGCATTGGGATGTAAAAATCTTGAGGAGATGTTCACCGAGAAGAGACCTGACATAGGTCACTTCCGCATAATTGGATGCCTCACATACTCTCATGTCCCTTCTGGGAAGAGGACAAAGTTAGAGCCCACAGCGGAGAGAGGCATTTTTGTTGGTTATGATGAGACTTCGAAGGCTTTTCACTTATACCTTCCTACACAAAGGAAAGTTGTGGTGAGGAGGGGAGGTCAGATTTGAGGAGGAGAAATCCTTCAGGAAGTCTTATGATTCAGAGGTGGTGGAGCAGCAGGTTGATACTCCACAGGTATTGTTATCACATATATAGTAGCCGGGCTACCATACATTATTTTTCAGATTCCAGAGCACATTTCAGCCAGTTCCTTTACTTTGAGATGATGAGATGAGTAGCTATCTATGGATCACTATCAGATTTTGGACAACATATGTAGTCCCCATGCCATGACTGAGTCTTAGGACACTCAGAGAGATGACCGATGTAGCCATTATACCATTTATGCAGAGCAGTCAATAGTGCCCAGAGTTACAGTAGCAGTTTCAGAGGACAGATGATGGTTCAGAGGATGAGCATTCAGGTATATGACTCAGCAGGTATATCATGGTGTTATGGTTATATTGCTTTTATATTCATTCTTATGGCATGTCTTAGCACTTAGTATCATGATCTGGCGATCATATAGATATGTGGACCTGGTTGATCTTATTATATATATATTCTACTGTCCTTACTCGGACTTAGAAGTTCACTACTCATAGTCATTGGTTTCACCCTCCCTAGGGAGAATAGAGGTGATCATTCCACCATAAGTTGGCTTGCTAGTGTTGGCTCCATTACTCATTGTCTTCATCCATCCATTACCTACCTTTTAGTTTATCACCCTGACTTACTACTTAACTAGTGGCATGGAGGATCTTTTCCCCACTGTAGCCTCTGTATTGGATGAGCTTCCCTGTTTATTGTGTCTCGGCTCTGAGTTGGTGACAAAACTTACCTCTGGTGAGTTGGATTGTAGGCCTAAATCATTCTGATCGGTTGTCCCAATGTTTGGCATTGGCTCGAACTCCCCCTAGTCACTTGAGATGTTGTTGGCTAAAACTGAAAGCTCGTACTATTTACGGAAACTGATAAATTCGCCCATGGAAACTAAAAAGGGGCAAGAGCGATGAACCGCTGAAAAATACTCCTCGAAGAGTATAAGAAAGGTCCAAAAAGCAATGATTCTTAAAAGCTATATCTAAACAATTACTGACCTTATATATGTATGAAAAACATGCCCTAGATGCAAGCTGCAACTAGTTGTGCTTATCAGCACACCTGAGATCCGAAGGGTAATGTAGGCCAAAAAGGCCATGAAATGAAATTGAATGATCCTAATGAACCTGAATCAACTTGATGTAGACATGAAGCCTAAGTTGAATAAGCACTCTCTAAACAACTTATCCATTTGTGAAACACCGCCATTCCCTGTGTTGTTGCTCATTCAGTATATACTATGGTGTGTATTCCCCTTTCCCATATCCAAAGTGTCACAATGTTAAGTCAGTCAGTCATGCTTTGGCCTAGCCAGTTTATTTTTAGCCTTCACCCTTCACTAGCAAATTGATCACAACTATGAAGTGAGTATGGTCCTGAAAGTCTAGTCTGAGTCATATAAATAATTAATGACAATATATATTTGGATTTAGATCGCCAGTAATGACTACTTTGTGTTATAATTGCTATTTGAATGAGTTGTAGAGCATGCATTAACCTTTGACACTTTGCAGCAGCTTCAGATGGTAGTCTGAGTTATATTGGGTCAATATTGACCTGGGCAAACCTAGTTTGACCAAGGTCAATCACAGGACATGAGATTATTGGACCTTATGATGACACAGGTAGATGATATATGGTCTATGTACATGTACATGATGGTTCTATGCATCAGATACAGGTTTATGATGATGATCTATGGTTTTCAGCATTATTTGATCATTTACAGATTATTATTATTTCACCTGTTCCGGTATATTGGGTATATTATATGATCATGCAGAGAGCTATATGGTGTATGAGTACACATCTTAAATAGTTTTGGACCTTCTGAGTCCAATGAGACAGTCTATTTTCAATTCCGGGCAGTTACAGTGATGATTTTGCCTCAGTAGGTTGTCCTAGTGCATTTTTGGTCTGTCGGAGACCCTGTCTGAGCAGAGATGATTTTTATTTGGTTCACCTAGGGCGCTGATGATGGAGGGGGTGGTCCAGCCACTTGTTTTTACCATATTACCCCCCCTTCCGGACACACTGGTGTCCTCACCTTGACAGCGCAGGCACTCCAGGAGGCAGTTTGGGACAGGTACAAACGCTTCCCAAGGCAGTTTTGGATTGGTAGAAATGGCTACAGAAGAATTCAATTTGGGCTACTGAGGCAAAGTTTTGGCATGGGATGATCAGTGATGATGAGTGGGATGTCTTCCGCACCTTCTCCATCAGTTTCAGCCTCATCGGGGCCCACATACATCACTTATGGCACTTTCTGATGATTTTTGAGGTCTTTGGAGGCCTACGATTTGTCCATAGAGGCACGATTTGGTATAGTGATGACTATTTTATTATTATTGTGCTATGGGGATTGACCAAGGGTGGCTAAAATTACCTCTTGGACCCACCATAAGCTTATTTTTATATTTTGTCATCATGATTTGGTGGGATCCCCTCTCCTAGGGCGATTTTATCCACTTATTATTATATTTTATGGTTGATCCATGTATTTTATTGTTGAGCTCATCTCAACCATTGATTAGATCTTTTGATCTTTTGATCTTTTAATCTTAGCCACTCATGCAAAAAGTGGTTAGGATTATGCTCTCTCCCCATCTTATTTAAGGAGGGAGCCTCTCATTGTAAAATCATCTAGAGATTTTTGGCTCTTGGCTCTTGGAATAAAATTTCTATCTTTTGGAGTACATGCTTGGGTTGGAGTGGATGTTGGTTGTTTTTATTGTAAATGCTTTTGTCCATTGCACTGGAGGATCTATTGTAGCTATCTTGCATATTTGCCATATCTTTTTACATGTGGAGAAGACTTCTTCAACAAGTGCGAATTGGTGGGGAGGCTGGCCCTTCAAACTTGGAGGAGGACGTTTTGGGTTAAACAGGGAGTGGTTTTATCTTTGCACCAACTATTCTTTGCTTATCTCTTTCTTGCTTGTATCTACCTTCAACATGTTAAACTGATTGATGCTTTGCTCCTTGGTTTTGACAGGTTAGAGGGACACATATGTGGCTTGGAAAAATCGATTTGGCAAGAGGGCTTTAAAAATTCTCCATTTGATCTTTGGCAAAAGTAATCCTCATCTCAACTAGCATTCATCTCTTCATCCAAGTATGCTCCAAAGGTATGATCTTCTTCTTCCTTGAATCATCCATAATTTCTACATAAAAACCCTAATTGATCAAAACCCTCATTTGGGTTTTTCTTAGATCTACTTAGATCTAGCCTTGCTTTTGACGAGATATTAAAAACCCACATCTATAGCATCCACCCCTAGTGGGATCTATAGTTTGGTGGTGATTGGGTTAAAATTGACACACTTTTCAAGGCAATAAAGTCCTCTTGAGCCAAATCGCACTTCCTTGGAGAGGCTTGTTTGGTCAGATCTAGTACATGGGTAGGTGAGATCCCACTTGATTTGCAATCTACACACTTGATAACCTACCCCTAGACTTTTACTTGCGTGATTTCTACCTTCTGGGCATCATTCCACATTTTAAGGGATTAAAACCCCCTTTTTAACTACTTGGCATCTTAAAACTCAGATCTAGCAAGATCTAACCCTTGGATTGACTTGATTTTCTAGATCCACATAGATCGGTGCCTAAGCTACTTGGATCTACAATTTGGTGGCCATTGGACTTGATTTGACACACCTTATCCACCTTTTAGCCCTCCTTGAGCAAGGTCACACTTCCTTGGGTGAGTGAGTTTGCCCACTTTGAGGACATGGGTGGTTGAGATTTTTGTGGATTTGGAACAGGCATATCTCAAAACCTAGGTCTAGAGTATCATTTTGTGACGATATGCCTTGGGGATAGCATTCCTTGTTTTAAGGGATTGTGGTCCACTTGGGTCATTTCATGAAAACCTAGATCTAGCAAGATCCAACCACACTATCTCAATTAGCCCACTTGTCTTGACCTCTAGGTGTCTTGATCTACACTTTGACATATCTTTTGACTCCATTAGCCCATCCAACAAGGCACTAGTCCTCCTCAAAGCAAGTCGCATTCCTTGGGAATTGTGTCAAACCTTAGATCCGGTACATGGGTACTCCTAGTTTCAACTTAGATCCATAGATCTCCTCATTACATATTCTCTAGTGCCAATTGCATCCTTTAATTTCACCTTGTGGGTCCATATTAAGCCATTTCACATATCCCAAGAAAGTGGGACCCACTTGTGCAACATATGGTACTACATCTTATCATTTTAACTAATCATGTGGCCTAAATCATACATTGGTTGAAACACTAATCATTCCTCAAACCACCTTCAACCATACTTTAATTTCTAGGTCCACTTTACCTTGCATTGGTTTCCGTAACTTACCATTTACTCACCCCTAGGAACCTTTGTTTGGGTCCAATCGCCTTGGATTGGTTATAGGGCTCCCCCTTGGTCTTGATTCACCTTGACCTAAAGTGAAGAGTGCCTCGGTTGACGTGACTCCCACCTTGCATTGGGAACCGTGGCATCTCTTGGGTCACCTCTTTAGTTGCCCATCTCCTCTACCGTCCCCGATGGGATACCACTAGGGGCAACTACAAGTTGTGTGATAACAGGTACCTTCACAGAGTTCAGCGAGTCAGAGTACAGGGTCACAGGTTTCTGGAGTGACTAGGTCACAGGTTACAGGTTCACAGGTTACAGGTACCCAGTCTACACGGACTTCTGGTACAGGGACAGGTTCACGAGTCACAAGTTCATAGGTTTCACCTTCATGTGATTCGAGTGGTACAGGTTCAAGATCTCAGGCCACAAGTACTTCTTCGGGGAGATAGTTATCATATCAGGAGGTTCAGGAGGAGAGCCCACCACAGGAAGCTACTTCTAGGAAACGTAAGCCAAGTTGGCTTAAGGATCTTGTGAAGGAAGCTGAGGAGTCTATGGGGCCACCCAGGAAGGGGTCAGAGAGAGCAGGGCACCAGAGAGATTTTCCAGTTATATGGCGATGGTGACTAGTTTAAGTGATTCCGAGCCTACTACATTTGAGGAGGCTACCCCACACCAGGTTTGGAGAGATGCCATGATGGAAGAGTACAAATCCATCATGAAGAATGGGGTGTGGGAGGTTGTTCCGAGACCGAAGGGGAAGTTAGTGGTGACTTCCAAGTGGCTCTATAAAATCAAGCGTGTTGTAGATGGCAGCATCAACAAGTACAAAACTCGTTTTGTTGCACGAGGATTCTCACAGGTAGAGGTAGTTTACTATTATGAGACCTTTGCACCGGTTGCTAGATTTTCTTCGATCAGAGCAGTGATCTCCATTGTGGCAGAGATGGGTTGAAGGATTCATCAAATGGATGTGAAAACCGCTTTTCTGAACGATTTTCTACAGTAGGAGGTATATCTAAAGTAGCCTCGGGGCTTTGAGATTCATGGGAGAGATTCACACGTTTGCAGGCTGAAAAAGGCCTTATATGGTCTGAAGCAAGCCCCTCGGGCTTGATATTCCAGGATTGATACTTATTTGTTGTCGATTGGGTTTCAAAAGAGTGAGGCGGATCCCAACCTATACTACATTGTGGTTGGTGGTGTTCCGCTCATTCTTCTGCTATATGATGATGACTTGTTCATTACAGGAGGAGAGCACCTGATTGAAGCATGTAAGAAAGATCTTGCTTCAGAGTTCGAGATGACTGACCTTGGACTGATGCATTATTATTTGGGGATGGAGATATGGCAGGAGGATGGACATGTTTTCCTGAGTCAGGGAAAGTATGTTGTTGCAGATATTCTGAGGAGATTTCGGATGGAGGATTGCAGACCCATGTCCACACCCATGACCACCAACTGGACGAAGCTTCATGCTTCTGAGGGAGAGTTGGTGGATCCTACTGTATATCGTCAATTGATTGGTTCATTGATGTATTTAGTCAACACCAGACCAGATATGAGTTTTGCAGTTAACACTCTCAGTCAGTTCATGGTGGAGCCCAGGAGAGTGCACTGGATAGTTGCAAAACATCTATTGAGATACCTTGCAGGTATAGTAGATTTTGGTTTGGACTATAGGAGATCTGATGGAGTGGGATTGGTTGGCTTTACAGATTCAGATTGGGCAGGTAGTGTTTCGGACCGGAAGAGCACTTCAGATTGTTGTTTCAGTTTGGGCTCAACAGTTGTGTCTTGGTTCAGTCAAAAACAAAAGTCTGTAGCATTGAGTTCTGCAGAGGCTGAGTACATGGCAGCCAATCAGGCTAGTTGTGAAGCCTTGTGGCTTCACAAGTTGATGGTTGATTTATTTGGTCAGGAGAAGAGACCTACAGTCATACATTGTGATAATCAAAGTTGCATTAGACTCTCTGAAAATCCGGTATTTCATAACAGGTCAAAACACATTGAGATCAGGTATCACTTCATCAGGGATTATGTTCAGAGAGGAGCAGTACAGTTGCAGTACATTTCGACTGATGAGCAGGTGGCTGACATTCTCACGAAGTCTTTGGGTAGAGGGAAGCATGTCTATTTCAGAGACAATTTGGGAGTGGTGAAGGTAAGAGGGAGTGTTGAAAAGTTACCTAGGAAGTGTTGTTCACCTAGTTTTTCCTTGGGGTGGACAAGGACACTTTAATTGGTGACCCCTAGTCAAGTTTAATTAATGAAGTGAGATGCACTTTATAATTTTAAAGTCACTTCATTAAAAGGTAAAGTCATGGTTTATCCTAAGTTCACATTTAATAAAAGTCAAGTGAGTGATTAATTAAAAGGGGGTGCTCACACTTTATTAAATGACATGAGGTGCACTAAATGTCATTTATTAATTATTTAATTGAGCATTTAATGAGAACCCCTCATCTAATCTAATCTGGACCATTAGATTGAAAGAGGAAGTTGCCATGAACAAAAAGGGACTAGGGCAAGGCAAACTTAATTCATTATTCACTTTTCAAGAGAGTTTTTGAGAGGAGAGGAGGAGGAGAAGAGGGTTTGAAGATATTTCACCCATAAAAAAATTCTGCAGATCCAGGAGAACAGCAAGGAGATTTAGGGCACAAATTTCGAGAAGAAGCTGGCACAGATTTCGAGGAAGAAATCCGTACAAGAATCTATACGACTGGGCACAAATTTCTATAAAGTCGTACAACAGTACGGATTTGGCACAGATTTCGAGAACAGGTACAAAATTTAAATGATGTCCGTATAGTGAAGATACAGTAGATTATGGCACGGTTTCCGAGGCAGTAGATTGCACAGAAATCGAGAAGTTCGTACAGCCCACACGTGTGAGCCGTACAACACGGTTTTTGAGGTTTTCGTACAGCAGTTCATTGGCACAGTTTTCAAGATGGAAAAATGATAAGTACTGCTATTTTTATTTCTATATATTATACCCTGAAGAAATAAAAATTCTCTCTCTCAGAAACAGGTTTTCCCTCAGGGTTTCATCCTGGACCGATTGGTCAAAAATATTGTGTTAAATTTTTCAGGTGGTTGGCTGATTTAAATTTCTGAGTATGAGTTTATTGGCTTAAAGTTAAAATTTCTGAGTAGTTTTGAATTTGAAAAAGAATCTCGTGTGTTTCAGTTTAGTCATTTTTATGTTAAAAATGTGCATATTGGGGTTTGGGCATTAAACCATGCAGAGAAGCTATCAAGCTTGAAACCGGGTTGGGGTTCCAAAAACTTTCACAGGTAATGACCCTTTATCATCTTAAGAATCAAGATCATTGTTATTTCATATTGGTTTCTTAGATCATTTCATATTTGTTTAACATCTGAGGGTTTGAAACTTTGAGGTTTGAAATTTGGATGCAGATATTGAGACTATGCGAGACAAGACCAAACTAAGTCCAATTAATAGGTGAAACTTCCATGGTGGGGAAATTCCAAATATCCAAAAATTGGCCGTCAAGATCTTGTCACGAGTTGCTAGTTCCTCATCAGCAGAGAGGAACTGAAGCACATATGGCTTCATCCATTCGATGAAGCGAAATAGATTGGGCTCCAAGAAGGCCTTGGAACTTGTTTATGTCGATTCCAACCTTCGCCTTTTCTCACATAAGAAGGATGAATACAAATTGGGGCCCACCAAACTATGGGATCTAGAACCAGAGTTACCTGACTTGGATATGACATTGAATGCCATGTCTCATATGAATCCATTTGATGGGGGGGCACCATCAAGTGGACATGGCAGCAATGCTCCCGTTTCTACTTCTAGAGGCGGTGAAAGTACTAGTGTTGATGTTGATCTTCGTCATATGGACGAGAACATTTTTTATGATATGTAAATGCAATTTATAATTATATTTTGAACTTTTGAACAATGAAGTATGAAAACTGAACAATGAATATCATAATATGATAGTAGGTTGCCACTTAATTCGTTTTGTAATTTGTATATTTGACTTATGTTGATGATGATGATTATGTAATAACTAATATGTTAATATGTAGTTTTAAATTTTAATTTGAAATTTAAATGATGAATGTCAAATTTTACTTAGATTTTATATATATATACGTCATTTCTGTTAGCATTTTTATAGCTCGAAGGTACTCCTGCATCAAGTGCCTAGGTGCAGGAGTCCGAGGTGATATGAATTCTCATTTAATGTCTTAAAGTGACTTTAATAATGAGCATTTATTAAAGTACCTTTTTTATGTGACTTTATGATTTAAAAGTGAGTTGCACTTTATTATGTTTTTAAAGTGACTTTAAGTTATAGTGTATTTTTTAATTATTTAGGGTTATGTGACTTTTCGAAAAGAAAATTTGTTATATAGTTCACTTAGGAGTTTTAAGTGAATGAGAAATTAGATCCTAGCCATGGATCTCGTGGCCAAGATCTAATCTCATCCATTGAATTTGAAAAGTCATGGGAGTTACCCTAATGAGGTAAATAAAAAGGTGTTGAGACTTCATTTACACAAATCTCAAAGAAAAAAAAAGAGGCACGCATCCCAAGAGGAGAGGAAGAGGCACGGGTTCCAAAGCAGAGAGAGCAGTCTCTTGTGGAGCACGAGTTTCATAGAGAGAGAAGAAAAGTCGAGCTGTGGAGACAAACTTGGAAGGGACAGTCTGGGGCACGCATTTCTAGAAGAAGAGAGCTGTGAGAAGGAACACGCATTCCCAGGTTGACAGTTTCAGTGAGGGCGCATTTCCCAAGAGATTTGGGATGGCTCTTTTTCCAGTCTGTTTGCAGCATCCAGTGAAGTGACTGTTCAGTGATAGTGACTGAACTTACTGAAGAGCAATCACTGCTGAAAGTGACTGGCCGTACAGCAGAGAGAAGGTTCTGATTTTAGACTGAGTTACATGCACAGAAATCGAGGTCCCTCTTGCTGAGGTATATTCAGTGCTTTATTCTCCATTTTTTACTGATGTATTAATGACTGTAGCAGTCAATGTGTTTGTACTGAGTTAATTACAGTGAAGGGAGGTATAGGGGTTTAAAACTTTAAAGTACTGTGGCACAGTTTTTTAGGCCATTTACAGTCATATCTTGCTGCTGTAACATCATATGTACTTCTGATATATTTTTGTCTGAGATAGCTCAATAAACTCTCTCTTGTGGACTGGTTTTCCCCCAGGGGGTGGGGGTTTTTCCAGGGTCTTATTTGACCAAATATACTATGTTCATATATTTTACAGTCTGCTGTAAATGTGCTTATTTCTGCTGCAAATGATGCTTCATAAGGAGTATATTCACCTACAGTGTCTTTTAATTTAAGCTTGATATGTGTGTATAATTACTTTCTACTGTTGAGGTTAATATCAAAGTTTTATGAAGCATTTGACATCACCCTCAGATGGCTGTTATGTGAACAGATTTTTGAGTTTTGTCATTTTCTAATAGTTTCCCTGCCGTATCATATCCAGATTTTTTGAAAATTTGCCATATCCGTGTCCCCCCCTCCGTATCCGTTTCAGTGAAACTTAGGGGCAAACACTTCTACAAAGCAAAATATGAGTGTGGCCATGTGTCCCAATGATTTGCCTCAAGGCCAGCACATCTTTGAGGTGGAAACCAAGGGGACCCGCCACGACCTAATCAAGGGTATTTAGCCCTAAAATCAACACTCTACATTATATATAGCCCCAAAACTTGGCCTTTACAAAGAAAAACTAAACCCCACTTTTGGTACATCTGGAAGGAATGCTTCCGACACTCTGAGGCATAACAGGGACTACCTCCCTTGGCTTTGTTTAGGAGTTGGCCTAAACAGAGGAGTCGAGTGTTGTGGTGATAGTTGCACCCAACTCGAGACTTGCCTCAAGGCCGCGTCAGTGAGTTGAGATTTTTCTCACCTACGTGCGGGTTAAGGAAGCAATAGGTAGTACCGTAATACACAAAAGCCGATCCTAATAAATGCAAGCAACAGCCAAGAAACACCCTAAAGTCATAAAATAGCAAGAGGCTCCAAACCAACTCTGTAATAGATCATAATGTCCATAAGAAACCAAGTTCTATCAATATATGTTATGATTTGTCAGACATTTTTGGAATCAATTTTGCTAAAATTAAGGGACACTAAAGTACAATGGACACTCTAGACGATCAACCCAGCCTAATAGAGGTCAGTTTTCACCTAATCTTCAATATTTTTTCATGCTGGGCAATGTAATTGATATATGCCTTGATTAAGTAAACTCCATGCTCTTCCAGATATATATAATATGCTCGAAGCATCTGAAGAGTGTTTTTCGTTCTAAAGCTGGAATAAAAAATGGGTTTTTTTTCGTTGGAACAAAAATATCACTCTTCCATGCAAGGGTATTTCTTGATAAAGCACATTAAAAATATTTACAGATGCATTCTTGTTACTACAAACGGTACCTTTAGGGACAATGAAAATGGGATGATCACACTATTAACTGCAGTGTACCATCATTTTAACTAATCACTTAACACAATGATTATCTATCCTAAAAGAAGTTTGACTATGTTATTCAACACCATCTGTTAAGAATGAGAAAAATTGAAATATGTAAATTACACAAGAAATTTACTCAAAACATGTATTGGGAATGAATTCAGATTCTTTTCTTCCTCAGCTGAAGATGCTCAAATAGCTTTCATCCAAGAGACTTTCCACATCTTCTGCAACAACCTAAACTATGGATGGTCACTTGCTTGGAAGGAGAACACAATCGTTGACTGGAATGATTCTACTATTCTCATTATCTGGGGACAAGATACGGGTAAGTAAAGGCACAAGCAACTAAACCACCATAACTACTACAACCTCTCGCTCTGCCATAGGAGCAGCATGCCAAGCAAGGTACATCGCGAACAGAGATCACAGAAATAGGAGCTATTTATTCGATATACAGAGACATTCATGGAACTTCTCGTGATATGCATTTACTAATTCACAATGCCAAAATAGGAAAAATTAATATTCATAAGCATGCAATTGTGTTTTTTTAGAACATTAAACATTCAAGAAGATCAATTATCTAAGTATGCATTATATTTGCAAGAGGCAGTCTTCCTGAGCAAGCGTTCAGGGATGGTGCTCTAATTTCAGAGACTGTGAAGTCTCTCTTCTAATTCCTGGTTTAGATCCTTCTGCATTTTTCTCAGTTCTGGCTGGAGCAGGTTTTTTCTGATGGTCCCAGTCTGATAATTTTTATTTTGTATGGAATGGGTGTTATGAAATCCTGGAGGATTTTCATATTTGGATGACTCTGTTAATTACTCAAAGGACTGTACAACAAAAACTCGATCTTTTCTTTTTGAGCCATAATGGCTAGCCGATGTATATTTTGATTTCACCTTTGAAAAATCAAATATAAGACTTTCATGGAAAAAACGCATGCAATTATATCATAGAAATACATTTCCAAATGTATGGAGCTTGTAGGAACAATCTCGATTGATCGTGAACAATGCCATTTGAAATAAAAGCATCAGCAACCACCAAATGGAACCATTCTGAACAGAACAGTTATTTCAATCGCAATACAACATTACATTACAATATATGCAAAAACATTAAATGGAAACAATAACATAAACAAATTATTCATCACAAGCCAGAATCTTACCAAAGCGACCTGAACCCAAGGACGGCTCTGCTTCATCTGCTGCGTTGTTGGCATCACCTTGTTGGTCTCCCTACAATGGCATCAATACTCCATTGTAATTAAGACAATGAACAAAACAAATTTCTTTTATCCTGCACTAGCACTCTAAAATAGGCATTGAATCTAGCAGTAGCACACTGCTCTGGTCAAAATGACAAAAACCTTTAAAGCTTCCAAACTGCACTAAAGTGTTAGGAATTCAGCTACTATCAGTGAGCATTTACACAACAACTTAGAAGAATAATTCTTCTATTGATGTTATTTAGAAGATGAACAACCTCATTCCGATTCAACTCAACTTGTTACACAAAACAAAAGGAAATAGAATCTTCAATACCAGATACTGTTCCTCTTCTGAAGGTGAAAGCCATCTATCAAAACATCGCCCAGAGACTGTACACACTAGAAGTCCACTGGATGTATCTAAAACAATTTCTCGGCATGTATCATCACATACTGCACCCATATAAATGTCTTATTTCAGAAAGTAGAACTTGTGGATTTCTCATCAAACATTAAGGCAATCATAATAAAGCAGTATATCTGATCAACAAGAACACTTCTTCCATTTGCTTTGTAAAGAAATGCAAAATACTCCATTGAAACATCACAAGCTCCTTTGACATAACAAGAATCCATGTGATGCCATACCATGCACTCGTCCTGTCTTTTCACATAGGAAGGCATCACCAATTTGTGAGTAGGTGCACGTTGTTCCTGAGCATACATGCTCTGCTGTGAATTCATCAGGCAATCCTCGACTATGCTTCAAATGGGTTATTCTATCAGCAACTGTTGTATCAAGAAGAAAGATATCATCATTCACCTATCACACCACAAAAGGACACCACACCATCTATGAAGTTGAGGATCATGATTAACCCAATTATATATAAATCACCAAATGATTGATCAATGCAGTTAAAGTGAAGTACAATAATGCTGGTCACCTGTGAAGGAAGAGGAGCTTGACTTCGTTTGGAAGCCTGCATTTGAATGTAATACTCCCGAAACTCAGTAGGTGCAGTTCGAACCCATTCAACCATATCATCTTCATCACGCTGTACAAACAACTTAATTAGACTATACAGAATCATTGCTTGCATTTAAGCTATCTAAAAGAGCACACATAATGACAGAGAACAACCAACAGATACACTATTACATTTAAAAACCTGTTTCAATGAATGTAAAATGACTAATCAACGGGCACTGAATGGCCCATTGGGATCATATGGGATAGGCAGAAAACTAAACTCATATTTTTGTCATATGGAAAATATTATAAAAATACTATTAATGGAACTCTCCAACTTAGTTCTCTCTATCTCATTTCACTGGGAGACACTATTCAAGGACAAATTCCATGATGCTTTCAAATTCCATGATGCTGGAGCCAGGATAAAATATTCCAATTACCATGCTAAGTAAGGTGAAGTTCAAAGTTCAAACTAGGGAGAGGCTGCTGACTGCCAACTATGGTAACCCCACTACAATTGTACAAAACTACTGCTCAATAATTAGAACTCCCCTCTGAATCACAATAACATATGGCAAACTAAATTAACAAAGGGTAGCAAAAGTTTTTTGATGTTTTTTGAGTTACTAGCACTCATTGCATAGATGTGACCAAATCCCTTGATTTTGCAAAGCAGCTTCTAAGTTCAACAAATGAATATATTCCTACCATTTCCTAGCCAAGGCCATAAACATAACAAACGAATATAGTATTAGGTAAATTATCCTTGCATGAACAAAAGTAATGGGAAATTTGATTGAATACCTCAATATATAGTCGCTTCCATGCAGAAGAGCGGGGCTTTCCCTGCAATTTCGTTGGGGAAGACAAACCCCAGCGCATACAATATCTGTAATACATGAAACTTTTTTATAAGCAGTGTTGCTAGATTGACCGTCAAAGCAACAAATCAGCATACATATCATCAATGAACTTCAACAGTAATTCAAATTAGATGGGTAACAGCAATCTTTGGGCAATTTTCAGGAAGAAAAAAAATAAACATTCAAATGAAACTATTATTGCTTAAGCTGTTCAAGAAACATAGTAGGCTACATGGTAGGTAACAGTTGCCATGACAACCCATCATTTACTGCCCTTAAATTAAAGCTACAATGTTATTAATCAAACATAGCATAAACAAAATTATTCTAAAATTCTGCGGCTTAACTTTAAATGATCTCAACCACAAGTCAGCAATGTTTCTGATACAATCTCTGACCCACTTGAACCACCACTAAGCTCTAAGCATTTGAAAAGCCAGTTTCATGAATCAGAATAGGGTTTTAGTTGGCATTACCTATTGAGTTATTACTTGCAACCATAAAACTTTAAGCCTTGAAAAAATGTAGTGTCCTATTGAAGTTTAGCAAGAACAGTTCTCAATATGCAACAAAATTGAATATTCTCCAGAATTTTGCAGGAACAATTATCACACCTCAAGGCCAGTTATTTTTCAGATTCTTTCTGCATATACTGATAATTGGCAAAATAGAGATGATAGCGAAACTATCAATTCATCCTTTTGAATTCCCAATCTAGTAATAAATTAAGCCTTGATATCAGAACTAAGATCATATTGTCATTTTTAGATTTTTATGCGCTTAAAAACCAGTAAAAGTTTATCCCAAATATGAGATCTCATCCCCATAGAGATGAACTAAATGAATTTTGTACATGAAAGAATAACAGAGAAGAAATGCAAAGTTGTGAGCTTGACCACCGTGTTCACCATATTTTAAAGAAACTTCTCAAAATTCGGCAAATAACATAACCTGACAAATAAATTCAATTATATTTGATCATGTTGTAAAGTTAGAATAAAGGTTTAAAATGTGTTGTAAAGTTAGAATAAATTAAAAAACAAAACAAAATTGAATAAATTAAATTATAAAATTCAAAAAAAAACATGAAACATGAAGTCATAATAATCAATTATAATTGTATTCAAGTTTATACACAAGTTTATAAACATAATTTTGAAATTTTGAAAATGTTGAATCATGTATTTCACAAACTTAATGGAAATTTTGAAATTTTATCCCACTCGTGATTTTTTCTGAATTCCATTGTCACCAAATTCAAACGCGTAGACAAACTATATAACTTAGGCTGTGAGTATTTTTACATAAAGGCAACCACATGACAAATAATTTTTAAATTGTCATGCTGCCAAAATTAAAGAAATGAGCTAGAGATAAAGATCTCAGTGAAAGAATTGGTTGATTGTTCACAAAATTATTTACACAGAAACAATTGGCGCAGATCACAAATATAGTAGAAAACCCTTGTGTAGATTCAAAATGAACAAGGGATTCCATGGGAATGGAAGAAGACATGGTAGATTATTTAGCAAATCCTTTTGAGGGTTGATCCATATTCACCAAGAGGCCATTGCTCGATAAGAACTTTGGGGAAGTTGATGGGTATAAACCTCTAGGGGTACTAGGGATGGAACAAGAAAATCTTATAACTTTCACCCAAATCCCAGGTCATATTCATACGGAGGAGACAATAGGTAATCAACGTGGAAACCACAGATTTGTCAATTTCCCTAAGACAGCAGTAGAAGAGGCATTTGGAGCAGAGAATGAAAAACCTACAAACTAGGTAAACCTTAATTCTTCCTCGTGCTTGGAAAACCCTCTTTTGTATCCTTTGGCAAAAGATGGTGAAGCATGTTATCAATACAGAAAACCCACGCCAGCAAATATGTTGTTCTTAATCCCCCATAACCAATGTTGTAGGGAGAAGGAAGGAAACCTAATGAAGATCTATCTTGGATTGAAGAATTGGTAGAGATTGGAGGTTTCGTAAATAACACTTCATGAACCCTAGGCAATGAAGTTGTGGGTGGTGCAATGAAGGTTTTCTCTCCTAAGGAAAACCCATGAAAGAAAGGATGTAAAGACGTTAAACTGAGATAAAACAAGGTCAATTTAGTCTTAGATCAAGACATTAAGATGAATCAAGTTGTGGAACTGGCGAATCAAGCCTTGAGAGGGTGCTTCTTCAGTAGACAAATCTCATAATGAATTTAGGGAAATGGATAGATATGGAGTGGAGACTCCTAATAGGCTACTCCCCAACATTTTATCTTCTCGTACGGGGTTTACTTGCCTTTATTTTCAAATCGTAAGAAGATGCAACAAAGATATCAAGCTCGAGATGGTTGTGGAGTTCTACACTACTAACCTTGAAGAGATAGACTCCTTGCTTCGACCCCTAAACAGAGAAATCTACAATCTAGATTGTATGGACTAAATTTGTTGAGTTTGTCATTAGAATTTTGGTTCATGAATGTTTTCATAGCCATAGAAAATAGCCTAGGAACTTTTCTAAACATGGATGAAATCTATAAAGGATGAAGTTGAGAACAATACCCTATATTTCAATGGGGGTGGACCTAAAGGAGGGCTTGGCAATGAACATAGAAATAATGGTCATAAACCAACAATATACTCAATCCCTAAACACTATGTGGGCATTCTATTACACTACTCAAGTTGTCACACCTATGGCCATCTAGCAAATGATTGTGTTCTCAAATTTACAAAAAGTTTTGGAGAAGGAAAAGCCCAAGGAATTCAACCCTATGTGGGATTTGTCAATTTCTGGAGCAAAGGTCTTGTGAGAAGAGGTAAAAGGGGGATGAAAACATTATATTAAAGGAAACCTTGTTTGAAGTCAAATACTCTGAGGAAGTAGGCTCAAGGGAGAAGTTGTTCGCAAGAAGCAAAAAGGGAATGGTGAATATCAGTATTCTTAGGTATGTGGAGGATATGGACACAAGCAAGCTCGATCCAGATCCGGCACTAGATAGTGATCAGCCTCTTCAATCAATGGGTAAGTTTCTTAATTCTCCTTCATGTTTTGTGAATTGTGAAGTAGAACCCAAAACCTAGCGCAAGATCAATGTTCTTCCAAGGGCAGTAGAAAAGAGAAGAAAGGAAAGGGGGGTTAAGTCAATTGTTACCAATTCTAGGAAATTTTGGAGGGATATCCTCTATGGATGGGAAATTAGAGATATGGCAAAGAAGGAAAACTTAAGGAAGACTTTGACTCCAAACCCTCCCATTGTTGTGGAGGCCACTACAACCTCATATCAATCTAGATACCCACTGAAATCTAGCCAAACTATTATAGATTTAAATGAAACCAACGGTGAAGGAAGGATAGGTTTGAATATGGTAAAGGATGGATCAAATCCCGAAAGGGGAAGAAAATAACACTTGACCCTAGATAGAACAAACCAATAGAACAATGCATCCAAGGGATGTGGAGTACAAACACAAGATAAAACAATTTTACGCAATTGATGGTGGTGGTGGTGGTGGTCATTAACGTCCATTGAGACCAACTTTTGTTTATCATACATTAAAAAATGCAAGGAATCACTTGGAATGCTTTAGAATTTTATTTATATGCTCGAAAAGCTTTAAGAGAAGCATTCCTAGATCACCATAGTTTTGATGAATTAAAAGGTTAGAAAGGTAGGTATTGTAACAAATATTTTGAAATTGCAATCTAATGTGGGTGTACAGAGGACATTCTGAGATAAATTGATTTTCATCTCCAACCCTCTTAGTGTCACAAAGATGACAAATTCTTTTAACCAATGTTTGAAAAATCGAAATCGGACTCGAAATCGGAATCGGTAATGAATCGGTCACAAATCGGCCGATTTGAATTTAATGAATCAGTTTACTCAAAAATACATAAAATATTTAAATTTTAAAGAAAAACAACATTTTCAAGATTTTAGGACTGTTGTTATGACCCATACCTGTTGTTTGAAGGCCAAAGAGCACCTATACTTGTTGTTTAGGGCTGCTTTCATCCACAATACTGCCCACAATTTATTTTAAGCCTTTAAAGTGATTTTCATGACTTGTTACTGCTGCAAAGGTCATAACAAGAACATGTTTGCTTCAAAATTGTTGTACGAGGGTTTGAACAGCTTCAACCTAAGTTGCATGAAACGGGGAAACGAGGACGAAACAGAGAAACTTCGAAACAGGGGAAATGTGACCCCCCCAAATTTTGGAAAGGAGGAAATGCAATATATATATATATATATATATAATTAATAAATTAGCAAAGACATTTACGAAAATGAATGTGAAATATAAATCATCAATCATACATGTCAACGAATCATTGCCTATATTGGGATCCTATTCATCAATAGCACCCTATGCCTCCCTCCTCTAGGCTCTAGCCCTTGCCTCTAACTCGAATTTCAGAGTTGTTCCTCCAAGGACATTAGTCAACGGCTCAACACACTACAATTTTGATGAAACTTCCTAATCCAATCACTAAAATAACGTAGAAAAAGCTTCACATGCTTGATAAGTGATTTTTAATGAGTGCAGAGTATATTATTATTAAGGTCATGACAGAGGAATTCAACAATCAACACCACCAACATCAAGGTACATATAGTGGTTGATGTGCTTGATTAAATGTCAATTCCATACCCTCATACATGATAGAATCTGGTGGAAACCTTGCAATCCTAAAATTCTGAAAACTATTAAGTCTGCTGAATTTTGAATGGGATCTAAAAATCTACTTTTTGCATATGAAGTCCGATGAGGTTGGAACCACTCTCAAACATCCTAAAATAATTAATGGTAATGTTAAAAATTTAAGTAAAAGGATGGAAAATAAAAGATAAGAAGAAAAATTTAAGTAAAAGGATGGAAAATAAAAGATAAGGAGAATGTCACATTACCATTAATATCACCAAGTACTAATGCACCATGGGGATCTTGCATTGTCTTTTTGAGTCCGCAAGCACCCACACAAAATTCCACACAAACTGACCAATTTTTTACATAACTCAGCCGATTATACCGAACCGGCCGATTCAGTGTTCAAATCGGCCGGTTTGGTACCAAGCCGATTGACCGAACCGATTTGCAGAGCGATTTGATTCAGTTCCTTATCCAATCAGTAAATCGACCGATTTCAAAACCGATTTGACCGATTTTTAAAACATAGCTTTTAACCCATGACGTTTTAGGAATTGTCCAATGCCATGTTTCGATATGGAGCTTGTGAGAGTTTGTCCTTATATTAGCAATGTTGGTTTCCTTCTTTACACAAGTTAAAACATAAAGATACTTTTGATCTTCTACATTAGGGTTGATCATTTCTGTATAGTATCTTAATTTTCTCTTACCCTCCAATTCTTTATTCCACACACTTTCTCCTTAAATTTAGATGTAAAAAAATTTATTGTAACAAATATTTTGAAATTGCAATCTAATGTGGGTGTAAACAAGACATCCTAAGAGAAAGTGTTGTCCATCTCCAACACTCTTAGTGTCACAAAGATGACAAATTCTTTTAACCCATGACGTTTTGATTATTTTTTCTGTATAGTATTTTAATTTTCTCTTATCCTCCAAGTCTTTATCGCACACACTTTCACCTTAAATTTAGATGTAATGAAATTTTCAATATTATCATTATTCTGCAAAGTGACCTCTTCCTCAATTCCCCAATGATTTAGCCAAGACTTGGCAGCTTTATGCCAACCTCATTTGAGCCATAGGTGGTTTTGGCCAGAGTTCAAAGCAATCTTAGGAAGCCTCTTGTCTCTCATGTTGTTTACCTTGTTCTTGTACATTAGGTAGCTAGTCATAGCCATGCTCTTAATGGGGGGGAGACTTGCTTCTATGAGGATAGGATAGGGTGTATTGTCTTTAAACTTTAGATTATAAGTTATAAAACACTTTTGGGTACATAACAAAGATACCAGCACCCTATTCAATTGAATGCAATGTCAAGCCTTTTAGAATTATCAATGTGAAGCTGAATAGTAGTATCACTAACATAACTTCTTCCTCAAATAGCACTTCACCTCCAAATAATAGAATGCAAAAGAACAAAGAAAAAAGGGTCACTGGTCTAGTGATAAGTTGATAACTATCCAAGGACAAACAGAAAGTAATTCTCCCAGAGCAAAATAAAGGAGATGCTAAGCCAACAAGAAGTAAAGAGTGTAACAGAATAGGCTTAATTGTAAGCCTTTACCTGTCAACACATGAGCCATATATATACTTTTACAGCATTTGCAGATGACTTATAGATCAATCTCTCTTTTGTCACAAATGAAGGCATTTATCACCAGTCAAGAATTATCTTGTTCCGCCAAGAGGTGTTATCAACTAAAAAGAACTGAGTGCTATACTAATGTTTCCTGCCCTATCGTCATACATTATTTATAAGCACTGAAAAAAAGAAAACTTTTGTCTCAATGCTAGACAAAAAACGTACAGAAGGGAGAGCCTAAAAATCATACAGAATACAATAGCATTTGCAGCATACATCCTTAATCAAGATTCAAGAGCTCTGGACCAACTCCAAAAACCTTGCACAAGTGGGCTCTGTATGTACAAATTGCAGCATTTTGTTGTTCACCAGAAATGAGATGCACAATGCTGAAAAATAGCCTCCTTTACCTCCAACAGTTTTTTGCTCAACTAAACAACTAGTTCTGTATATTTATCCGAATAGGATGTTAACGGGACTGAATTATTCATACTGCAGAGACATCTTAGATAAGTCTGTATAGGTCTATAGATACACCATCCCTGCATGGATACAAAAACTGAATCTAGAAAGTTGTGTCTCACTCAGTTATGTTTTAGACAGTAACATATAATATTCGGGTCAGAAAACAGATCATTGCACAAGATGCATCAACATCCACTTGATCCTATGAAACCCAAGCAAAACATAAGCACAATAATCATACAAAAACTAGAAACATTTGCAATCTAGGCAAAGCATAAGCATAAGAACATTTTAAGCTTTAACATATTTCTTCAAGTTAACCAACTAGCAAATAAAAGTAAAGGCACTTACAGCCGACGCCAGAGACATTCATCTGACGATGCATAATTCAAATATCGGCAAACTAAAGCGCAGGTTACAAGATCCTGCAACCAGTAAAACTTTGTCAACTGCTGGGGCATATATTTGGAAGCTTTATTTTAATCGTCGCATATTAACTAGTTCTATGAACTCAAATTCTTCTTGCCATCAAAGAGATTTTCTAAGCAGCCACTCCCCTCACCTCTGAAGATAAAAATTTAAGAATTTTTGGAAACAGCTCAGCAGGTATCTTGCTGAAAACTCCATTTTCTATGCTAGGTCGAACTTTAGGATCCCAACTACTTCCACAAGTTTCTGTTGGACTTTGAAAAGCTGGCCTCAATTTTGGAACAATTTCACCTGTATTGAATAGCTGATTCCCATCTTTATTGCAGTCCAAGCCTTTCTCCACAAATACTGCTTCTTGACCACCTTTCACTTCTTCCTCCACACACAGCCTTTTAGATGGCCTTGAGACCATATCTTCCTAGATCAATAAACAGTAAGCAATCAGTTCAAAGACAAATTAGCATAAACACAAAATAAAAACATATTTTATTACCCAAAAGTGCATTCGCCATTTGCTTTATATTTGTTTTAACATTATCTAGAATTCCAGAGACATTTTCTACTTCCAAGAGAGCACGAACCATGACAACCTCACTAAAAGAGCAAAAAGATAAATGAAGGTGTTACTGGGCAAACTAGCAGGGCTAGTTTCCAGTAAGAAAAAATAGGAACAGTGACCCAATGTCACCTCGATCACAGTTCTAACTTCTTCGGAAGCCAAAAACCTCCAAGGAGAAGTATCCTTACGAAACCATATAGAACACTGATAGAACCAAAAGACTATGTTTTCTATGCAAGTATCAGTTAGACCAGTGCCCAAATGGAGTCAATAGGCTAAAATAATCAACCAATGCTAGTAAATGTAAGTTACGCAAAATAATATGATCAATAGAATCACCAAGTTGTGCTCGCATTCACCAAAGATTATTCAATGTATGCGTAAAACCAATCCAAGATTAACCAATAATATCCGAAAATATATGTAGTACTTTGATCATTCAATTCAATCTCGGGCTATCATATATAAGAGATAATTAAATGTCTATCTTGGATGTGTCCAAATAAATGTAGCATTAAGTATCATTTCAAAGTAATTCAGCATAAACTTCAATAACCAGTATATATCATGAAAAATGATAGAATAAGATCTTAGTATGCATTCAGTAACTAAGTTCAAGTAAATTTAAAAATTACCAAATAAGACAATAATTTCAAATCTGTATGTAGGTAAAAATCAGAGCTATAATTACCAAATAAGACAATAATTTCAAATCTGTATGTAGGTAAAAATCAGAGCTATAATTACACAATAAATTACTTTAAAAAATGCACAGAAAAAAGACAATTTGGCAAATAACTTAACTCCTAGAGATATCATAACCATTCACCTAAAATTATCATGCAAGTGTTCGAACTCCAATAACTAAAATGCAACTTTCAGATCTGTGTATAAGTATATTTCATACAGTATGGCATAGATCTATCAAACAGAATTAGTTTCAGCCTTAGTAATCATGAGACAAACTGCATTAGCAGCAGAGGTACTATTTATGCTTACCACAAGGATCTTCCACCAATTATAACTACTTCAAACATTTCTACAGTAAAAATATCAGACCTCTGTATAAAGTAAAAAAAATGTAATTTCACCAAATGAAAGATGAGTTTTAAGATTTAAGCAAAGGTGAGAACATTACTAACACATCACTTTGTTTCTGTTGGTGACTGCAGGTAGGACAGCGAAGAAGCAGGGTGCACAAGGTCTGCAATATTGCAGACCTGTGCTAGGTGGGAGAAGGATTAGGGTAGCAGAAAGGAGCAGGCCCAAGGGATCAAGGGAGAGTTGGGAGAAGGAGAAGCCGCGGATGGAGGGAGAGGCCAAGGGAAGTGAAGGCCGTGAGTGAAAGAGGGTATAGGAAGTAAGGAGGTAGAGTGAAGGTAAGGAATAGAGAATAAGGGATTAGCAGCGAATCTTGACTGCAGCTAGGGTTTTGCAGAACTTAGGGTTTAGTTTAAGAGATTTAATTTTAATTTTATGAAAAGATAAAAAAAAGGTAAAAGTCTAAACTACCAAAAAAAAAAACTAACCTAACATAATATGTTCAAACGATACAAAACTCATAAATTAGGGTTTTTTAGGGAGTTTTTGATCATTTTGGGATTTTTTAGGGCTCCTAAAAATTCGCCCTAGGGTTTTTAGGGACAAATAGGGCAGGCCGAAATTAAAGGAGGAAGGGCCGAAATTTTAGGGAGGCCAAAAAAGGCAAAAAAAAAATTTAATTTTTAGGGTTTTTGTCATAAAATTGCAGACCTAAATCTAACCATAATTCTACCATGAAAATGCAAGTTTAACCTAATATTAAGTTCATTTGAACATTCTAAACTACATTTAAATAAGATAATATTAAAATTATTCTTTAGATCAAAGCATTAAATTATAGCCTTAAAATACCAAACCCTAATATTAAAGAAATTAAAATAAAATAAATAATAAAAAATAAAAAAAAACCGACCTTACACTTTAACTCGAAATATGAAAAACACATTCATATTTATACTTCACAATCCAAGTGCAAAAAAAAGAGCGAGATTTGCTTTCTCCTGAAGATGAACCTGCTTAAAAGGTTCGAAACTGTCGAATTGAAAAATTCTACCACAGATCTCCTCTCATTCTTAATTGCTGAACTGTGGATTAATGATGAACAACCGGATCCAAGACATGTTCACCTGATTGCTACAAAGCATATATTGAGATACCTGAAGGGTACAATTGACTATGGGCTCAAGTATGAGGCAAATCAGAAGATTAACCTGCATGGTTATGTTGATTCGGATTGGGCAGGCAACGCCACAGATAGGAAGAGCACTTCAGGAGTATGGGATCCAGTATCATCTCCTGGTTTAGCAGGAAGCAGTCATGCGTGGCATTGAGTACAGCCTAAGCAGAGAATGTTGCAGCTTGTTCGGCTAGTTGTGAGGCAGTATGGCTTTGAAAGCTACTGTCAGATTTGTTTGATCTCCAGTTAGAGGCGACTTGTATCTTCTGTGACAACTAGAGTTGTGTGAAGTTGTCTGAGAACCCAATGTTCCATGACAAATCGAAGCATATTGAGATCAAGTACCACTATATCTAGGATATGGTGCAAAGAGGAGTAGTGAAGCTCCAGAATGTGGCGACAGACGAGCAGATAGCCAATGTGTTGACCAAGTCGTTAGCCAGAGTGAAGTTTGAGTACTTCAGAGAGAGGCTTGGTGTGATCCAGATCGAGGTTCCTTGAAAGAGGGAGTGATGAGACCGGAAGACGCAAATGCACTAGACCTAGTTCTCGCATGGTGAAAGACGCAGGTGGTCCTTGGGACATAATGCACTTGGTGTGCTCCGGGTTGTACTCCCATGCTAGAGAAGATGTAGAGTTGGGTCTCGCATGGTGGAAGACGTAGGTGGTCCTTGGGATGTAATGCACCTGAGGTGCTCTTGACTGTACTCCCATGCTGGAGACGTTGAGAAGTCCACCGGTCACAAAGACACTTTGTGTGCACCTAGGCAGGATCTCGCATGGTGGAAGATGTAGGTGGTCCTTGGTATGTAATGCGCCTGGGGTGCTCCTAACTATGCTCACATGTTGGTAGACACGGGCTAACTGTTGAGAGACGTAATGCACCTGGGGTGCTCCTGGGCTGTACCCACTGGGTGGGAGACGTAGGTGGTCTATTGGACATGAGGTGTGCATCTGGGTTGTGCTCTGTGTATGATGATGAGATGATATAGATACGATGAGATGATAATAGGAGACGCAGGTGATTGTTGTGGCAATGTAATGTGTGGTCCTGGGTTGTACCTACTTGATGGCTTGCTCGCAGAGATGATGAAGACCTAAATGAGAGCTAGGAATACATCCAACATGAAAAAGAGTTGGCTTTGTAGAACTTCTTATGACGGATAGATTCGAGAGATGTCACTAATCAATGATCAACAAAATGAGGATTACGGCAGCAGCGACGATGATGACCCAGTGTTGATGATGATGTTCCAACATTGAAGATGATCCAGCGATGATGACATTGTCCAGAATTTGTGTCCAGAGTAATGATGATTGTGGCAAGAGAATACCTTCCTAGTTAAGAGGGAGTGTTGTTGTAAATGTAACTTCGAAAGATATTCAGTTGAATTTTATATTTGTATTTTTATTGTACCTCCGTCGGAGATGTTTTTACTCCTTTCGGGGATGTCATTATTATGTCTAGTCATGCAAGGTCATTGAGGTAAAACCTCCATTGTAAGTCGGGGCATTAGATCCCCCAAAGGTCAAATGTAAAATGTTTTATTGAGTCTCCTAGGACAAGTCGGCCCAGTCAGATTAGTGAGGCCGACCTAATTGGGAATTAGGTCGCCCAAACATAAAGTATAAATAGAGAGCTTGATCTCTCATTTGGACACACCACTCACTCACTCACTCAAGTTCGCATTAGCAAGAGAGAGAAGACAAGTTCGCTGAGGAGAGAGAGAGAAGTTGCAGAAGACATATATTTGGGTTTTCCATTTTGCTTGATATTGTATTAGTGACGAATCTATCTTTGAGGAAGTTGCAGGGTTTTCTCCTTTATGGTTTCCCCGAGGAAAACTATTGTGTCTTTTGTATTTTGTTGTGCTTGTTATTCTTTCAGTTAAAGATCCTAGTTAACATTGAATTAAAGTGCAAACTCTAACACCTAACACACCCCTTGGAGACAAAATCCCATTATTTTTGCATGTTGGAGACAAATTTGAGTGATTTTAGGAGGTTGGTAAAAGGGAATATTCCCTAATTCGTCCCCCCTTGAGTGAGGTGTCATTTCTGATTGGATTTGGTCTCAATCAATCCCTATTTATCTCCTCCCTGTCTCCTATGTGGCCCATGAGGAGCCCTTAAGCTCTAAGTAACTTATGAGGTATCAAAGTACACTCTAGTTAACTCCATGAGGTGTCGTATGACACTAGTTCACTCCACTTTATGAATATCGTCCCCCTCTTCCTATTTTGCTATTTAAGCAAGCTCTCCCCTCTATTTTTTTTGTTAGTTGGTTACTAGTGAAGCTTGTGCTGAAGCTCTTGTACTTTTGTTCTATTGGAATTATTAATAAAGAAGGCTTTGGAGGTCAACTTTGTGTTGCTCGGATGCCATTGTCTCAAGTTATACATATATGAGGTAATTGTATCTAGTGTAATTGCTTTGAATTTTTATTTCTTCATAGGCCTTTGAAAGGGGGTGTTACCACCTAGTAGGGTAAATTTCATTAGACAGCTTTCTCTTGAGGTTTTCTGTAGAAAACTAGATAAGAGATTAAATCTTAAGCATTTTTTGGTTGTATTGGTGCTTTATCTAACCCTTTCTTGTAGGATTACACATGAAGGAGTAAGAAGGGAGATCCAATCTCCCACTTGACTTTGAATCTAACTTTGCAAATTCTTCATCCATCAAGGAGTGGGCGGTTAGCCTTGCACAATCCCCTCAAGCTTGGTAGCTCAAAGAGAGACTAGTCCTTCTGTGCACCACTTTGGAAACTCCATTGCCCATCTAGAGAGCATTCTTTCTCTTCACTCAACCTTCTTTCAAAGTTAATCATTTTTTCTTTAAGTTACATGCAAGCTTGTATTAGATCTCAAAGTTTCAAAGTCACATTATATCTAGATCCTGTACTTGCATGCATATAAATATACATTTTAAATCATTATATTATGTAAATCTAAAATACAAATGTCCATAAGTGTTTACAATCAAATATAAATCATTAGCCACTTAGACTAGTACTTTAATTCCATTAAAAATTGTGTTTATTTGCAATTTTTAGCATTTTTAGCTCGTTATCCACTGCCTCGCAAATCCAAAAAGAGCATGTTACAAAAACTTATGTCTTGTACATTTGTCATACAAACCCCCTTAACAAGTGGTTGCAGTCTCAATTTGATTGTGCAGGTAAAACCACTCTTCTAGAGCATCCAAGAGACAAAATTTCTACCATTTTCTATCATTGTCCACAAACTTTTTGCTTGTTGTTTTTTGACAGCATATGAATAGTCAAAGGGGGCAGCCTTGACCATCCAACAGTCCTACCCAATGCACTTTCCAAAAGAGACATTTTGCCCTTCCTCTCTCATTTTTCTTGTTTTATAAGCTTGACTATTGGCCACTGAGGACCAATAGTAAGCACTTCTAAAGGCTGATCTAATCAGCTTGTACCAGCCCAGTAGGGCGGTGGTGTCACATCCCCCTATCCCCCGAGTCATTTTCGTGTTTTTTGCATTTTTCCACATGCATATGTTTCCTAACTTAAGATTAAATCACACTTCATTTGGGTGTTTTAAAATCAATCATAGATTTTTTAACCCTTTTCGTCCATCAACATGGACGTCATTAGCAATTAGACCACATTTCGAATTTTTGGTGCTCTAATTAATACTAACTTTAATCTAGTCTAGGACTGATTTGTATTTCACTTCATAGATTTTTTAGCCTTTTTCGTCCATCAACATGGACGTCATTAGCAATTAGACCACATTTCGAATTTTTGGTGCTCTAATTAATACTAACTTTAATCTAGTCTAGGACTGATTTGTACTTCACTTCATAGATTTTTTAGCGTTTTTCGTCCATCAACATGGACGTCATTAGTAATTAGACCACATTTCAATTTGGTGCTCTAATTAATTATATATTAGATCTTCTCTTTCTTGTGCATCAATATGGACGTTACTAACTACAATCTAGTCTACGACTAACAAGCAATCAGTAGTAATTAACTTGCATTTGATTTCAGTTAAATTAACAAACTTTAAAGATTTCGCACTGAAGTAGTATTTAGATCGTTATCTTATATCGCTTCTTTGTGACTGTCTTGCATTTGCTTATCTTCATTTCTATAAGCTACTAGATCAATTTATTGTCTTTTTTAGATAACTCTTTTAGTTTCAATTAACTCCTAAGTTGCTTTAAGCATTCAACCTTAAATTATTTTATTAGGGTCTGCCCCCCTTGACTTTGTTTAAAAGTGGTCTAAACGGAGGAGTCGAATGTCAAGGTAACAATGACCCGACTTGAGGCTTGCCCCCAAGGCCACGCCCAGTGGGTTAAGATTTTTCTCACCCAGAGGTGCAAATTAGGTGGCAACAGTGTCCACTATCAATATGGTAATGAAAAAAACATTATGTTGGTTAAGGATGATGAGACCCCTTAGTATAAGTAAGGTATCTAATAGAGTTTTCCTTTGTGAATAGAAAAATTAATCAAATCACTAGACATGTTTATTGATTTCCATATAATACATAAAACATCACTACAACATTCTAACTTAATAAAGCAATTAATTAAATAGCATGTTGCATTTCTTGCTTCTCATGTTTTTTAGCATACAATAAAGGAAAAAATATCTACTATAAAAGTTGAGTTATGTCCTCAGACATACTCCTTAAAAAAACATGAGAGGTTGGTTTGGTTGCTAGGATATATCTCCATGTTAATATGATGAGGCCCTCAACAATGTTTTTTGGCCCTACAATGGCTTAGGGTTGCCATAGATTTTCCTAAGCCTTGACAATGTTTATTCTTCTCATACACCTAAAACAAAGTTTGTATGAGAATGTTCATGCCCTAGCAAAGTAAAGGTCCAAATTAAGTGGGGACCATGTCATCTCACCATAATTCAAATATGGGGAGCTAGTAATAATGTAGGGGGATCAACTAGAGACTTCTAGAAGCATCATGGAGGTTACAAAAAGTTTTTAAAACTCCAACCTTAACACTAACCCTAATTCTAGCTACCAAAAACCTAGCAAGAAGAGATGCTAACTAAGTATAGAGACAAAAGCATATTGTAGAGGACTATAGAAGACCATAGTGTCTCATAACTTCATAGTAAGCTTGAAAAACTTGTATTCTATACTATAATCTCCGTGATATAAGAAGACACGAGGCCTAGTCCTTCATTGAATGTTGGTTTTCCCATATGGGTTTCTAGGGTAAATATTTGTGTTCCATTCTGTGTCTTGCTATTTTAGTCTATTTCATTTTATAGTAGTTAAAGAATCCAAATGGTGTGTTTTTATTTCTACTAAAGTGTTAAAAATACAAAAAGATTGTAGCACGGTTGAGGATAGGCTCACTATAATCGTTTAAGTTTAGATCTATTGGAATATACAAGGCGGTTTATAGGTCATATTGGTACCAAAGTAAATTTGTTTGGGCTTTTGATGGCTTGAGCGTAATATATGCTTACCCGATTCAAAACATTCAATTCTGCAAAAACGTTGTACTTGTACCTTGTTGACTCTGAGATAGGCACAAGAAAGGTTAAGAAGCAACTACAATCCTCTGAAATGGATGAAGAGTCGGGAAGACCGATGGATGAAGGCAAAATAAGATGTATGACGTTGGAAGCTCAAATAGCCAATATTTATAAGAGCATGATGTCCTCATGGCCCCTTCTCAAGAAAAAATCGACCCCCTTTTAGAGAAACACGAATCTCATGAGAAACCAGAATATCGCAAGGAGTCGAGGAAAGAGAAGGAAGAACTGAAGCTCAAAAAAGAGTACTCCAATACCTAATCTTCTCAACGCTTATTTAAAATGGAAGCGAAAGTCGAAATCAAGCCCTCTGAAGGTGAGGTAGATGCACTTAAATTGAATCATTGGTTGTGTGTTACCTCATAAACCTGCACTTAATGTTATAAATCCATGAAAACAAGTGGAACCCTAGTGTAAACTTAGAAGGGCTATTCACCATAATGACACCATCTCTCTCTTTAGGCCGCCACTCCATTGACACGGGGGCCAAACCCTAAGTGTTAGTTAATATTTACATTTATGGTGGAAAGAGTAGACTAGTGCAAATCCAATAGGGCAAATAAGTTCCAAGAGCAAATTAAGAGGGTTTGAATTATACAAGATAAACATATACTTATGTTGTTATAAACATGATACAACCAACCAGTGTGGACTGTTTTCAGTATGCAAAAATTACTAGAGGGCCCTTCTGAAAGTGCACCTCCTTAAACATATATTTTATATATGAGAGCAAGGATGAGTTTATAGTATTTTACCATGAACAAAAAATCAGTAACTGCCTCTCAATGAAATGAGAGCAACAAACTTTGATATTCAGCAGTAAAAACAGTAAAGGACAAAGAGGGATACATCCTCAACCTTGGCCATTCTTTAGGAGCACGACTGCCCTTCAAATAAAGTCCTTACAGCAGATTTGAAGTGTAATTTCCAGCAACCATAATCAGCATAGATGGATGACATGGTAAATCTCACATGACAATAAACCCATGTACTTTCCTTGCCTTCACAACATCTTCAACAATAGCCCTAGAATTTCTTCCTCAATCTTTCAACAACCACAAAACTGAGGAAAGATAAGATAATTTTATTAATGTCCAACAAATGACCATAAATAGATCAATGGGACTTATTAACACCAGATTTGACCTTATAAATCCAAGCGCTAATCTACAATCTAAGTCACCGGACACGTCCTAATAGGGCCAAGTGTCCCATGGGGACGTGTTGGGCGCGGACACGACCCTCCCACGTGGGGGACACATGTTTTTTCGTGTCCCGAAATCGAGACACGAAAAAACACGTGTCCCCCACGTGGGAGGGTCAGGACACGAAAAAACACGTGTCCCCCACATGGGAGGGTCGTGTCCTGCCTCTGCACAAACCGTGTCCCGATTAAACAGTCATCCAGGCCTCGGACTGTAAACAACATTAAAAACATCAACTTTATATCTAAACAACTATTTTTCCACTTAATCAAAACCGAGGGTCAAAAACCGATATTGCTACGTAAGCCAAGAGAATGCAAGTATGGTGAAGACATGTCGCCGAGCCCTACGAAGCATTGCATGTCCTTAAAGAAAAAGAAAAGATAAAGTCATATTACATTCAGGAAGGAAGATAGAATCGTTACAGCCCTAGATGATAATTTAACCAGTTAATAATATTTGCTTAGTATATACAGGACGATCATATGGCCATCGAGAATATGAGATGACGCCGAACGGGTATAGTAACAACCGCATGGATTGTCTGTGTAGAGAAAAATGTATCATCTAGTAATAACAGAGATGGCAGCAGACGATGGGCAAAACCCAGATGCAAAAACATTGTTTAAGAATCAAGCCTAAATTAATTAATTAAAGGTACCCCTCGCTGGTGGGCAACACACATAAATTTGGCAGATTGGACGTAGGTTAAGCCCTCTCAAGAGTTGGAACTGATGAGCACATACGGTGTTGCCAAACTGAATGGACAGAGAAAGGCTTCCTCAATCAAAATCAATCAAACTGAAAAAATAAACCCAACATAGAAAGGCTTCCTCTATACCCTTATCCAGGCAGCCTCCACTTCAACTCTTCTTGGCTTCGGTTGGCTTTGACAGGAAATTGACAGATTCTTATCCAGCAGAGAATCGCATCCACTCGAGCTACTCAAATAGAAAAACACTCTTATATAAGCTTCACCCATGACATGCATCTATGTGTCTCATTGTGATTTGTGAATGACAAATGTGTAATCATTAATGTGTTTTGATTCTAATTTCTATTGAATATTTGTAAATGTTCTAGTTTCTAAATTTTTTTGGATCTATATGTCTATATTTTTAAATTTTAATATATTTTAAAATATATATATATATATATATATATATATGTATGTATATGTATAAAACGTGTCCTGATTCCAGGGGACACTCGTATTTTGGGGACACTCGTGTCTCGTGTCCTCATGTCAGGTGACTTAGTCTACAATACATAATCATGAATATCAATCGAGGTGTGCTCATGGTTACAGAGTTTACCATTTAGAATTAATGGTTCATCAGTACATGGCAGGGTGGATTAGTTAGTCAGTCCACTGATGCAGCATCAACAATTAGTTGACTACCTTTCAGACTTGGCACATGGTCGTGTGTATTTATTATTCAAAGATAGATGGGTGGACAAAGAATGGACAAGTTGTTTTTATACAAGTAGATGTAGAGGCACATAATAGGTACACATGGATAGATGATGCAGTGGCAATATTAAGAGTAAGTATGGGAGGTCAAGGACCCCAAGGGGTGTGATCAAGGTGAGTTTGCAGTATTATCTTTTATTGTTGAGGAAGTTGACTGATAATATATTTTATTATTATCCCTTGGAGAAAAGAATGGATATAGAAAGAAATATTATTTGTATTGTAAGGGAGATTGAGCACAGATCTATATAAGGATTTTTCCATCATCCCCCTCTTTTCTTTTGGGTGATTATGTTATTATGCTAGAGTGGCTAGTGTTTTTATTGCTGGAAATTATCTCTATGAATGGCAGTTTTGCACAATGAGAAGAGAGTAATTGTGAGGTTCTCAACCCTCCTTAGCCCTTGATGTAATCTTGGATAATGGGGAAGCTTTCTACTGTAATAATAGATTTGATGTTTGCACATGCTAATGGCTCATTTAATCCTATGAGGTTGTTATTGAAGATGTGACTTGTTTCTTGGGTTGTCCATTCCTTTGAAGGCTATCTCACTTGATCCTTTTCTTTATAAGCTCACAATATGGTTCTTCATTCAATATTTGAGTTGCACATCATTTATTCGCTTTAACCACAGATACCGGATTCACCCTTCCTATCCCTGTATTCAAATCCGAATTGGCAAGAAATCAGAGAATCGGGAATTCATATCGAATTCTTCAAGATTTGGACAATTTCTTGAGGAAATCATTTCTGATTGTAGGATTCGGTTCCTACCATTTTGGATTCAGTGCCAAAATCAGGGGAAGAGTTCAAGAAGTTGAAATTTCAAGATGGCAGTAAGGATTTGCAGTGTCGGTTTTAAGTTTTACTAAACCATAAAGTCATCTTACATTACATAGCTACAAGGCATTTTGAAAAATATGCCTAGTTTATTAAAATAGATCTCATAATTGATTCCCAAAGGAAGTAATATAGATCATAGATATGAAAAGAACTTCCTGGACACATAAAAGAGTAATCATTTGGATTTGATCTACAATAAAAAATATAAATTCATCATTATTATAATATCATCTACACTAAATAAAGGCCACAAATTCTTGCAGAAAACACCAAGGCTATTAAAGTGTTGGCATAAAAGGGTAATGGGACCACATATTCTCATTATGTGTCCATTCCTACACTTGTCATGAACCCCTTCCTAAAAAATGACATGGTTACAAGTAAGGTTTAGATGGGATTTGCACTACTTTCAAACCTCATTTTATTAAAACAAGTTTTAAATGGAAAAGTTACAAAGTACAACTTCTGCAGCTTGCAAGATTCCATAGAAACAAGTTTATCATTCTGGACCATGGCACATGATGAACAACTTACATGTGACAAAGAAATAGGTTGATCTGCACCTAGATTACTAGCCCTACCAAGCAAGAGAATCCATGATGTTATGAATCATTTGAGATTTGAGATTTAATTTGTTTGCTTTTTAATTTTCAATATAAAATTTAAATTTTTAAAATATATTAATAAAAAATTAGGGTTAGGGTTTTGAACCCCTGATTCTTAATTTTGGGAAGGGTGTCGCACCCGCACTAAATTCTTCATCCGATTTCGATTGCACCCATGGTTCGTGTAACATAGGCTCTAACACATTGATTGTGATGGTACATCTATTATTAGATCCCTCACTCAATCTCATATAACCTAAAAAATACATTTGGACTAGTCATGGCACATTAGTGTATGCTTGACTATGTCTTCTCCATATCATTCTAAGCCCTCTTTGTTTGTATTCCTTGACTCTATAATCCTTGGATTGGCACTAGTCTTTGCCAATGTTTAAAATTGAAACTCGGACTCAGAATCGGTTGAGAGCCAACTCAAACTTGGCTCTGACTCAGACCAATTTGACTTTTAAGACTCAATTTACTAAAAAATACATAAAATATTAAAACGTTAATGAATAGAATATATTTAAAAGATTCCAAACCATTAGAGACAAAATATGCGATGTTTGTTGATGTGTTTACCATGTAAGGGTGAATATACCAAAATGGCACCATGTGCATTACATATCTAAAATAAAATACAAGGTACTAGCCTACGATATATCACTAACAAACATGATCAGTCATCAAACCCATCACCACTATTGGAAATGGATTCCTCTGTTAAATTTTTGGGTAGCGTTAGGGTTTGATGCAGAAGAATAAAAATCAATGTACTTTAATGTAAAATTGCTTTTAACAAACTAATACTGAAACAAAAATAGTACAACAGTAAATAGTACTAAAACATGATTTTCATCTCTTTCAACTTTTTATCTTTAAGACTAACAATTGGGTCACCATGTTAAAGTAATATTCAGTAACATGTAATCAGCAATAGCAGAATAACTAACATATTTAATTAACAATAAAAAAATTCAAGTGAAGGTACTTACCTGGAGTGTGGAACCCTTCCTGTTTTATACTCATAAAATTTTACTTTCAAAACAGACTGTGCCTCTAAGAGACTAGTCAAACACTAGGAACAATCTGACCCAAAGAAGGTAAGTACAAACCAGAGAGAGATGATAGGTAGGTTGCATATAGCAGTAGTGAAGGTCAAAGACATTCAAAACACAGTAGCATTCCCAAACAAGACTCAGTACAATAGATCAAATCTCAATAAGTCTCAGCACCATATATCTAACCAGAATTAAGTCTCAGGATATAGGATTGATCACAAATAAGGTCTTAGACAGAGATCTAGTGAGGGCAAGATTCAGTAATTATAACAGACCCAAGATAAGATCTCACCACAATAATTAGAACACAAACCATACTCAGCACATAGGGTCTGACCACACAACAATCTCAAGGGTTACTGCCATCCCTTGATAACAAATCCCACTTCACAAACTCTCAACAAGGTCACAGGTTAGCTAAATGATGCAACAGCAAGATGCGGCCAGTCTAGTCAAACCTCAATCAAGTCACGGCCTCTTCTAATAGGCTCACGTCAAGCAAGATCAAGCTCTTAAGGCTCACGACTGCCACAGAAAAGACACTTGGCAAGTATGACCAGACTAATAAGGTTCACGGCCTCCATAAGGTCCAACATTCTAATCACAAAACAATCAGCATGTGAAAGAAACCTCCTCATACAAGCTCATCAAGCTTACAATTGGACATAATAGGCAGATTGGACCTCAATCAAATCACAAGAAGACAAATAGTACTTCAACTAGACTTCAACAAGGCAGATTGGACCTCAATCAAATCACAAGAAGACAAATAGGACTTCAACTAGACTTCAACAAAGCAAATCGGACCTCAGCAATGTTCCAACAGTCTCATGGTTTAGTTCAAACTTGGCGTCGTGACCAATTGTGGCTTTGTTATCTACGAGATCGCTTGTCTCCAACCAGGAATAATCACGTAATTTCTCTATCAAAAACTTATCTTTCTTGGGCATCTATTTTGACATAGATCTCTTTAACATGGGCTTGAAAAGCAGTAAAAACTCCCAACGATCATCAAACTCAACGAAGACAAAGCCTAGACTTTCGTGCAATTCAAACACACGAAATTCAAACCAGATTTACAATTGCATAGTAAACAGAGTTGTTTTATTTTCTTTCACAATATCTAACCAGATCTATTATTTGTGTGTAGGTTATTAATTGTAATGCCATGCTTAAGCTAAATTTCATACTTCGCATGTATATAATTAATATTTTCATGCTTTCACAAATGAAGAATGGCATAAATAATTCAGTTTTGTAGAAAAGATAACCACTGCTTACTCAACCAATCAAACGAATGTTGCTCATTAACTTTGGACAAACAAGCCTCATCTTGTGAATCAGCTTTTTCTTGTTGTGGACATCTACCAGCACCATCCTTCTTTTTTACCCAAAAAGAAGGATTTTCTTTTCGTGGCTTACTTTTAACTGCACCTTTTCTTCTTCCATAGGCTTTAGCTTTCCAGCATGCCATAACATGATGATTCCTTTTTCCACAAAAAGAACAAATAATCTCATTTTCCATGTTATAAAAAAATTTATCGAAGGCATGCCTTGGGTGTTTGTTAACTGCCTTGCTTCTCGGTGACTTGCTTGATGCTTCAGAATCACTGTTAGCATATACCTTTCTTTTACCTTCTCGGATTTGAAACCATTTTGGTTTCAATTCGGGATGCAAATCCCAACAATGATCCGCGGCATGTCCCCGCTTGCAACAATATGAACAACTCTCCTCCCAAAAGCTTTCACTGGACATCGTCTCTTGATATCCCAATCCCTGATATCGAGGACGTTCCTCCACTTCAATTGGTTGTATGATACCTTGGCCATCAGTACCAAGACCTCCTCCATTGAACCCCATCTTGGTTAGGAGTTTCAACCAATCCCAAGTGTATGATTTTCGAATGAACCCAAACAAACGTTTGAATGAGAAGCAACTGAATGAATATGGTTATTACTTACCTCATCTTTTAGCTGAGGGACAAATCTGTCCAAATACATATTTTCTTATCTTCGAGGTATCATCCTCCTGCCTGATTGAAGATGTAGAAGACGAGACATCCATGTGATCTGCTTCTGCATGAGAACAGAAAATGTAAATTTCATCGTCTTCTATTGTAGAAGGACTTCTTGGATTGTTGGCTTGTTCATATTTAAGTAACAATTCCTCTTTGATTTGCATCTTATGCTGCATCTCTTTGAGTTGCTCTTGAAGTTCATGCTTCTCGTTTGCCAGGACTTCCACTTGTCTTCGCAACTCAACGCTTTATTTTCCTTCGTTGTATAATTCTCGTACCTTTTTCTCCATAGAGAAAAATCTTTCACGAAATCTGCATCTCTACAAAGATTTGCATATACTGAAATAGAAGGATTATTTTGTAGGCTTTCCATGTTAGATCTACAACTGAGATGACAAATGTCCTCAAATAAGTAAAACAAATCCGAAACTAGATCGGAACTGCTCTGATATCCAACTTGATCTGAAAATGGGCAACTTGCTTTCCTTCCATTAACAAATTCTTAATCAAATTCTCAATTTCTTAAAAAACATAAAGAAATTGGCATCATTAATCAAATTCTAATAAGCAACTAATTGAAGATTCCATAAAACACATGAAAAGATAATGCAAACCAAATTTGTTAACGGAGTTCGTCGGGACTCCTGACTACGTCTCCGGACTCGTTGGAACTTGAGTCGCTTTATTATCTCCTTCAAAGATGTGTAACTTTCATAAGTACAATTGCATGCTTTTATTTCAAGTGGCTCTTTCCCATATCTTGGGATGCCTTTCCCTTCCATACTAAGAGAATCAAGGCTCTCACAAGAACTAAAATGTTTCCCCCATCTTGGGATGAAATCCTTCACACAATGCTTACTACAAACTCTCTCAAAACGCCTTCCCTCCTTCTCCATCAGAGAAGCTTTTATAGCTTTTTTATGGATGATTAGTCATCACCCATATGAAGGAGCATATCTCTCCCATGATCCCCTAAAGTAGGATCAGGATACACCTTAAGGGGGTATGTGGAGAGATATGCTCCTTCATATGGGTGATGACTAATCATCCATAAGAAAGCTATAAAAGCTTCTCTCATGGAGAAGGAGGGAAGGCTTTTTTAGAGAGTTTGTAGTAAGCATTGTGTGAAGGATTTCATCCCAAGATGGGAGAAACATTTTAGTTCTTGTGAGAGCCTTAATTCTATTAGTATGGAAGGGAAAGGCATCCAGAGATGGGAAAGAGCCACTTGAAGTAAAAGCATGCAATTGTACTTATGAAAGCTATGCATCTTTGAAGGAGATAATAAAGCGACTCAAGTTCCAACGAGTCCGGAGACGTAGTCAGGAGTCCTGACGAACTCCATTAACAAATCTAGTTTGCATTATCTTTTCATATGTGTTTTATGAAATCTTCAATTAGTTGCTTATCAGAATTTGATTAATGATGCCAATTTCTTTATGTTATTTAAGAAGTTGAGAATTTGATTAAATATCTGTTAATGGAAGGAAAGTAATTTGCCCATTTTCAGATCAAGTTTGCTATTTTGGGCATGTCTATTTTTTAATAGGTCTATATTTCTCAAGTGGCATCAGGCATGTATCCAAAGAGTAGGGTGACATTTGTCATCTTTTGAAGGTTTAGTGGACTTGTCTTCAGTTTGGTATAAATTAGTTAATTGGAAATCTTAAAACTTGTAAGTCTATTGAATTTTGGATGGGATGTGAAATTCTATTTTCATCATATGAGGTCCAATGATGTTAGAAACCCTCTGGGCTCTCAAACATCCTCAAACAATTATTGATAGTATAAAATAATTACTTCAAGAATTTTATACTATCATACTTGGTTCACTTTTTTCAGTATGTGTCAAGCAAATTGTTTTGCCCCCAAAGAGCACTATGGTATGTAGTCCAACTCGACCCAATTGGACTAGTTTGGTGCCAAACCATCCAATTCATACAACAAACCAGTCCCCCAAGCCAATTTGATGGCGAAGTCAATGACCTTGAGAGACAACTCGATTAACTCGACTAAGTCCAACTAGGAGTTGGCAGAATTTTTAAACACTGGTCTTAGCAACCCATAATCCACTTAAATCTAAAGTTTATCATATATCTTCTTTATATACCCCCCTTGTATTAGAGGAGAGTTGGCCTAAAGTGAGAGAGGGAGCTACTGTGGTGACAATGGGTAGCCCATCTTAGTTCCCCTAGAGTTGCACTTGTGTAATAAGGCTTCACCACTTGAAGTGCAAGTTCGGAGGTAACAAATTCACAAGCAAACGTCATTGTAGAGGACCTAGTAAGTAAGCTTGGTTTAGAAATGGATGATCACCCTCATCCATACCCTTTGGGTTGAATGAATATGGTGCATTTTTTGAGTTTAAAGTATTTAAGGTGGCAAAAGAAAAAGAGGGTCCTCCATTCTAATAATGGAGAAGAATTTTATTTGAATGAAATTGTTGGTTTTTGTGAAAAGCAAGGAACCCAATGACAATTATTTGCACCTTACACAACACAACAAAATGGGGTAGTGGAGAGGTGGAACAGAAAAATTATTGAGATAGCAAGATCACCATAGGGTGGTAACAAACAAATATATGGTTGAAGCACTACACACTACAGTGTACTTGCTTAATAAAAAGCCTTACATAGACAATAAAGGGCATCACACCAAAGGAGATTTGATCCATGAGAAAGCAAGAGGTTTGATATCTAAATGAGATCAAAGTTGGATCAAATTTAGGAAGCTAATGTCCATTAGTTATTGCAAACAATTCAACACCTACAGATTGTTGTATATTGCTTCTAACAAGGTCAGTATTGGCAGAGGTGGTTGTAGATTAATGTTCAATAATTTTTTAGCCCAAATCAGATCTGAAAAATGGTGATATTGGATGCTGGGATGCTAAAAAGTTAGCCCCCTACCTTTCAAGGAGATACTAGGATGAAGAATGGACCTCCTTAATGAAGCTTTTCAATCAACACCTAACTGGAATGAAGTACCCAAACCATGAAGAGAAAACATTTCAAAGCCTCACTAGAATGCAAGGTATAAAAGAGCAGAAAGAAGGGGAATCATCTGGGGTATATGTGCAAGTTGCACATGCTAGTTCAAGGGATGAGATAACTCCAAATCAGGCAGCAGACAGCACTGATTTGAAAGGAAGAACTAAAAACGAAGACTAAAGCATTACTACAACACTTTGAAGGGCGTGCGGTTGGAGGAGTGTCCTTCACTAAAAGAGGAATGACCAAGCAAGAAACCTATGAGGAAAGGTAAGCAGTAGCAGAAGAAGGCGTATCTCTGTTTATCTGTTGTCGTAGTAAACTCATCAATACATTGTGTTGCTAAAAAGGATGACTGAAAGAAAGACTTTGAGGAGGGTTAAGGCAAAACTGCTTTGACAGAGAACCAGGATAAATAATTACTGCCCATAGAAAGCAATGTGGGTTATGGACAGATGTAAAGAGCACTGAAGAGTCAGTGGTTGATTAGGTGGTTGGTTGGGTGATTTGCTCTGCATCAACCATGTTTATTACATGTCATGTAGTCAACATTACTTCTCATTATGTAGCTGCTTCATAATCTGATTTTTGGGTGCATTTGAGAAGGGGATGTGGTATATACAAAAGGTATCAAGGTGTGAGATGGTGGGTGGTACAAGACTCTTCAGTATAAGGATGGGGCAAAGCATCACCAATAAGAAATTAACTCATTGACCATGCAAGAGCAACGTGATAAAGACATATGCAACATAAGACCATAGAAAAAAGGAGAAAGGTAGAATTCATGAAATAAAGACTCTTCAGCATTAGGACGGGGCAAAGCACCACCAACAAGAAATTAACTCATTTCACCATGCAAGAGCACCGTGATAGAGAAGGCAGAATACAAAAAAAGGAGAAGGTAGAATTAATGAAGATAACATCACATTGAAGGTTACATAAAACCTGCAAACCAATAACTGATACACCAAACTCCCTAAGATATAATGGTACAAGGTAATCATGATCTGAAGATTAATAAAATCCGAAGGCTCTTTATCAAGCTTCAGATAGAAATGCACGCCTGTGCACATATTTTAACTATATTCTTTCCATTAAATAAGGAGCATTTTTCTTTTTAAAAAACTCATTTATAAATCATGGAAAATAGTGACCGTCAGTCAAACAAAAACCATCAGATAGCCTTTTTCTCTAACGAGATGTTTTGATTCGATCTACAAGAGCTCTATTGTGTTAACAGGTAGAATATTAGCCATAAGACGATGTAAATCCAAAAATTAATTATATTTTCTTTGAGGCTATGCTTCGAACTATAAAACACAAAATGCATCCTAATAACCGACAGCAGAACTCCAAGGCCATAACAACCAAATGCGTTTGCACGCCGTAATAAATCATTATCAATACCACTGTAACCCTAACCAGAAAATGGGAATCGACCCTAAAAAAAGAACTCTAAAATTTCAGTAAAAAATTATAGACAAGCAGTTTGAAAAACTTTACTACCAGAAAAGTACCAGACCAATACCTGATCAGAATCTACAGCAAGTACCTCGGACTCGAGAAATTGAGCAAGCAAGACGTCCTCGTTATCGCTGCCATCTCCGGAACATAAAAGAGGCCCCTCCTCCTGCTCTCCATCTGAACTCAGAATCTCTTCAAAACCCACCATCCTTAAAACCCTTACTTACCAAACCCTAAATCAGACCAAATTCTACTCACTCTCTGTGAATCGAACCAATGTCATCCCAAATCCTCAAATTCAATGACAATTTAAAAGCCCTTGAAGATTTCAGTGCCGATGAGATGAACTTATGCTGCTGATAGGATGCGCGCCTGCCGAATTTGATGGCAGAAGCGAACCAGATGCTTGGCAGACCCTTGGGTGGTGAGGCGGTCATCTTGTTTGCAAACTGTGAGGTGGACGTTAACCTGGTGGTCATGTGATTGTGGTGTGGTCACGTGAACGACGACCTCAACGCGCTAAAAATATTAATTAATTAAATATTTGTTTTTCTATTTATTTATTTTTCAAACAACTCATAATCAAACTGGGATTATTTGCACGTAAACATATTCACACAATAATTAATTAACGGCGGGCAAAGAGCGATAAAACATGTTAATTAATTAAATAAATATTTGTTTTCTATTTATTTATTTTTCAAACAGCTTATAAATAAATAAGGGTACTTTATCTCATGGGAGAGCAATTGGTAATAAGTAACTGAGATAAGAAGTTGTAAATGGAAGGTCACAAGTAGGATTGGAATTTGACATGAGGCATTTAACCCATCGAAATATTGTTAAACATTTTAACAAATTGTCTCAAAGAATGGGTAAACAATTTGCTAGGACGTATTTTTGACGGTTAATTATTTTTTCAAACCGTCAGTAAATTTTATTAATAGGCTTGTTAAGATATGTGTATGCATAGATAAGTGGAGATTGAAATTTTCTCACTTGATTGAAACTTTTCAATTTGATTGAAGAGCAGGTGGGTGAGTTTCCTTCAATGGGGATGGCTTTGCTTTCATTCCATTTGTTCTTTCTTTCTTATATTGGCCTAGCGTTGTTCCAATACGGTGTCATGCACTTCCTTTTAGTGCCTTTCCCTCGCCTTTGTTCCCTTCTTTCAGAGGATAAGTCAGTTTTCAAGTCCAAAAGTGCAACTCCAAGAGAGAGTTGGGTGCCATTTTAAAATAAGAAGTTGGTTTTAAACTATATTAATGAAAGAATTAACCCAACCACCCACCAAGCATCAACAATTTATCAGCTATTGAATGTACCAAGCATCAACAATTTATTAGCTACCGAATTTACCAAGCATCACCTATGGAATTTCATACATGCTTGCTTTTTGGTTATGGGCCTAAGAAGTTAGAAGCACCCACTAAATTTAGAAACCCATTTTTCTAGACAGTTTGAAAGTGCTCCCCTTTGGCTACCACGGACTTGGAGCTACTAATTTTGATAAGATGTTATTTTGAATTTTTTTATAAATTTGATAATAATCTAAAAACATATCTGTAATGAAATTATTCCATGTTTTTTCTTAAGGATGAAATTATTTTTGTTATTTTGATATTGAGTTGGGTTAACACTTGTGACTCGACAAAAGCATGGAAACAAGGTTTTGTTGTGGGAGGCTCCTAATCCCACTTTATACACTTCCAATACTTCCAAGTTACAATTTATAGGTCTTGTTGCTAAAAACTTTTCACATATCTATTCACATTTTTTTAAACCAGCATAGATCCATCTTAAACCCGTATCTATCAAGCACCGAGAGGGATCCAATTTCTTGAGGTGTATTTTTTTTTTTAAATTTAAACTCAAGAAATTTGATCTCTCTTGATTGATAGATCCTATTTAAGTTTTAAGTTTTTATTTTATAAACGAACATCTATTTTTTAATTACTTTTCATAATATTTTATTTTATGGACCAAAGTGGATTTTTTTTAAATACTTTCCATAATTTTTTTATGAGTAGACATGAATTTTTTTAATTATTTTGTTAGTAACAAACATTACATCACAAACGTTACAACATCTCCCCATACTTACTTTACTTTACGTTACTTTTTTTTACTTTACTTTACTTTACTTGCTTTTTTTTACTTTACTTTACTTACTTCTTTTTACGTTTTATTATATGTAACGCTACATTTTTACGTTTTATTAGATGTAACGGTACATGACGTTAGAAGATCTCCCCCATACTGGGCTGTAGAGCACCTTGTTTCACTCGGTGCAATGATTTATTTGATATATGTTAAAACTTAGTAGTTCATCTTACTATTCTTGTAGTCTTAGTAATTGGTTGAAACAATTACTTTTACTCATGGAAAAAAAAATCTTCTAAACAAGTTTGAAGTTGAAAGTGGTTTCTTCTTATCCATTTATAGCCAAGGGAAAGTGAATGGCCCAAAGAAAAAAGCATGAACCATGAACTGGTTGGTACAAAATTTGAACCTCCCCCACAAAAACACATTAAGAATTTAATTGAACCCCATGGTTGTCAATTTGAATGGAAAAATGTATCACATCAATGGATCTATATTAGTAAAATTTGTGCCCAAAAAATAGTTTTTACAAAAAGATTTGCATCATGTATAATACATAGACAACTCCACTTTCGTGAAAGATTTGTTGTAGCTTGGTATTTGCAAGTTCACGTGCAATAATAGTTGAGGAATCCAAAATGGTCCATACCTTGGAAAACCAACCTTATTAAACTTATTTTAACAAAGGAAGGAGAGAACATCATAATACAATATCAATTGCAATGTGTTTTTTAATGAATCGCCTCTACAAAATGCATATTATATTTATTTGGCCTTTAACACAAGTCCTTTGGAATAAAATGTCACAATTTCAATTACACCATTGATGCAACATGTTAACTTTGAAAAGTTTGGTATGATGCATTACATGTGGCCTAACATTAACCTCTGGAAAGGATTCTAGGTTCCACCTTTTGTTTGTTTCCTAAATTTATCACTTAATGTAATTCAGATCCATAATGCATGCACGTGTTACTTTTGAGTTGTCTGTGTCATTGTTAGTAGGTTTTTTTTGTTCCAACCTCGATTAGACAGTACATGTTCAACTGAAAACATGAGTAAATGGGTCTATTGTAATATTTTAATTGGAAATTAAACCCCTTAATAAAAACATATATTTTAATTGAAAATTATAATTTCACAATTTCAATTACACCATTGACGCAACATGTTAACCTTCCAAAATTTTGTATGTTGCATTACATGTGGCCTGACATTAACCTTCGGGAAGGATACTAGGTTCCCTTTTTGTTTGTTTCTTAAGTTTATCACTTAATGTACTTCATATGCATAATGCTGGCAAATGTTACTTTTGAGATGTCTAAGTTGTTTTGTTCCACCCTCTATTTTCAAAGCACATGATCAACGAAAAACATGCGTAAATGGGTCTATTGTTATCTTTTAGTTGGAAATTAAACTCCTTAATAAAAGCATATATTTTAATTGAAAATTAAATTCTTTAATAAAAACATTATTATTGAAGGTATTTTTTTTAATAAAACTTAATTGTTGAAGGATTATTTTTTCACCAAGACATTGTGTGACCGCCAATATGAAATTCAAAACGTCAAAAAAATTTAGTTAGAAGGGTAGAGATGAAATGAAATTCCAACCCTAGTCACAAGTTCAAATCCCCGTGGATACTAGCTTAAAAATAAAAAATTACTTTATTTTATAAATAAGGGTACTTTGGGGTGGCAGGTGTGGGAGGGGTCATTTACGATCCTGGAAGAAATAAGTTATTTCAGTACGCTTGGGGAATAGGAAGGAGAACTAACAACCAAGCTGAATGGGCGGCCTTGCTCCAGGGGGTAGAAATAATGGTGTTTCTGCAAAAAGGCTACTATTCTATCTTTGGAGACTCCAAGATCGTTATTAAGAAAATTATAAACATCCAAAAAGGACACGATAAGAATATGAATAGGACCCCAAAAAGAATTGTTTCAACTATCCAAGATATCTCTAGGATCCAGTTTTGTCACATCCTAAGGCATAATAATATGGAGGTTGATAACATGTAAAACCAAGGAGCTAATTTAAAACAAGGTTTCATAGTCTTGAATCAAGATCCCCGTTCATCAAATGGTCCCCTTGTTTCTAACCAAACATTCTACCCCCTTCAAAGCGGGGGCGAACATGCAATGGCCCCTTTTCGACTGTTGGATTCCACGAGAGGGGGTCTTTAAAACCCACCATCGGGTAGTCCCTTCGCTCATTAATGGTGGTAGTTTTGGTTTGAAGATGGAAGCATGCGAGATTAAACCGCTCCTTTGAGGCTCCCGTTCGCATGATATGCAGTTGGGGTAAAGGACTGGGCTTTATATGGTTGTGCCCATCACTGCACTCTCCGCTTTTGAGGCATTGTATCTCTGTGTTGGTCTTCGTCTCCCCCTCCGGCTTCTTTCTGTCATCAGAAGAGGAAATATGGATAGTTTGATAAAGGAGCTCCGGGAGATAAAGGCGATGCACCAGGGGACCAAGAAGAACGCCCGTAACTCCTTCGAAGTTGCCAAAGCCGCGCTGGAAGAATGCAAACAAATAGGCCTTGACTTCACCTGCATGGATTCTCGCCTAGAAGACGTAGAAACTAATGTTCGCATCCATGTTAGTGAAATAGAAGAGTTGTAGAAAGAGGTTAAGTGCATTAAAGATCATCAACAGGCCAACTTTGAAGGTTTAAAGCAATTATTGTTCGCCTTGAAAGGACAGTTGTTTGATTCTCTGCAAAATGGGAACGAAAAGATAGAGTCCTGCCTGGACCAAATGGAAAATATGCTGAGCGACCTGAAGGATGAAATTGGGAAGCAGAGCGAGCCTCTGGATCCAAAAGCCCAACGTGAAGGCAGCTCCTTAATGGAGGACGACTCTCTCATGCAAGAAGAAATTCCATCAACTTAGAATCAGGGATGAGGCCACATACTCCCCCTATCTTTTTGTTGAATGTTTTTTTGTGATAAACTATGTAATCGGTATGTTAGGATTTACTCTGTTAAAGGTAGTAGTAATGGACAGATAGAAGAAACATTATCAATGTTTGAACAACTTATGTTTTCAATCCTGGAGGACTTAATGCCCAGGTTATGGTTTACCCTTCAAGGAAGGGATTTTTGTAAATTAGTGGTAAATTATCCTCTGTTTAAATATATATATTTGTTCATGTTCCTGTTTAAAAAAAAGGGTACTTTGTATGATAAATAACGGGTTTTATACATTAATTAATTTGTGGGGATTATTTGCAAGTAAACGTAATCACACCACAATTAATTAACCATTGCGTTAGTAGGAAGAATCACTCCTTTATGATCACTCCACTTTGTCATGTAGGTTTGGGCCCCAACTCCAACAATCATGCATAACTAATGGCTCTTAAGTTATCTTTGATCATGGCTATCCAAAAAGGAGTGTAGTTCCTTCAGGTTTATGGGGATTCAAAGCTGGTCATTAATTGGCTTAACGAGAATATGCCTCTCAAAAATCTTCTCCTTATTCATATTTATGAAGAGATCCAAAGGCTAGGGAGCCAGATTTAGGTTGTAGTTTTTTCTCATGTATTATGGGAAAGAAATTCCCTTAAGGAGAGGCTTTGAAAGGATGGTTTATAGGTGGCAGAGGGCTATTGGTCCATAAAGGATAGGGTGAACCATGGGGAAGTGATTTACGACCCAAATTTATATGTTGATTAATGATGATATATTGTCCTTTCTATGGGGGATAGTGGAGGCTATACCTTTCTTTTCATCTTAGTTCAGGCTATGGGCTTTATTATGGACCAGTTTCTTTTGTGATTTTTTGTATTAACAAGGAATGTATGCTTTTTGTAATCAATGGCAAGTGTATAAGCAAGTCAACAGTTTTGTTGAGATGTTAGTGGCTCAGTTTTTCTATCATTGTTTGGGCTTTACATGCCAATTATGGCTTATTTTCCTGTAAGATCTTTATTAATCTATGCAAAATGAGATATATTATCTAATATATTGCATTTTTGCATTTTTTCCAAAGCAAAAAAATGTATTATGATATATTGAATCTTATATATTGTTATAGACCACATCTTTCAATCTATATGAGATTAACTTTTATAAAAACAAAATAAATTAGACTATAAAAACAATTCTAAAACACACAGATTTTAAACATATTAAAGTAAAAAGAAATCTCAACATAAAATATAATATTGTCACGAGATAGCATGTAATATCACATAAATAATATAGCATAAAGATGTCATTATCACACAATAGCATATAACATCACATAATTAATTGCCATTAAAAAAATACAACACAAAATCATCAAATTGATGGTATTACATATGTTAGTACAATAGTAGTTATGAGAAAAAGGTAAGTTATCACATCAACTCAACATTCATACTAGTTATGAGAAAAAGGTAAGTTATCACATCAACTCAACATTCATACTAAAAGGAAAGAAAATTAATATACTATTAAAGAGAGGAAGTTATTACATTAACACATAAAGGGACCGATAAAGTTATCACATCAACACAATATTAATATTAAAAAAAGAAAGTTAGCGTATACGGAGGAAACTTACATCCCAAAACTAAAATTTAGAGTGGCCAAACTTTAAAAATAATTATAATAATTTCATCTTTTTCTCTCATATAATATAGTTATATGATTTGGTTTGTCAATTAGTTGACAAAAACTTTAAAATTAATTATAATAATGTTATTTTCTTCACATATAATATAGTTATATAAATAATTATAATAATGTTATTCTTTTTTCATATAATATAGTTATATAGTTTAGTTCAAGTGGTTGAGTGCTGTAAATTGTGAGTAGAAGATCTTGGGGTCAAATTCTCGGGTGGCTATACATTGTTATATAAGGGTCTTACTTGATGTCCCCATCGAGTTAGCGTCGTGGTCAGAGCGCATGGGGTGCGGCCCCTTTGAGTCGGCCCCTACGATTTCTTACCGTAAATATAATAGCCCTGCTGAGATTTGTGAACCACATGTGAATAATAATAATAATAATAATAATATAGTTATATAGTTTGTTGTATAGTTTTATGAAAATTGTTCTTTTTCATTCAGATTAAGAACAAAACTATTAGATTTGTTGTTTATTTTTTCTTACGCTTAATTATGGTGTAATCTAAATATTCTATGTTTGTAACTTTTTTCTAAGCATATTTTCCATCTTATTTTGTTTGCAGTTCGGTTAGAAATATTTAAAAAATCTTAGAATCATATATATTAGCTATGGAAGTTGCATAATTTGGGTGCCATGGAAATATCTGAGGGTGTTGAATCTACTTATGGATTCAAAAACATAATTTATACACTTCCAAATTTGGATTTTACAAAAAAAAAAGGATTTGTCTAAAAATTCGACGATTTGGCCTGGACGAGGGTTTTCACCGGAATCCGATGCTTTTTATTTTGCAAAATCTTAATTTAATTGTGTTTTAATGGCAATTTTGATGGTATAAATTGATTCAACACCATCAAAAACCCTTGGAGCACCCAAAATTTCAAAGATTGGGAGTTGTAACCAGGATTTTAAAAATTTCTATCGAATTTTTTCAAAATCATGCTAGAAAAATATTTTTTTTTTTCATTTGAAATCGTAGAACTTTCAAACTATATGGAAAAAAAATTACTAAATTCTAACTAAAACTCACCTTTTAAATCCAAAACATAAAATAAATAAACTACCCTATTAATTATATCAAATATCATAAATATAATTTCTATATAAAAAAAATAATAATTAATCCATTACTCTGAATAAACCTAAATTCAAATCCAATAAATATTTAAACAAAACATTAAAAATATTCATAAACAACCATTATTTAAGTTTATCATTGACTTTCTCATGTACAATAGATCAATGAATCATAACTTTATGAGCCCATCTCTCTATCATCGAATACTATCGTCATTTTCATGTTCCTATATCAATTGATTAATGATAGTTTTATCATTTCATTTTATTATTATTTAATATTTAAGAAACTAAGCATTTAGTTTAGTATTTTCATTTTTTTTTAATTTATAAAATAATTTTATAATCTTTTCATTTATGGATAACAGAATATTTTATTTTATTAACCTTAAAGGTTAATTCACGATCTCTAAAATTGTAAAAAATTGTGGTGATATATTTATTAGTCCTTGCCTTGGCAGGGATTATAGCAATCGGTTGGTTACTACTTTTTGTTGTATTAATAACAAAAAGAACTATACTGTTTCAAATGTTTTGAAATAATTTTATATTAAATTTAATATTTTGAAATTAATTTTTTTTTTAATATTTGAAATTAAAATTTGTGTTTTATCATTGACTGAAATTGATGAATTGACAATATATCCCTAGTGAGATGTGAAATTGTCAGAAAACAAAAATAATTAAAAATTTAAAATATTTAAAATTTTTATTAAAATGCCACTTGGTCTTTGTACCAAAGTTATATTAATTAATCAAAATACAATCTCCATTTGCATATCCATCGTAATCCATGGTATCTACTAAGTTTAACCTGTCCGTTTAAATTATGTCATAGTCGTGGAACGTCAATTATCCAGTTGTAACATTCAAACCATCGGGATTAGAAATTGAATTTACACACGTACTTCACAAATGAGCAAACAGAGCGGCATGGTCGGCTTTGATAAGATTCAATGAACCTATAACTAAAGCTCTCGCCTCCACAATTCGATCCGCCGGCGCAAGAATCGAATTTTGATGATTAAAATATATAACGCTACTAAAACTTTTAAGGTATGTATACACTTAATGAACTATATAATTATTATTATTTTTAATAGATCTTTTGGAAATGTTGAAAATAATTTGTCAAAATCCTAAAGAAACTTTGTTTCTAAAATCCAATTGAAATTCGATATTGATATATTTTACTTTTCAAGTTGTTAGGGAGGTGGCAAAATAAAAGATAAGTGTTTTAATACATAAACATAACACGTTTTTATGTTTATGTTTAGTATTTTTTGCCCACTGTTCAATCTTCATTTTTCTTTTAAATTTTGACACTTATTATTTCGGATAATACGCTCACGCATTTTTATAATACTTTTTGGTTTGTGATAATATTTTGATTTGGATTTAAATTATATAAAATATTTTTATTTTATGAAAATTAAATATTTGCTATATATTTAGAATATTTTAAAGATTTCCAAATTGTGATTTTGGCGATTCATTTTCCCAAAATTTAGTTAGAATTATTGGGATGGCAGATATAAAATGTTGAGATTGCACAATCCACATAAAACATAGATTTTTGACAAAGTTGAATCCATTTATGCTTACAAATAATGAAAAATTATAATCTTGCCAAAAAAAGATCAGAGACTTCAATTCTTAATAGTTAAAAAATCAAAATATTTTAATCTTAATCCTAAAGTATACTATTTTATATATATTTTTTTATTTCATTTTGTTATACTTTTTATTATTTAAAATTTTCAAAAATATATCAATTTTTTAAGCAGGGACTAGTTGCTTTGCAGTTATTTCACCTATTATGAAATACAATGTATTTATTTACTAGCAAGAATTATATTTTTTATTAGCAAGTCAAATTGCATTGATTTTGCATTACTTTGCTCTTTAATCTATAAATTTGTAAAAAACAAATTTAATAAATTTCTAAAAAACAAATTAAATTAATATTAAATTATTAAATTGATTATTTTGAAAATTAAAAATTAATATAGATATTTTCAAATTCAATTTTATAAATTTCTAAAAACCAAATTAAATTAATATTAAATTGATTATTTTGAAAATTAAAAATAAATATAGATATTTTCAAATTCAATTTTTTATTGGTATAGAAGATGTTCGATGGGGCACAAATCCTTACAGGAGTGGATTAAACTGATAGAGTTGAAAAAATAAATATAAAGAATTTATATAAATAAATAAATAGAAAATGCATTGTCACATTACCTGTGACATTGAATGTGATTTGTGTACGGATGTGTGGGTTGTACCTCTCCATGTTTGAAATGATTCTCCATTCACATGCAGTCATGTTTCCTTCAATAATTTGAACTACATCAACAACCGTCGTAATTCTCAATTATCCAATCAACTTGTTTTCCCCTTATAATCTTCTACAACTTGAAGAACTTAGAGGTTGTGGTTTGCTTAGGGTTTGAAGGTTGGATTCACTTGCAAGGAGTTACATTAGTTGAATGTTATGTGAACTCGGCTCAAGTAATCTATAAAGGTTTGACTATTCTATGACGCCTTGCAACCTTGTTTATTTGGATGCTAAATCATCACATATTTATTTCCCTATCTTTGCTTTTGAATGCCATAAAATGCAATGAGGATTGTATTTTTAACATGTGTTTGCTTTTACAATTGTATTAGATGATTCTTGGTCATCCTCCATGTGATTGACGTCCGAGATGCATTGGTATATTTAGAAAATGAGGGTTTATGCAAAACATCACCAAGCTGAATTTTGCATTTACTTCAAGATTGTATTTCATACATGGCATGGCCACACATTTGTGCATTGTTTGCAAGTTTGAACCTCTCCGAGTTTTGATCACTAGTGTTGTTAAAATTTAATATGCTAAGACAGAAAATAGCAACATTACATTCCATTTCACAATAATAGCATATACAGGATCACTGAAGAAACAACAAGCACAGCATAAACACAAGAGACACAAATTTATCCTGGGAAACCCTCATGGGGTAGAAAACCCAGTAAAGCTTCCTCAATATAGATGACCAACAATATACAAAGATGCAAACCAAATACATGATCTCCTTCTCCACCATAGCAGACCTCTCCTCCACAAGTGCACCTCTCTCAAGTGTGTGAGTGTATCAAATGAGGAACATACCTCCTATATTTATACACTACACTGACATGTATTTTACACAAGTACATGTAGGCTCGTATTTAACCATTAGGTTAAATACCCTATTATAACTGACTGGGCCGACCCCCACATGGTGGGTCTAATAACCCTAGTTTTTTTTTGACAGAAACGGCTAGTATTTATATTAAAGAGCTGTGGCAGAACCACCAACAGTTTTACAAGCCAAAATTGTAGAAGGTCTATCAGTCATGCTACCATTAATTACAAATGCCTGTAGCTGATTAGGACTTTTAAAGATGAAAACAAAAAGATAAATAGAGTAAAAAGAACCTAGACAGGAATTAACGATAGCGTGCCCCTGCAGATGATTTTGCCATTGATGGGTTCTTACTCGGACCTGGATTTCCGTCTCCTCGCAGGTTCTCCATAGCTATTTCCAAATTCTGCAGTCTCTGGTCCATGTTCTCGATGGCGGCCGTGACCTTCATCTCCAGGGTCTCCAGGGCTACCGCAAACTCTTCGCGGGTGCTACCGATTTCCTCATCCAATCTATCCAGTCGTCTTCCACCTTGCGCGTCCATGCGATTCATAAGTTCTCCCTGTCTTCTAACTCGTCGACGGAGCACCCGAATCTCCGCTTCCAATTCCAGCAGTGGGTCAGGGGAGGAAGCCGCGGAGTCTCCAGTTTCTGCCATGATTTTGAGCAGATACCAGATACTATCTGAGTAACACAGAAGGAGCTTCACGACGTGATGCAACAGCTTTCGCCTTCCTGTAGGAACCTCCTTAATAGCAGGGATGGTATTTATTTTAGAGCCAGTGCAAGGGGGATTACCGTTTATGTTGCTGATGTCCATTCCATGAAATAAATTAGGCATAATTGCCCATAAATCATCGCATGCCGCAGAATCCTTCATCCTCTTTCGGGTGGCTCCTTTACCCAGAATCGTACCGCTCCTTAAATAACGATTCGTATTGCTGAGATCGGCAAATTCCTGAGGATCATGCACCAGCATGTTATCATAATTAGACGTGGCTTTGAAGACCCCTGTGACGTTGGCGTGCAGACTGAGCTGGGCTGAGGAAAGCAAACCCCCGCGCTTGGAGACGTCGAGGTGATAGATTAGAGGCGAGAAGATCTTTCTCCGTAGAACATCCTGATCCTTGGTACGAATCTTCATCAGCCTTGACGGAGATGTCGTCACCCTTGCAGAAGAAAGGCGTGCGGAGGGGAGGAGGAGATGATGAAAGCTAGTGGGGAGGGAGATGTCCTCGAGGAAGAGCATATCGCATCCCCAAGTGAAGTCCATCCGGCAGAGGTGGCGCAAGACATGTGCCTTAATGTTCACATGCCAAATTCTCATAACATGCATGTTCGGAGATGAGCTCAAGGAACTACGGGATAGAGACCCAATTAATTTCATCATTGATTTTAAGAAGCCCTTTTCCTAGGTTAATTGCTTCATTTGCTGCTTTGTCAGCCTGTCCATTATTCTTCCGAAGGACGTGGAAGAATTCAATATCCTGGAAGAGAGGGATGAGCAGTGCAATTCTTCGGAGAACCTGACTAAGTCGCATGGATGCTGGTAAGTTCATAGTGTTGATGCATTGGATAATCATCCTGGAGTCCCCTACTACAGTTGCATGCTGTGCGCCATGGAGAAGAGCTTGGTTTAAGCCTTGCCAAAGGGCCAGGGCTTCCGCCATGTTGTTGGATTCTACTCCTAAATTCCAGGAATAAGTGAATATCAGTTGTCCATCGGGGCTAAAGAAAACCCCTCCCCCTCCTGCCTCCCCTGGGTCTAATAACCCTAGTTACCATAACCAATTCGGAGGAATAAACATCTCCGGATTCATAGTATAATCACATCGGAGGTATGGAACATCTCCGGAATAAATAATATACAAATATAATATTCTTAGAAGTTACAATATTCAACACTCCCCCTTAACGAGAAGGATATTATAACAACATCCGCAGGAGCAATGAGTCATACATCATACATGATACATCTATAAATCATTGGAAGCTTTCTCAACATCATCAGTAACTCAACCAGTTACTGGAACATCTTCAATACTAGAACATCAACATCTTCAGTACTGAGTCTTTATCTTCTGCAGTACTCAAACAGCTACAGCAACATCAATATCTGAATCCTCACGATCGTCAGCATCGTCATCACACGATCATCAACATCGTCATCACATGATCATCAACATCGTCATCACACGATCATCAGCATCGTCATCATACGAATATCAGCATCGTCATCATACCATCAACAGCATCGTCATCACACGATCATCAGCATCGTCATCACACGATCATCAGCATCATCATCACACAATCATCAACATCGCCATCACATGATCAACATCGTCATCACACGATCATCAGCATCGACATCACACGATCAGCATCGTCATCACACGATCATCAGCATTGATCATCAACATCGTCATCACATGATCAACATCGTCATCACACGATCATCAACATCGATCATCAGCATTGTCATCACACGATCATATTACAGGATGATCAATCCTGCTCTCTTTAGGACATAGGTCCATGGATGATATAATCCAGATCAAGTTCCAGGATGATCAATCCTTATCTCTTTAAGACAAGTCTCATGTCTAGGGATGATCTAATCCCAACCACAGTGCCAATCCTTTTTCATACTGGATGTGACCTAGATCAGATCTAGGATTTACCGCCACAGAGCCAGTCCTCTTTCATACTGGATGTGTCACGTCTACAGAGCCAGCCCTGTTTCATGCTGGATGTATCACATCTACAAAGCCAACACTGTTTCATGCTGGATGTATCACATCTACAGAGCCAGCCCTGTTTCATGCTGGATGTATCACATCTACAGAGCCAACCCTGTTTCATGCTGGATGTATCACATCTACAGAGCCAACGCTGTTTCATGCTGGATGTATCACATCTACAGAGCCAGCCCTGTTTCATGCTGGATGTATCACATCTATAGAGCCATCCCTGTTTCATGCTGGATGTATCACATCTACAGAGCTAGCCCTGTTTCATGCTGGATGTATCACATCTACAGAGCCAGCCCTATTTCATGCTGGATGTAACCTAGAACAATTCTAGGATTTGTCACGTACATTTTGAACCGAGGTCCAGGGACGATCCAGTCCTATCATGTACCTTTTGAACCGAAGTCCAGGGACGATCCAGTCCTATCATGTACCTTTTGAACCGAAGTCCAGGGTTGATCCAGTCCTATCATTCAATTCTCAGAGACCTCATGTCTACGGCTCAATTCAAAGGACCATAGTCCGAGGATGATCCAATCCCCTTACCTGTTCATTCAGGATTTAGTTCTCGGAGACATACGTCTACGGCTCTCTTTAGGACTGAAGTCCAGGGATGATCCAATCCCCTCAAGTCCACCAAGGACTTCATTATCGAAGACATACATCTACGGCTCTCTTTAGGACTGAAGTCCAGGGATAATCCAATCCCCTCAAGTCCACCAAGGACTTCATTCTCGAAGACATACGTCTACGGCTCTCTTTAGGACTGAAGTCCAGGGATGATCCAATCCCCTCAAGTCCACCAAGGACTTCATTCTCGAAGACATACGTCTACGGCTCTCTTTAGGACTGAAGTCCAGGGATGATCCAATCCCCTCAAGTCCACCAAGGACTTCATTCTCGAAGACATACGTCTACGGCTCTCTTTAGGACTGAAGTCCAGGGATGATCCAATCCCCTCAAGTCCACCAAGGACTTCATTCTCGAAGACATACGTCTACGGCTCTCTTTAGGACTGAAGTCCAGGGATGATCCAATCCCCTCAAGTCCACCAAGGACTTCATTCTCGAAGACATACGTCTACGGCTCTCTTTAGGACTGAAGTCCAGGGATGATCCAATCCCCACATCACTATGGGTACAAGTATCTTCATCCATACAAGTACAACCACGTATCAATACATCAAGGCATCATGTAACCTCATCATCAAAACATGTATATCAAAACATGTATGTATATCAAAACATGTATCCTCATCATCGAGACATGTATATCATCATCCAAACATGTATATCACTAATAAATCTATCATCAAAAGCATGTATTCTCACTAATACATCTATCATCAAAAGTAAAAATATAAGAGTCCTAAATCTAAATAATTATAGGTAACTAAGTGTAGTGAATAGGTAACCTCATCATTGATGAGGCAAACTTGTTATCAGATACTATGCTACTCCCCCTTTCGAGGAGAGTTATTTTGAACTATACCGAGCTTGTCTCGAAAGTATTCAAACTTCACTCGAGACAGAGGTTTAGTCAAGATATCAGCAATCTGATCCTCAGTGCTTATATATTCGAGCTTGATAACTCCTCTTTGCACCATATCTCATATATAGAAGTATCGGATCTCTATGTGTTTTGACTTATCGTGGAACACAGGATTTTCAATCATCTTAATGCAGCTTTGATTGTCACACATAATCACAGTGGGATCCATTTCTAAGTCAAACACTCCATATAAAATCTTTTGAAGCCATACTGCTTCACAGCTGGCAGAGCAGACAACCATATATTCTGCTTTAGCAGTACTGAGAGCCACACTAGATTGTTTCTTGCTGAACCATGAGATCATGGCAGATTCAGGACTATAACATCCACCTGATGTACTCTTTCTGTCTGAGACACTTCCTGCCCAATCAGAATCTGAGTAACCATGTAAACGGAGTTCATGACCTCCAAGATAATATAGACCAAAAATCTAATGTACCTTTTAGGTACCTCACTACATGCTTTGTAGCTATTAAGTGAACCTTTCTAGGTTCTACTAGATACTGACTTAGGGTATTTACAGCAAAGCATATATCTGTCCTAGTATTTGTTAAATACATCAATGACCCAATGATTTGTCTATATAGGGTTAGGTCCACTAAATATGATGAGTCATTAACTAATAACTTCAAGTTGGAGTCCATGGGAGTGGGCATGGATTTATACTCCAACATATCAAATCTGTTTAGAAACTTCATAGCATACTTACCTTGATTTAAAAGATTCCTTTTGGATCTTGCCATACTTCTAGACCTAAGAAGTAGTGCATTAATCCGAGATCTTTCATTTTCATTTCTGCAGCCATTTTCATGACCTGTTTCTCATTCCTTGTCAGAAAGAGATCATCATCATACAATAATGGTATGATAGGTTCATCATCCACAACCTTAAGGTAAAGGTTAGGAACAACTTTACTTCTGGTAAAGCTCGAGCTTTGTCATGAAGCTGTCAATTGTCCATTATTCACACTCTGCATTGAGTGATCTTCTGCATATCTATCTGTGCCATCTCTCGTCAGATGGGTCTACTAATATGAACCTCAAAATCATTCGAACTCTGTGGTGAGTTCCTTCTTGCATCCATGTCATATGTGTATAGAAGCCATATTCAACCTTGTAGCAAAGGTTGAGATCCACATCACCCATGATGATCATTAAGCTCATCAATTGACTACCGATCCTGGGTACCCATACAAAACCTGATTCACACTTCTTCTTTAATTACATCATTAAGAGAATGGTCTTATCTAGTCCCTTGGAGCAAAACATCTCATCATGATTCTCTTCCTACAAATCAAAATTAAGTACATGATTAGTAATACTTCATAATCATCAAATCTTATTGACATGATAACCTATTATGCATACAGATATCATTTACATAGTTATGCAACTATTTTGACCAATACTTTGGCACAACACTTTCCCATATCCTTTATGCATACAGTAGCTATCTAGATGCCTTCCATCTTTACCAAAACATACTATCGAGAGTGTGCACAGCTCTCAACATGTCAGCAAAGAGGTTTCATTCTAGACAAGCAACAATGGAATGTTTGTCCAACTTACCAATCATATGCATATTAGTAGTATACTGTTCAATGCTTTATGAATGTTTACACTCAGCATGATATATTCTAGGAATACAAATATGCATACAAGCAATATCATTTACTATTTCTAATAACAACTCAAATACTTATCTTTTATGTTTGTGTGGTTGCCTCCCGCTTGATCTTCTGTATATCTCCTGAACTTCTATTCATTCTGTACCACTGTGCATGCTCAAGTGTACACTAGTGTCATCCTCATGATCTCATACACAAACATACATTCATTAGTATATTCTCAATATTATCAAAACATTCTAATTCTAAATAATCTTGAATATGTACAGTCATGAGCATTAGTATTCAGGGTTTCAAGGAAGTCTTCTTTTACTCATGCATATTCTTGTTTGATCTAGTTAGTTAAATCATCAACCAAGATAAGAGACATAATATGCATAAACCCTTGATTACTAACCAATCATACCAAGTATACTTACATAAGGGATCCTAACACAAGGTAAGATTCTAACATGACATAGGAAAACATACCTGGATTAGTATACTTGCTTAGTTATGTACAACATACCTAAACAATCTCTTCAATGATTTAGAGATCCTGAGCTAGAACCTGCATGTCTCATAGGTTAAACATAATATAACAAAGTCATACATACCTCGTGAGTTTTTGTCTTCATGTTGTCATGGTCATGGAACTTGAATTGTCTTTTGTGATGTACCTGTATCTTGTTAGCAGACAACATCAACCTCACACAACACCATAATGCATTAGTACAATCATATAGCCCTAATCAATGAATGTCTTCATGCATTCATACTGTTACTAGGGTGATACGACAATTCTAACATTAATCAAGATTGTACTAATAAATAATATGAAGACAAACACATCATGAACTTAATCGAGAATAAGATTTCAAGACATACCTGAACCTCCTTAAGTCATACCTGTCGAGACTTCTTGTAGTCTTCTTATGTAAGGCCTTAGCCTCAACTCCCCCTGAAACTTGATCTGGAGCTTGATTAGGGTTTGCTAGAGAAACCCTAAAAATTCAATCTTTGACTTTCACACTTCCGAATGAATGGAAGGATGTGTCTTGCTGAGCTGATCAAACTAGCATACTTCAATTCCAAAATTTGACCCCTCAAAATTGCCTTTGAAACTTCTGGATCTTCTGGACAGGATCCCGAACTAGGGTTTGATGAAGCCCACTCTTCTACTTAATCAAAAGGTTTGATCCAAGGCTCTAAACTCTTATTTTTCTGAGGAGCTTCCAGCCGTGGTTACAGACTTCAAAAATTCCAACTTTTGCTGAAGCCCTAATTTTCCATCTTTCCGATCAAAATCCCGAGCTAGGGTTTGATCAAGCCCGGTCTTCTACCCAACCAAAAAATTCGATCTTGGTCTCTAAATTTCGATTTTCCTAAGTAGCATTCAGCCATGGATTCCGATTCCAAAAATTCTAACTTTCTCCGAAACCCTAAATTCCGGAAGCCATGAATAAAGGTGCTCCAAAAATAATTCTGTTTTGACAGAAATATGTACCTGATTGTTTCTGCTATAACTCTGAAATTTTCGCTCCACAGGGTCTGAAAACTTTTTCTGCAGTAGCCTGACCTGTCATCTTTTCATCCTGATAGGTCTAACCTCAATTGGATTTTCTGAGAGAGAGTTATGCCAAATGTCGCAACGTGACCTGTTTTGGGATAACACAGAAGAGTGAACTTGTACGGTGTGCCACGTGTCACTGTTTGAACTTCGGCCTCTGAAAACTTTTCTTGAGATAGCTCGCCCTGTTATCTTTCCATCCTGACAGTTCTGACCTCAATTGGACTCTCTGAGAGAGAGTTATGCCAAGTGTCGCAACGTGACTTGTTTATGGGATTAAACAGGAGAGCAAACTTGTATGGCATGCCACGTGTCACTGGTTCAGCTTTGGCCTCTGAAAAAGTTTACTGACATAGTACAGTCTGTGTACTACCTGTCACTTTTTACGAAATTGCATTTGGAGCTTCCTAGCCCAAGTTATGACCTTTTTTCTAGGTCACCTGATTTTGACTGAGATCTGGAAGAGGCAGAAACCCTAACTTGTACTGATCATAACTTACAAAGTACAACGAATCTGAGGGTGCCCTTTGGACACAAGATACCTGGAGATGTTATCTACGACCTGTAAAGGTTTCAGATCCTGAACCTTCGCCAAAATGGATTTATAGCGAAAGTTCCACGATGACTGGTTTTTGCTATATAAAACCCTAACCTTCAAATTGTCGTAAGTAAAGAAAGTGTCGTAAGTGCCATACCTTGCCTTCCTTCAGTTTAGCTCTGATACCATGTTAAAATTTAATATGATAAGACAGAAAATAGCAACATTACATTCCATTTCACAATAATAGCATATACAGGATCACTGAAGAAACAACAAGCACAGCATAAACACAAGAGATACAGATTTATCCTAGGAAACCCTCATGGGGTAGAAAACCCAGTAAAGCTTCCTCAATATAGATGACCAGCAATATACAAAGATGCAAACCAAATACATGATCTCCTTCTCCACCATAGCAGACCTCTCCTCCACAAGTGCACCTCTCTCAAGTGTGTGAGTGTATCAAATGAGGAACATACCTCCTCTATTTATACACTACACTGACATGTATTTTACACAAGTACATGTAGGCTCGTATTTAAGCATTAGGTTAAATACCCTATTATAACTGACTGGGCCGACCCCCACATGGTGGGTCTAATAACCCTAGTTACCACAACCAATTCAGAGGAATAAACATCTCCGGATTCATAGTATAATCACATCGGAGGTATGGAACATCTCTGGAATAAATAATATACAAATATAATATTCTTAGAAGTTACAATATTCAACAAGTGCTAAGTACACTACTACTAATATTTATCTAAACATAATTATCATACCAATTCTAAACTTCCCATGAAGGAAACATCAGTACGATAAGCTTTATGTTTGGTTACTTTTATGGCAATGCCATTGGCAATATATGTTTATCTAATTATATATATCATATGTTAATATTGATATGCCTTTTCAACTTTGGTAGTCCGGAGGTTTAGGAATATAAAATCATCCTTAAAAACATCCACATGTCACAAGTACAAATATTCATTTCCAAGTTTTCAATGGATATGGATGTGATAGTAATGCCCTCTTCACCCTCATAATGATATTATGAGCTTTTTGTTTTGTGGTCATATGACACTTTGATATAAGATCTAGTGGACTACTTCAAGGTTATAAGAAGGTTTTATCCAACCCTTCGAATTGAGGATATTTTTAATAATCTTTAGGAGCAAATCATGTGTATCATCTCTTTAGAGTAGTTTTTCTTTAATCAATGAAATTACCTGAATTTTTTCCTTGGACGAAACAAATGTAAAATCCTAAGGGTTAGCCAAATTGGTTGAACCATCTACCCAAGATGTGTCATCAATGGGGAACTACACACACACACACACAAACTGCCCAAGATGTGTCGTTAATGGACACACACACACACACACACACACATGTAGCGAGAGAGAGAGATGTATGTATATATGATAACTCGATTGGTTGACTTTTTCCACTAAGTTGTAATGCCTTGGGAGGCCATGGGATCCATTCCAACTAATTCCTATAGAGTTAGCAACTATTATTGTATATGTGGAATGGATTTAGCAAGATACCAATTTCCTTATGCTTCACATAAGTGTGAGAGGGTGAAGGAAATCACATTTTCATGCCCCTTTTAAACTCATATCCTTTTGTTTCCTTTTATGTCCTTGTGATTTGATGATGATGAAGGTAGTGGCTTTCAGTTGCAACATCAACATACTCAACACGTGGATGGGGTGTTGTTGAAATTTTCATGAGACAATGGTGAAAGGGAAATTTTAATTTACATCCTTTTTATATTTTATTATAAAAATCAATCATTGTCAAATATCTTTCTCATAAACAATACTATAATTTTTTATTATTAATTTCTAGATGTAAAGAGATGCAATGACAATGTGAGCATACACAAGGACTCTTGAAGATCAAAACTAGAATTGAAAGAAGTGATTTGATTCCTCTACCAAGTAGAGAATCCCTTGCAGATTTACACATCTTCCTCGATTTTCTAGATGGAGGATGGTATTAGTTCCACCTGTCACGATAAAATGGCTAGTAACCCCATGGGACTTAATGGGATTGGATCCCACAATCCCCTTGAGAATTATGTCATAGAGGAAAGGGTTGAACCAACCAGTCTACCCTTAGGGCTTAATTTTTTTGAAGGAGATGGGCGTGGAAATTGATCTACTTATGTGTGCATAGGACACGAGATCATTTAATATAATCTCTTTAGGTGCAACCACATGTTGTACTACTACCTCAAGAAGACCCCATGGCTCATAGAAAATACCTCACGAGAATTAAAGATCGCCCAATAATGAAAAAAAGTCACTCCTCACCACGATACCCAACCCATTTTGAGTATATAAAAATTTCAAAGTACATGGAAGTGGATTTGATCCAATTATGTATGCACAGTCACTCATTGTATATAGAAGGAATTTGAAGATATAAACCTCTATAAATTGGATGGAAAAACAAAAACCACTAAGATTATTTTAAATATTTATAAGAAATAATTATTTTTATATGTACATGTTTCATTTACTTGAAATGTAGTAAATAAGTATTCTTATTTTATTAAATGCAATCCTAGTTAAAAGTAATTATTATACTCAACTTAAATGTAATCCTTTTAAAAAAAAAATTGCATAATTAAATGAGATACTTGATAACAACTATAAAATCACTTGACTAGAAGATTAAGGGTGGGACCAAGCAAATGTCCCCTCTGCAAGGTGAACAATGAAAATATTCCCATCTCTTTATCACATGTCCTTACAGTGTAAAGATGTGGGAGCACGCCTCTTTGGTAAAATGGATTCTCTTCAATTGGTCAAGACAAGATTTGGAAGCAGCTCTTCAGGCTTGGATCTACAACCAGTCCTCAAAGGATTTTATGGCCCTACTTGTCATTTTTATTTAGGGGATCTAGTCAGCTAGGAACAAGGCTACATTTGAGGATGTTTACATAGCTCCTACAATTTATGCACCAAAAGGACTAGATATTCTTAGTCACTTTGCAAAAAATGAGGATTATGGCAAAGCTAGAAGAGTAACTAAAGAACAAATTAATAGAACGGGCAGTTGGTCTTATTTTTATAGTGCTTCACAGGGAGATCCGACTATGGGAGGTGCAAGGGTATTCTTTATATCACTGATTCTCACTGGGTAAAGTTTTATGCTGGTCTTGGGACGAGCACCAATAACAGAGATGAGCTTATGCCCTTAAAAGTTACTCTGCTTGCAGCCATATCTTATGGGATTCATAAGCTACATGTCTTCAGGGATTCTAAATTGGTAGTAGATTGAATGAGTCAAAAGAGGCCACCAAAAAAATTCAGTTAAGGCCCACTAATGAGGAAAAAGTTCGCATCATCAGTCTATTTCAAGAGGTAAAAGTTTCAACATATCTGTAAAGAAAAGAATCGTCTGGCAAAATTAGATCATGGAGCATTTATAAGATTACTCACCACTGCATTATAGTGTCTAAGTAAAGGAAAAACCTATCAAAGTCATATGGAAATCTCATACACAATATCTTACAAGAACAACTTTTTTGCAGAAACAATATGATGTTACAGTGTTCTCTGAACTCATGAATGAGCACCTATAAATCTGTGTTTTTATTTTTCTACTCTTTATACAGAGTTTTTTGAGTACATGAAAGCTTATACAATTATCCCCATGTCTAAAAGGAATAGGATGAATAACAATTACAAATTTTGACAGCTATTGTAAAGAAAGGCTACTCATCCCTATGAACCAATGTGATTTGTTTTTTTTATATAAATAAGGTGCAACTTTGTTTTGATGAAAAAACAACTATAGAATCCCTTATATCATATGTTTAACATGTTTTAGACGTAACAACTATGATAGCGTTATATAGGGATGTATTATATTACCAATTTGTGCATTACATTCTTAGTGCATGTAAAACCAAAGCAAAATATATGTTTTTCAATCTTCTCTTAATGTATTTAAAGTTATAAACAAAACTTACCTTGACAAATAGGATCCCAATCATGACCAAGAAGGATCACACAAATGGACCAACTTCACAACAATTGATTTAACTTTAACACGTCATTTTATCTTTGGAAAATCCCCTTGCAATGTTGCTTAAAATATTTGCATCAAGGCGTTTGGTGAAGCACCAAACATGGAGATATAAATCATTTATATGCAACTTATCTTAAATGGGAGGTGGTGTAGAATTATGAAATTAAAATATTAAGAATAGTTTTAATAAAAATAAAACTAGAAAATTTAAGAAGTTGAATCTATGTGATGATTGTATCTTTACAAATAATATTAGTGAACTTATCAATATATATTAATTAATAAAAAATAAAAATAATCACAAAATGATAATTATTTGTTAGAAACAAAATCAATTCAATAAACATCTAAAAATAATGGTTAAATTTCAAAACATATACTTAGGCATTGATGGACCCACCAGATGAAAATGAAAATCTCCTAATGGAAGTGTAGTTGTGCATGTTTTGGTTTCTATTGAAATTTACGAGCATGGTGATAGAAATAATAAAGCATATCCGGCCAACACCAACCACTTAAGTCATTTACAATGGAGTTCTTCAAGCATTTAAATAGGTTTTATCACATGCTAATATCATGGGCAAATACCATGGGTTACCGAATACCATAAGCCTATAAACCACAACGGTAAACCCATTAATGACCAAGTACAAGTTAATCTAAGATCAACAAAGAGAAAACACTTCATTTAGCTTTGCAAGTGTTGAAGCACTATGTGAACACCTATGTTATTTACTTGTAAGCTATGCAAATTTTTGTATGAACTTGCCTTAGTTTTGTTCAAAGTAACAACCATGGCCAAGGTTGCAAATTCTTAGAAAACTAATTGAAATAACCTAGTGTGCCTTACATCCAGAAAGGTACATTATGGTGGAATCGTAGCACTTTCCTCTACTCCTGTGGAAAGTAGTCTCTCAATTTGAAGAATTTGTAGCCATGATACTAGCACCAGCTAATGATGATTTCGAATGGGATGATGAGGAAACATCAAGTTCTGATGAAGATATCATCTACATAGATGGAGGATTGCCACGAGATGAGAATGGTTACTTTTGTGACTAAATGGACAATGAATACCAAAGGGCTGAACCACCAATGGCTAGATCAAAATATGATTTAGCAAGGAAGATAACAGCAAGTGAAAAATTGCCTCATCACTATCCAAAGTATCTTGCCTTGGGGGAACAGATTTGTAAATCCATTCCTTTCAAAGATTATTTTTATTGCAGATTTGGATTTGAGCCCAAGGATGTAGATTTGGATTCAATAGAGAGTAGCAAAACATTAAGGGAGGAACCAAGTTGTTCCATTTCTTTAAGAAAAGAAGAAGAAAAAGGGACCAAATGTGAAGCTCCATTGGAGTCGTCTGCATATAGTGGCATCATCAGACTCTTTGGATTTTCTTCAAGGATAAACTCTACAGATCTTGACCCTAAGGCTATCAAGGAGCAAGATACAACAACTAGCTTGGAGGAGCAAGAGCAAGGTACCAATCAACCATCTACCATCATTGATGAGAGCCATGAACCACCTAGTCCTGCAGGTGGTGAAGCAAAAGAAAATATCTATGAAGAAGAGTGAAAGAGATTGCAAGATATTTGTAATGAAGTGAAAGATTGTGCAGAAGAAGATCTAGACACTCTAGACATGGATAGAAGAGCATCTACTGAAGGATGCATGAGTCTCTATGTTAGTGACATAGAGATCGATTTGGAACAACTTGTTGCAAGAGGAGTTTCCCATGAGCATGAAAAAGAATATCTTGCAGCAAGGGATAAAGGACAAGGATCAGCTTCCCAGTCACCACCTGAACTTCATCAAGAAGTTGATCCAAAGAAGGAAGAAGAGGATGTTTATCCTCAAGAGCCACCCTTTCTTACAGGGCCTTTAAAGATGAGTGAAAGGAAGATCCATGAGGCCTTGAGCATTCTGCATGACACTATTGCATTTGTGTCAAATTCTTTTTGGAGAGTTGCATCAATGGAAGAGCCATCTTCTATTGAAGACGTGGAGGCCATTCGGGAAGCAATGACAAACATCAAAGGTAACATTTTGCATTTGCTTTCTGATAGAGATCATTTGTTCGAGCTTGTGGGGATGTATCATGGTTCATCTTTGAGGGACGCATAAGACATTTACAAGCTCACTCTTGAGTTGGAGTGCACCCAAGATTCTTTGAAGAGTACTCAAAGTGCACTTCAAAAATATGAAATTCAGATTGAGCAGGTTCATGAGAAGCTGAAGAGATCACATTCCACCTCCTACATTTCAAACAACCAATCCCATATGGCTAATTGCATTCATGGATTAAAGGAGGATCCTCATGTGATGGTGGAACCCGAGGAAAATTCTGATTTGCAAGTGTTTGTGAAGAGAGATTCACATTCCTTTTCCAGAACCACTAGTAATCCTATGTGTGTGGCTAATTTTGCACATCATGCTTTGAAGGGACCTCATGCACATGGTGAGCATGAGGACTATCCAGTGATACAAGTGCTTAAATGAAGCAATTAAATGGAGTCTGATTGTAGAGCACTTGCTTCACACCAGGAGGAACCTCATGAGAGGTTTGAACATGAGAAAGACTATTCAGATTTGCAAATGCCTATGAGGAAGGAGAACATATAAGACATTGATAAAGCACTTGATGGGATGCAAAAGGATAGTGAGAACTTGCTTGATGAGATGCCATCTGAATCAATGTGCAAAGGTATTTATTTATCCATGGATTGGGTAGATAAGTACATGATAGAAATGGAGACTCAAGGATGCACCAATCTAGCTTGTATTGGTAGAATATTAATGGACACATTCTTCATCGTGCAATCTTATGAGGAGCAACAAAAGTTCCTATGGCTGCCATATGAACCTTCCAATACACATAGAAGCACATGGGAGGCATGCTTGACTCATTTGGATGGGTTAATATACGTGGAGAGTATTTTCAAAACAATCATTTTACTCAAGGAAGATTATGAGTTGCCCCTATGGATGACTAGAGTAAAGTTGGAGGAGCATGGGAAAGGATATGTTCCTTTTCTCTATCTTAGAATTGTTGCCTTGATATGTGAGCAGCATTAGGGATATTCATGGCAACAATTTGGTACTCCCATTGCACATGCATCCATAGACTAGATGAAGAATCTTGTGGCCAAATCCAACATGATGTTGCGAACAAAAGAAGGTAAGAGTTTTGCTTGTTATATATTCCTTGCCTTCCAGTTTGTAGAGCAGTTTTGTATGGAGTTGGGAGGGATACATTTTTCCTCCAATACCATTATAAATCAAATTCACATGGATGATTGCATTTGTAGTTATGTGGAGGAGCCTCATGTGATGATGGATCATGAGAAAAATTCAGATTTGAAGGCGCTTATGAAGAGGAAAGATGAAGAAAAATTTGGCCAAACACTTGTTGATTTGAAGAAGAGTCGTGCTGAGGATTTATCTATGGGAGAGATAGCTAAGGACATACCATTTGAGGCTGCATGTAGTGGTATTTTTTTTATCCATGGATTGGGTAGACAAGTATATCACCGAAATGAAGATTCATGGATGCACAATCCTTGCTTGCATTGGTGAAGCATTGTTTGATAAACATGCATTGGAAGAAAGACTTTATGATCTACCCTTATGGGTGGAAGAATTCATCATGAGGAAGATGGATGATCACCTCCCATATGAATCAACAAGCAAAGGTGTTTATTCATCCATGGATGGGATGGGTAGATACATAACATAGATGGAGACTAAAGGGTGTGCAAGATTGGCTCACAGTGGTAAGAGTTTTCTTTGCATTTGTAGCAAATTTATAGATGCATATGACATTGTCATATTATGTGAGCAGCATCAAGGAAATGTATTGCAGCCATTGGATGCCTTGGGTACACAAAAATCCAAGGAATGGATATGTTGGAATCAATTTAATAATGAGAGGGGGGGGTGAATTAGTATTAGCGCAACTATCAACAATTTTTACCTTCTTTAACATATTAGTCTTAACTTTAATCTTGATCTTTTAATTATGCATCCAACATAAATAAAACATTCATCCACATATGCATCAAGACAAAGAACACATAACACACAGGATTTTGACATGGAAACTCAATCGGGAGAAAACCAAGAAATACTCTTTTGTATTGAAAAAAATACATTCAAGGAAGCACTGAATTCCTGTGTTTACTAGAACCAACTGGAAGGAGGCACTGACCCCCTGGTTTTACAGGCACTGACTTGAAGGAAACACCAACTCCCTGTGTTCTCCAACACCAACTGGAAGGAGGCTACAAGCTCCTACTCCTTGTCCCGTCTTGCCACCCAGATGAATAAATAAGATGACGTCTCTCTGAACTTCGAACATGCGCACAATTATGATATTCTGATATTAATTTTGTTGTGCGCTACCTTCATATGTAGACGATTCACTGTCACTGTGCTACATACATCACTTGACTTCTCATTCCACTCAATTCTTCACTTCTGCTGATGACTTACGTGATGTATTGTGTGTTGTTGATCCTGCAGTTTGCATCATGGTTCACTTTGTCGTTCTACTACCGCGCAACTGCAATCACCACCTAATACCGTGCTTTCAATTGATAGCATGTTGTTTTGAGATTATGCACCAGTATCAGATGGAACTACGCACTTGCTAAGATGTGTCCGTTTTTTTAAGTGCCACAGTATTTAGACAATCTGCGACATGATGTGCATCAAATGATTCATCCTTTCGGTTTAATGCACTTGTCTCATATCATCCTCATCATGACGCGCATACTGGATTCTACTATCACTCTGTCGTTGCGCATATAATGAACTTCTTTACTTTGCACACTTCACTTCAACATTCATGCATCAACCAAACTTTTGCACATCTTTTGATATACTTCGGTTTTGTCTCTACACTTCTGTCTTATCATATATGTGACTGTCTGCATGCTGCCAACAATACTGTCATTCGGTCCTCATGCATTTGCGCATACTTCTGTGATTCTTCCTTTCAGTGTTTGCGCATCCGTCACAGATCTACAACATCATTCTTCTCACCATCAGTATTTCATTCTACTGCATGTGCGCACTCGGATCTTCACTATATCATATTGTTCTATCCTCGAGCCCTTGATGCCCCGAATATAAACCTGTATTTTCCTCTTAAATCTCTATAGCCTTTCCATCAAGTTTACTTCAAATCTCCAACTTGCATCTCTATATATACATGTCTTGCATGGATCGTATGTCCACAAGTTGGTTGTGTTATTCCTTCTTCCTTGCTTCACGGATTGTGCTTTTTCTACATGTCATTTTCTACGCTGCCGATGTGTCATCCTCTTATGAGTCTTGCACATCCATGATCCACAACTTGGTGGAACTTACACCTCATTGGTGTAGTCTTGTGCTCTTGATGTACCAATGCTTTGTGGCATGTGCACAAACATGATCCTTGACTTAGTGGGACTTCACCCTTGCTGCACCATCACTTATGGGTCTTGTGCACTTGTTGTATTAATGCTTTTCGGAACTTGCGCATACGTAATCTTCAAATTGGTGGAACTTTGACCCTTGCGATACCATTACTTGTGGGTACTGCGCACTTGTTGTATTATCAACTGTGGAATTTGCACATATGCTTACTTCAACCGTTGCACATTTCTTGGAACTTGTGCATGCCCAATAACTGAAAGCATCTTTTGATTGGTGATGACTTGAACACTTTCAGGGATGTTCAACCATAAGTTGTTTCATACTGCTTGTGCACTCTCAATATTTGACCATACAATGTTTAGGATTGCGTGCGCATTCCATAATCTTCTCTTGTCTTACTTGCACATTTGTACATTTGCTTAACCAACTCCTTGGCTACTTGTGCACATGTACCTTTGTCCAACCAATTCTTTTGGCTGATACATTGAGAGAGTATGACTTGGTGGACTTGACATCTGCGCAAGTACCACATGTAGTAGGATACATTACTTATGTACTTCTTTGAACTAGATCTGCATGATGTATCCTTGGACACACATCTTTGGATTGGATGTAACTTCTAGATATACTTCTTTACACTAGCATTCATATCCTTGCACATATACTACTTCAAAGTGTCTTCCATATATTTCTTCAAACTGCTATAGGAATACTGTATCCACTTTAACATTAGTTGACATCAATGACAACCAAAGTTCAACAATCTCCCCCTTTGGCATTGATTTCAACACCTTATGAAGCTATGTATAATTTTCTTTGAACTGTATGCTTCATCTGTACTTGTCACAGTGCTCCCCCTGAGTGCTTTGAGCCTTTGACTTCTGCGCATTCTGCTGTCAATACTTCTTCTACTTTTTGTTACTTCTGCGCAAACCACTGATCTACTTCATGCTCTTTCACGTCTACTACATTTGCATTCTGTCTCTTCAAATGTCCGCTGCATCTTCATGCTGGTTCTTCTTAGCCGCATTAGCTTCATGTTATGTGTGCAATCAATGTACAATCAGCTTCATGCTTTTCTCCCCCTTTGACATCAATGGAAAAGAGGTGCCATTACTTGTGCAATGTTTCGTTTTGCGTTGGCCTTTACCTCAACTATTTTTTTGGGATGACTCCCCATGTCTTCATGCTTCACTATTTCTTTGCTGAATCCTGTAATTTTGCATATTTCCTTCATAATTATCTTTGATTGATTTTTCTTGATCAGGTACCATTTTCCTTATGTATCTTGATCTCCTATTCCTGTCACAACACTTCATCATTCTTTGTTCAGTGATTCATGCAAACATCTTCTCGTTCCAACTGCACAATGACAAAACTCGTGTCTATTCTACATTGTCTTTTCATTTGCTTCCTTTCTGCGCCTGACTGCTTCATCTATCGCATTTACTGCGCTGTCTCTTTGCCTTGCCACATTACTGTTGTTGTATCCCTTGCCATGACAACCAAAGATTTGGCACGTTTATCCACTAGTTCAACATTAAAGCAGATATGATACTAAGTTCGTGTGGGAACAATTACGTGTCATCATCATACTTGAGCTTTTGGGGCAACATTGTTCCGTTGCATGAAGCAATGGATTGGATTTTTGGTTTTCATACCACCTTCCAAAACCTATTAAATCCGACATTCAATTTTGGTGACTCCACCACCTTCTTCGACTTGCGCGATATTGAATGCATATCTCATCAAATTAATTTCATGCGTGCCAACAAATCCTATTCAATTCTATAAGATTTCCATGAACAATGCCTGGTTCATCACCTTCTCATACTTCTATCCTTCCGCGTCGCATTATTTCCCGCTTTCTTGCTTTTCTTTCCAATGGCTTCCTTCTACCAAATAATGAACAATTATCTTAAGAGTGTGCGACTAACAATTTAGTCGCAACAGTCTGAATTTACACGCCTGAAGGTTGATATGGGAGCTTGGTAATGCCGAATGGAGGACATGGAGTTTCAACACCAATATGCTCAGTCATATATGTGACTAGAACATTCTGAGCAACTCACTCACTTATCTCATCGGGTTGACAATATGGAGTGCTAGCAACATCATATTTTGAATGAACTGTCCTTGCTTCAACCTCAACATACTGAACCACCATCGTCCGAAACTCTACAACTGCTTCTTGTGCACCCTTCTTCGGAGTGTACTATAACATCCCGATAAATTCAAAAAAATTTAAAATTTTTTAATTCGACAATAAATGCTAATAATTATAAATATGAAATACTAAATACTTATAAAGTCATCATTAATTGTAAAGGTCATAAATGCAACCGACCTTTTTGTCTCCTTTTGAGATTCTTAACTAAAGTTAATTTAATGACAATGACATGTTGTGCTTTAATTAATTCTGCTCGTGTTAACGGTACTTCGAGTTATCTTAAGATGGTACTGATAGTTGTTTCTTTATGATGATGAAAGGGGTCCTACGAGGCGCCTGAGGCTTACTTAGCTTAACATGATAAATCATACGTACTTGTCCTTCTTGCACAGATTCACCGGTAAGGTTAACACGACAATTTCCAGAATGGTAATGGTAACTATGTTTTCAGTTAGTTGTCAAGTTTGACAAAAGTTTTAAGTTCTCCCAAGGTTCAGGTGTGCGTTTGAGCCCAAATATCTGTTTCATAAGTTGTGATGAAAACATCCTAGGATTGAACTCAACGATGCACATGACAGAAGGACATCATACATGTATCTTGGTGAGTTTACATTGCAAATAACATGGTGACGATAATATTCCGTCTTTTACGAGCGTACTAACTCCGCAGGCGTTGATTAGTACCGACAGGGCTTTGGTGGGGGCTTAGACTAATGATATGTGTGAAGCTCAAAACAATACTAGCGAGGTAATGGAATGAAGGCTATTTGCACTTACATATGGTATTCGCTTTTCTAAATATTGGACAACCGTATTATAGTGGACAACATATTATAAGGATGATGATGTATAATGTGTTTTATATTATAGTGATGCCATTATCGTAGAAAAGTGACGAGACTATAAAACATTACCATAATGAGCTTGGTAGTTTCACGATGGTAAGGGTCGTGCTAAGCACTAACGACTACGATACAATCTCTATGGTTTCTATCTAAGGGTTCGACGTAAGATTCCCACGATATACTATATGGTTACGTTGTGTGGCATGCTATGAATGTAAGGAAATGTAATCCTTCCTAACCATCGTCGACTCTACACAGCAATCGTTAGAATTTTGTTTTACGTTTGGTTTAAGAATGCAAGGGGGATGATCTTAACATTGTGATTCTCATCGTGGCAGGTGCTATGGTGCTAATAAATGCAAATGTGAAGAGTTCAGACAAGTCATCGATTCTGGTACCGGTATTGAAGTCTTATCCTGGTTGTAATTAATGTTCGTTGGAGTGCAAACTACCCTGTCCGATAGCACGTGAAAGAGTTGATGGAAAGGTGATATGGATCCTCGCTGTAACTGGCAATTGCCTTCCGGGATTGATGGTTTGGCAACGTCGTGGAGGCAGTAATTAATGGGGAAATAAATGGAATGGTACCCGTCTTCCACGCGGATGATAGACAAGGCCTGTCATTGATCGCAAGAGTTTTGGCTGTCGGATGAACCCTAACTCGTTGATGCCAAAACAACGTTGGAGTGACCCTTGGGCTTCATTTCGTTTATTCGTTTTGCAGCAAGAGGCCGACCGACCGTTACAGGGTTTGGTGTTCTTATCCTACCCCAGGCTCGAACTTGAGACCAGTGGGCTATGGGCCTGTAATAGGGAAGTGGAAGCTAGTCTAGCTATCATGTCTCTGTGTGACTTCCCTTGTGTTGAGGGAGCATCTGTCTAGGGTTTTATTGGAATGTTGGGCAGGAAACCTCGAAGCATTCAGGTAATGATACCGCTTCTCAGCACAGGGTTGTTTTTCTGTCTCCCTCAAGGTGGCGGGAAAGCTCGTCGAGGACCAACATTCACAGGTAAAAAAAAATATGTTTAAGTAGTATTCGTATGTTGGGTTGCGCAATATGTTAAAGGCTTAATTCTTCGAATCACAAACTATCAGTGCCGTAACTGAAATGTGCTTCGTCGTTTTGCAGGGGGAGTGTCTCGAGCTAGGGGTTTTCATACCCAGGTAAATGTCCAACAATACTAGCGTTAATACAATAGTGCCCAGGTTTTATTTTAGCGATTTTCGAGCATGTGATGACCTCTGTCTCTATGGGACCTGGCAGGTGCTATTCGATTGGAACTTCTCTATGGCGATGGCTTGGGAACTACAACGGCACTAAACCCTGGCAAGTCTCGGTGTTGTCTACTACCTCGTAGGTACCCTTGGCCAGGTCTCATTGGTGTCAGTAGTGTGACGAGGGTTTGGATGACCGTATTTGTAAATGATTTGGATTGTTAAGAGGGTAACCCTCGTTTGGATTAAGTTTGTTAGTGTCATAAGGAAAATGCTGTCGGATCGTTCTACATTTGTTTTGAATGAATGAACTCTCAAAATGATAGCTCGTCATGCACAGGAAAACTTGAAGGGTCTTTTGAAATTATTACCTGCTATTTTGATGACAAAGCTTTCGGGATTGAGATTTTTGCTCTCCCTGCCGGTTATTAGTTCGTCTTGTTTCAATGTTTAAATCTGACGGGGGTTGAACATGTTCTGAATATTTATCGATGGGGATTTATGTTATAACTTGGAATCCTAGTTTTTAATTTCATGAATGTGTAGAATTGGTAGTAGCATGCTTTGAAAGTATTAATGCCAGCGTATCGATCTGATGATGGGCTGTAGCCTGTTGATGTCTTGCATAACTTGATGAACTAGGGTTTTGGCTGGATAATAAAAGAATTAGTCTACTATCTGTGTAGAAAGATAGGGTCCAAGTAGAAGGAATCCTAGGGTTTTCAAAACGAAAGGGTCTTCAGCTAAAAGACTGTAAAACAATTTGTAAAACTAGTAAGGAATGGGATCTATTCAATAATCTATTGCATGTAAACTTTTTTGTAAAGGGAAGACCGGCAAAAGATGTATACCTGCAATGTTTAAATTTGGGATTTGAATACCTGCAATGTTTAAATTTGGGATTTGAATACAAAATGTCATTGGCTGTTTCCAGGGGTTTTAAAATTTAGAAGGAAAAGAAAATAATGAAATGTACAGATTTCAAGTATTGCTTACAAATGGGAAATGGATGAGAGTTTTCATACTTGTTGATGTTATTCTATACTATTCTTTGAGTTTTAGATCTATGAAGACAGGTCAGAAGTTTTTAACAGAAATTTCCTTAGATTACGAGATGCTTAAAAATCATGAGAATTCTAAATGGAGATGATAGTATTGTTTTTCCTGAAAAGATAGAAATGAAATGGATACTGTAAATCTGTGCAGAAGTAAGGTGTATTTTTCCTGGAATAAGAAATAAACAATTGTTTTATACCTGTTCATGAGATACTGTCTTGATTATCTTCCTGCATCTTTTCTTAGAACAGTAGGGCTTTGTTACAAGAAACATCATAGTTACTTCATTGAATCAGGCTTTCAGCCTACCATTTTATCTACTTAAACTATTTCTCTGCACTAGAATACGATGCATGTATTTGCATGGGGAAAAATACAGAGAAAATTTTATTCTATCATTTGAATCCAATCAATCATCAGATCTTAAAACCTTCATTAATTTCAACATGCAACCAGAATGATCAAAAGAATAGGTAAAACCTAAACCAGTAGGTGAGTGGACAAACACCCCAGAAGCCTGTTCCTCCCAACCAACTCCTGAAGACAGTCTAGATGTCTGCCTTAGGACCCCCGAGCCTGTTCATTGAACCACCAGGAGGAGGAAACTTAGAAGCTTAGGTCTTCAATCTTGCAGCAGCAAGTAGTTATCCAGTCTTACAGACTCAGCAGTCAAGGAGACTTGCACCAGCACCTCTGGCCTTTCTTCTCAGCATTGATTGGCAGACTTACAATTGCACTCCCCTCAACCTCCCCTATTCGAATCTTTCAGTCATCACCTGATGCACATGAGGAAAACTTTTCTGCAAAAAAAGTGTAAGAGCTCCCTGCTCAATTCGAATTGCCTTATATAGGCTGCCTAGGTCTTTTTGTAATTAAATGGTCATTAGTGAGCTACCTGCTCACCTCCCTCCACCTAGAGGGGGAAATTCCACAAATTTAAGGGGAGTTGTCCCATACCAACAGCTAATGGTAGAGTGCAAATGCTGCCATCTATCCCAAGCCTTCCAACAACTTCCATTCCTCCTAGTGGGCCAGTAAACATTCTTGTAACAGCTTTCTTGGGTGTTTGTCTCCATTTTTATTTATCAAATAATAATAATGAGTCATTACATTCCTTTTCGACCCAAATTGGTCATAATTTCGAACTTGTAATTGTAACTTAGCACAAGTATTTTTGCAAAAAGGATAATAACATAAAATAATTATTCTCAAAATTTGGGTAGGTGACATGTCGGTGGACCTGGAGCTTCATCTTGCAAACCAGTCAGACATAGACATTGACCTCGAATTGCAGCTGTAGATTACTTCAACATTTCAATTTTGTCGGTTCTTATTTGTATACGCCTTTTGGCCTCGACATGGAGTCCCAACGCATGCAATTTTGTAAACATATTGATTTTGAATATAATGAAAAATTCATTTTCCGCAGACTCGTGTCTATCTTTCAGCGAAGTTTATATCATTTCTTCATGCAAGAATTTTCCTTTTGTATCTGCAATACTTAATTCAAACAATTACTTTGTTCTTTATTGTATCAAATGCAAGATAACTTGGCAACAACTTAATGCGTGTATGTATTCAGACTTTCTTTTTTGCGACACATAACCTTGTGCAACTATGATGAATACTGTGACAGACACCTTTAAGACGTAACTCTTACCTACCTTACTCCTTGAATTCTAGGATGCATCATTTTGAATTCAAGGGTATTCACCTGATCTTTTCAAGATTAGCAGGAAGAGCAGCAATTACTTGCTGCTTTGGATGTACCCGAATTGTCTGCATATTCTATGCGCTTCTGAGGATATTTCCTTACCCATGTTTTCTTGTGTGCACTACTAACTTGATTTTGTATTTGAGAATTTTCACTATCATTCCTCGTAATCTGATTGCCTTTACTCAAAAAGTATTCATCTGTATAGTTTACTACCCTTCAATAGTACACAACCTTATGTCCAAAACCGTCACATGCATAACATCTCATAGTTTGACAATATTTTGCAACATGACCAAAGCGATTGCATCTTGTGCACCTCATCCTATTCATCCTTCTTTGTTTAGTATATTGAAAGAAGTTGTTGAAGGGATTATCATACATGACTGACTTAACATGATTGGTGCAGTGTTCTCTATCACGGACTTTATTTGATGCCTTTTCATAACCAAGACCTGTTTTGTCTTCAGGTGATCTATGATATTTCAGGATCTTGTTCCGAATTAATGTGTTGTCTTTGAGATTGTTGTTTATTTCATCTTCAACACTAGACTTGTTGCTTTCTTGATGTGCACAATTTAATATGGTATCTTGGACTTGTTTCTTACCCTTCATATCAACCAATTTGTCTTCTAGACGAGATATCTCTTCATCCTTCTCCTCAAGTTGACTTGTCAGCAACCTAATGTTCTACACCAATTCTTCCAACGAAGCTTTCAATTCGGATTTCTCTTCCTCAAGCACTTTGACCTTGTATTGTGCGCAAATCAGTTGTATCTCATAGTTGGTTAGCTTTTCATGAACTTCTGCGTCAAGAGACTCTTGAAATGGCTTGTCCTATTCTTCATACTTCGACAACTGTTCCTGCAAGAATTTATTCTTCTTTCTTGACTTCTTTAATTCATCCAAAGCACTAATCAATTAACCTTCTCAGTTAATGTCTGCAACATCTTCTTCTTCTTCTTTAGATTGACTATCAGTATTGACCTCTGCAACAAGCTTTGAAGGTGTAACTAGCTTCAGAGGTGTTTTGAACGATCCATAAAAGAAATATTTGTTTAGTGGTCCTGGTTTCCTTTACGCAACTGGAGTATTCTTCGCACCACTCTTCTTCTTTTCATCTCTGCTTTCTTCTTCCAAAAGGCCATGAAAAGTACTTCTTTTGGTTCTTCATCGCAGTCACTTCCTTCAGATACATTGTCGTCTTCCTCAATGTACAAACTTTTCTTTTGTTTTGGAATCCTCCTTTTATTTTCAGGTCTGTGCTGAGTGCGCGCATTTCTACGTTCATGATAACTAGATTCTTCCTCGTTGTCATTGTCTTCATTTTTTCTATAAGGACAGTTAGAGGCATAATGACCTACTCCTCCACATTTGAAACATTTGAAGGGCAATTTGTTCTTATACTTACCTCGTCCTCTTTTAAGCTTTCTAACAAAATTTGATTCCTCATCATCTAACTCAATGCAACAGTCCTTATCGTGATCATGCTCTTCCTTTCCAGTAGCTTTAAAAGTGACTTCCTTTATGATGGGAGTCTCTTTCTCAGTTCTCATCTCGTATGCAGTCAAAATGCCCTACAGCTTGTCCTTTGTCAGATCTTCAAGATTAGCTTTGTCTTCCAATGCATACACCTTTGCATCAAACCTTGAGGGAAGATTTCTTAATATCTTATGTACCACGGATTCTTCTTCCAAAGTGACCTCGAGACTTTTGATAGCATTAACTATATCATCAAATCTTAAGAAGTAGGAGTTAATGTTCTATTCATCTTTCATTCTCAAAGATTCAAACAACCCAAAGTAGTTTTGCAAGTTTGCTTTCTTTACCTTTTCGTCACCTTCAAAGACACCCTTGAGTTTGTCCCAAACCTCCTTGGCTGATGCATAGTGCATAACCTTGACGAACTCATTACCAGTCAGACCACAAAGCAATGTGTTTCTAGCTCTTGCATTGCATTCATAGATTCTCCTCTGTACTGGATTAACTGGCACGACTGGTGGGACATTGTAACCGTCAATAATGGACTACCAGACATCTTCTCCTACTGATTGCATATATACTTCCATCCTGACCTTCCAAAAGATATAATTAGTGCCATCAAACCTTGGTTCTCTATTAGTGGAAATACCTTACTACTTGTCCATGTCTTCCCAAGGATCTATCTTCCAGATGTTAATCTATTACTGAAGACACCCTCTCTTATACGAATTGTTGGAATCATTTTAATACTGAGAAGGGGATGAATCAATATTAGCGCAGTTATCAATAGTTTTTACCTTATTTAACATATTAGTCTTAACTTTAATCTTGATCTTTTAATTATGCATCCAACATAAATAAAACATTCATCCACATATGCACCAAGACAAAGAACACAAAACACATAGGATTTTGATGTGGAAACCCAATCGGGAGAAAACCACAGAATGCTCTTTTGTAATGAAAAGAATACATTCAAGGAAGCATTGAATTCCTGTGTTTACCAACACCAACTAGAAGGAGGCACCGACCCCCTAGTTTTATAGGCACTGACCTGAAGAAAGCACCAACTCCTTGTGTTCTCCAACACCAATTGGAAGGAGGCTACGACCTCCTACTCCTTTCCCCATCCTACTGCCTAGATGAACAAATCAGATGATGTCTCTCTAAACTTCAAACATGCGCACACTTATGATCTTTCGATATTAGTTTTTTTGTGCACCACCTTCGTATGCAGATGATTCACTGTCACTGTGCTGCATACATCACTTGACTTCTCATTCCACTCAATTTTTCACTTATGTTGATGACCTACGTCATGTACTGTGTGTTGTTGATCTCGTAGTTTGCATCATGGTTCACTCTGTCGTTTTGCTATTGTTCAAATGCAATCACCAACTAATACCGTGCTTTCAATTGATAGCATGTTGTTATGAGATTATGCACCAGTATCAAATGGAACTGTACACTTACTAAGATGTGTCCGTTTTGTTTAAGTGCCATAGTATTTAGACAATCTGTGACATGCTGTGCATCAAATGATTCGTCCTTTAGGTTTAACGCACTTGTTTCAGATCATCCTCATCATGGCACGCATACTAGATTCTGTTGTTGCTTTGTTGTTGCGCATATAATGGACTTCTTTACTTTGCACACTTCACTTCAACATTCATGCATAAGCCAAAATTCTACTCATATTTGATATACTTCGGTTCTGTCTCTACACTTCTGTCTTATCACATCTGTGACTGTTTACGTGCTGCCAACCATACTGTCGTTCGGTCCTCACTCACTTGCACATACTTTTGTGATTCTCCCTTTCAGTGTTTGCGCATCTGTCACAGATCTATAACATCATTTTGCGCACCATCAGTATTTCATTCTGTTGCATGTGTGCACTCGGATCCTCGCTAGATCATATTGTTCTGTCCTCGACCCTTGATGCCTCAAATATAAACCTGTATTTTCCTCTTTCAAGCTTACTTCAAATATCCAACTTGCATCTCTATTTATACATGTCCTGCATGGATTGTATGTCCACAAGTTGGTTGTGGCATTCCTTCTTCCTTGCTTCATGGATTATGTTTTTGCCACATGTCATCTTCTGCGCTGCTGATGTGTCATCGTTTTGTGAGTCTTGCGCATCCATGATCCATGAATTGGTGTAACTTACACCTTAGCGATGTAGTCTTGCGCTCTAAATGTACCAATGCTTTGTGGTATGTGTGCAAACATGGTCCTTGACTTAGTGGGACTTTCACCCTTGTTGTACCATCACTTGTGGGTCTTACACACTTGTTGTATTAATGCTCTGTAGAACCCACGCATACGTGATCTTCGACTTGGTGGAACTTTGACCCTTACAATACCATTACTTGTGGGTATTGCGCACTTGATGTATCATTGACTGTGGAATTTATGCATATGCTTACTTCAACTACTGCACCTTTCTTCGAACTTGTGCGTGCTCAATAATTGAAAGCATCTTTTGATTGGTGATGACCTGCACACTTTCAGGGATGTTCAACCATAAGTTGTTTCATACTGCAGTGCACTCCCAATATTTGGCCATACAGTGTTCAGGCTTACTTGTGCATTCTATAATCTTCTCTTGTCTTGCTTACGCATTTGTACCTTTGCTTAACCAACTCCTTGGCTGCTTTTGTACATGTACCTTTGTCTAACCAATTCTTTTGGCTGCTACCTTGAGAGAGTATGACTTGGTGGACTTGACATCTGCGCAGGTACCAAATGTAGTAGGATACATTACTTATGTACTTCTTTGAATTGGATCTGCATGATGTATCCTTGGACACACATCTTCATATTAGATGCATCTTCTAGATATACTTCTTTACACTGGCATCCATATCCTTGTGCATATACTGCTTCAAAGTGGCTTCCATATACTTCTTCAAACTGCTATAAGAATACTGTATCCACTTTGACATCAGTTGACATCAATGACTCAAACTGAATCAATTGACATCCTCTTTGACATTAGTTGACATCAATGACAACCAAAGTTCAACATGGTATGCATAAACATGGCATATTTGTCATTCTGAATTCATAGAATGTGGGATGCAACAGTGTTAGCTTGCACATGAAGAGGTCCAAACATTGTTGGACCTAATGGTGGAAGTTTTTGGAAGCATGGCAAGTGATGGGCTTCCAATATGGTTGTGGGATCATGGCATTCTTTAGAATGCCATAATACTTCAAATGGCAGAAATTCTAATAAGATTGCAGCATGATCAATGGGATTCCGGAGGGCTAGCTATCCTTCATTTTCATGAGTCTATCCTTGTGGAACAGTTGGAGAGTTTCCTACAAGGGAAACATTATGATGGATGGACACACTATTCTTATGTTTGGTGGTTTGAGAGTCCTCTTGAGTCTCTCTATAATGACATGGGGGAGTGTAGATGGGGAAGAACAAGACACTTTCCAATCCTTAGATTCATTTGGGACTCAGGAATCATTCTTGGTCTCAACTATTTCAAGTGAGAGAGGCATGTAGCGGTGTATGGAATAGAAACATCTCTTGAAATGGATATGGTGCATAAAACTGATCTCTCCTTTGACCATTATCATCACATTTTCTTGGGAGAAGAGGTGATACAAGAAAAAACTCCTTGTTGGGATGAGGATTCCAAAAGAGTTCTTAATGGGATGAAGAAGGTGGTGCATAATTTTCCAATGTTTGCCCCACCAAGTTGCAATCCCATCATAGATATTATTCAATCAGAGACATGGAGGTGTTAATCATCATGCATGCATTGGCTAAGTGCATATTGTGCTTAAGGGGAAACGATTTTGAGATTGAAATTGGCCATAATGGTTCAAGACAAATATTGACACATGTAGAGATCAATGTATGGAAGTAGGGAGCTCATCTATGATGAAGGTGAGTTTCAAATGGCTCATGTAGCAGCTTGCTGAAGTTGATGGAAAAGTGCCCAAGTGTTTCATCATACAAATTTTCATTTGCTTAAGGACAAGCAATTTTGGGAGGTGTTGGCAGGCGGTTTGGCAAGGAATAATCGCAGCATCGCCGATGCTGCGGCACGTTAGACGAGGTCGCGGAAGGAAGAAGGCTATATTATTTTATGTATTTTTTGAGTCGTTTGTACCGCAATAGACGGGTTTCTGGGTCATTGGACCACATGCGATATAATTTCAAGTTAAGTATACCGCAATAGGCAGGTTTTTTGGGTCATTTGGACCATGTCAGTTAGATTTTGAGTAATTTGTCCAGGAGTCAGTTAGGAAGTTGTTAGTAAGTGGACAAACATTGTAAAGGCGGAATCCTATATATAGACAGGAAATTGTAGATCAAAGGGGATAGAGGGGAAAGAGAGAGAGATCAAGCAGAAAGCTTTTGGTATGTTTTGGTGCGGAATTGCCGAAGTCTGCAATCTGTAGAGGCATTGTATTGGGTTTTTACAGTAATAATATGATGTGATGAAACTGTTTCTGTGCAATCCTAATGTATCTTCTGTCTTTTGATGATAATGCAATGTTTCTTTGATGCAATAGTCACTTTACTGTTATAATCTGCCGTAATGACGATGAATGTTTCCATTAAATGATGTTATGGGTACAATAATGTCGAAGTGAATATATAGATTTATCGTTGAATGCTGCAATAAGATTAACTAGTTGATGCCGCAACATCCTCCTTCATTCGGTGGAAACATGGTTCCGTCCACTCTCCCTTGATCGCCTCGGGTGAGACCTCATATACTCTGTAGGTGTTGCTGGGCAGGGTAAAACTTGTCTAGGCCGGTGCTCAGAGAGATCGCGGTGGGTTGGTGTCGACAGTTATGGGAATCCCTGTCGATTGGGCTTGAGTCAACAGGAGGGGAGCACTGTAATGTCCCCATTTTGATAGCGCCATGGAGAAACCCTCTAACCCATTCAACCCCTCAGGTTCATGAGGAAAATTAAATAAATTGACTAGGAATAAAATTGGACTATATTTGTTTTGTATTAAATTAAATTAGAAATGATGTAATCTTTATTTTGAATATTTAATTTTATTAATTATGATATGAGTTGGAAAATGCCAAGGGACACATGAGGGTGCATAAGGAGATAAGGATGGATCTATGAGTTGTCAACCAATGTTTTCAACTGGAAGAAAGCAACCCAAAGCAAGGTGTCAGTGAAAATAAGGAAACTGACAAAAGGAAGGAAAAACAGAAAGCAAGGAAAAGCAGAAGGTGGCAGAAAAGCATGAAAGTCATTAAAAGCAAAAAGTCAGAAGTGTCCTAATTTTTGCACTCGAGAAGGAATAGTAAAAGCAGAAAGCTGTCAAATAGATTTAGGAAAGTCAGCAAAGGCTAAAATTATCGAGTGAGGGAAAAATTGATGAGGCTAGTGACTCCAAGGCAAAAGCAACTTGCCAAGGAAACATCCACACAACTTGAATTCAAATTTCCAAGAAGGAAACTCATCCTTGAAGAGAAAATCCAATTGAGATCTATAAGAAGAGGATCCCAAATCCATTTCACATATTTTGGCCAATTATGTTTTGATTTTTATAGCTCTTGAGCTCTCAATTCGACTTGGGAGATGTGCCCCTAGTCATAGATGGGAGATGCACCCCTGCTGCTTCAACTAGATGATTCTTTAGTTAGATGTTTGGATGATGGAATCCAACCATTGTCATTGATTTTATTGTAGGTACTGAAGCTTATTCAAGTCTAGTTTGAAATTCATAGAAGGTGTCATGAATTCTGTGGTTCGAATTCTCAAGTATTCCAGTGTTTTCTAGTGATAATTGATTGTACTGAAAGAGGTCAAGTCTTAAGACTATTATGAGAATCCTCTTGGCTCCAATTTGATTTATTTATTGTTATGTTGAACCTATGATATCATTCATAAACTTTCATAATGCATAAGTATGAATTATTATGAGTTTTCTTCAACCCTCCTAGATTTGCATAGATTTTAACTAGTTTTCAGTATTGCTTCAGTTTATCATTTTCTGCTCAATTGAATTTGATTTTGTCAGTTCCTAATGACAACTAAGATCGTAATGAATGCAATGCATTTTTTATTTTGAAAATTCGTTGGCGCCTTATGTTGTTTGGAATGTCCTAAATATTAACTAGTTGTGTTGTCCCGGAGTTTCCAAATCTTCTCCATCATCCCAAATTTCACTAAACCAAGTATGAACTGTATTTTTGAAGTCTGATAGATGGATTGGGATTTAGAAACAGTCCATCCACTTCCATCAAGCACTAGAATCCGTTGAGCTCCACAGAAGTCCTCGGGGAATGTGCATTGATAGCCTTGGTTCTGCCAAGGAAATCTTCCCGGGTGTGTTGAGATCCGAAAAAGTGTCGATGTCAAAGTAGGGAGATTGTATAGGCTTCTGATACTATCATAAACATGTAAGTTAACCTTTACCAAGTCTTGAAAGGGTTTTTTGGGTCCAGTTTCAGTGTTTGTGCAAGTTTTTTTTTAAACTAGTCATTGTCTTTCCTTTAATATTCTTCCTAGTGTTCCTTACATCCAGAAAGGTACATTACATTCAAATACAGGAAGTAGTCGCCTCAATATCCAAATAAACGAGTAATGTTGTACATTTACATATATCAATACTCAACATAAAATAGGAATGCTAAGATATCATTAAATATTACACACAATAAAGTAGATACATTGTTCATATTTTTTTTTGTAATTCAAATATAAATACATAAGGTAGTGGCCTCAATCTTCAAATAAACTAATAATAAATGTTGTAGATTTACATATATCAATACTCAACATAAAATAGGAAAATAAAAAGGACATGTTTAACGTTGAAAAGGGATAGGAGGAATGATGTAGCATTTTCCCATGTAAACAAATTTGCTAACAAAAGTACAAGAGTAGTGGAAATAAGTGACAAGAACATATATTCCGATCTCCCAAATGGGTTCCATTCATCAATAGTAGTGACAAGTATGCCGTTACATATACCTCTTTTCCTCCATAACATCACATCAACATATGTACTTCCTTCCATTACATTCCAACTCCTTAAAAACAACAACTTCCCTAGCTGAGCTTACTACTTAAGGAACATCCTTCTAAAGAGTGCTTCCATTTAAGGGTCATAGAACATTTAAGAACTACGAATCTTTGCTTCCATCGATTTCATTAAAATTATAACTAGTAATTTCCCCAAAAGGTGCAATAAAACACCGAAGGAAAAATTGAATAGATATATAAATTGAATTAAACAACAATATCTCGTCCTAGAATAGGTGCACAACAAACAAAACAACCCAAAGAAAACATTTCTTCATTGAAAAACAATATCTAAGTAAACTGCAAACCAACCTAGAAGTGTTTTTACAATTGTGAGTGGAAAAGAGTGGCACTGAAGTAAATTATTTTACAATAAATTGACTTTAAACATTTATGTATCACTATATTGATGTCTTATAAGTTTGCTTTGTATCATAGAAATATAGTTTTTCATTTTCAATAGAAAACACATTCATTACCACATAACATCACTACTTAAAATTTGTTAATTAAAAATATATCCTCTCATAAAACAACATCAACACTGTGTCACAAATCCTCAAATTAAAAGCTTGGCCAACAAAATTTTTAAAATAGTGTAATATGATAATGAAACAACAATAACATTTTTTGTTAATTAAAACTCCTCTCATAAAACAACATCAACAATGTGTCACAAATCCTCAAATGAAAAGCTTGGCCAGCAAAAAATTTAAAATAATGTAATATGATAATGAAACAACATTAACAATGTGTTACAATTCCTTAAACCGAAAATACTTATGTTTTGATATTTGTTTAAATGTGAGTTTAAATTTAAAATAAACATTATGGAGCATATAACCTCTCCTCTTGTATTATTTGGCACATTGTGCTTATGTTGAATAAGATTTGTGAAGGCTTTGGAGGCTCATGGTTGCATTCCCCCCATGGTTGTGAATGTTGATGAGTATTGAAGTGATATCTAGTTAACTTATTTTCTCTGTTGCAAGTTTGTAGATTAGATATAGTAATATTTAAGTTCTTTTAAAATGTATAAATTATAAATTAATTTCTAAAAAAATGTACCTAAGAATCTCATAGATAGTTGTTCAATATTATAAGCACATTTACAACAAAACATAAAAGATATCAAAGATAGCTCTGATGTAATTAAAGCATTCTATTACTGATTTAACACATGAATGTTTGCATAGGAAATAAGAGCATTCACAACCATGAATTAATTCAAGCCGGTTAGGAACAATCTCACAGTATGCATATGAATGGCGAAGAAATAATTCCACATAACGTTCCACATATCCCAAGCAAAATCGTTGTGCTAGCTTTTCCCAGGCAAATAGATCCTTCTTTATTAATGTAGAAAAGTAGTTATCGTACAAAACAATCCAGTCCTTTCACTTGCCAAAAGTCCTTTACTTCTATTCTCTTCACTTATTTATAACTTTACAAAATTGTCTCTAGTGTCTCTTCACATACCCTAACCCTAGGGAATCTCAAAATTTTGTCTTATAGTGCTCATATAATACAAAAAAAGTTTCCAACTGTTTTTAATGTTTATACAATAGAAAAACAAAAACAGCTTCCAGCTGTCTTTTCCACCTCAGCGATGTAACTGGTCCACATGTGTTAGGAACCCATGTCTTTACTTTGTTAGTATATTGTTGTTGGACGCATATGCTTTGTAAGTCGTCCCGTAGTATTTGTTGATCAATAGTTTATGTTATTGTTGTTGGCGCATATGCTTTGTAAGTCGCCCATAGTATTGTTGATCCATAGTTTGTAGTGGCCCATGGTTTTGACCCATAGTATTGGCGCCTAGACTTAGTATATAAGTGTGTGTTGAGACCTATGAAGGCACGGTGAAGTTATTTGTATTGATCTTGCTCATAGGAGGTTGCCCCCTCGAAGTGGCCTGTGATCAATATAAAAGTGATTCTGAGTTATGTCATTCTACTATTTCGCATATTTTTATTAATTAATTGTTGCAGGTGCATCACAACATGCCAGTTTCTCTTACAATAATGTTGCTTCGTACAAGGGTCATCATCTTTAGAGAGATTTCATGCTCATGCAACTCCGCTTCAATAACTTTTACTCTTGTTGCTGTTGCCTGGGATATGTCCTCTACAAAGTAGGCATGAATGGAGGCTTTACCAGTGAACCGATGGAGATCTTCTGCTGTTAGGATGTCTATCTTCCTTATGTATTCTACATCTGTGTTTAGCTTGCTTTGTGGTTCTAACAGGCCTTGGTCTCTGATAGGAAAATCTTATGTGGTTTGAGGTATAACGATCTAGCACTTCTCGTGGGTTTCACGAATTTTTAGGTAGAAGTCGGTACACCGCCCAATGGTTTTCTGGATTCCAACATTTATTTTAACACCACAGCCTCTACAGAATTCAATGAGACCCGAATCTAGCAGTTAATCCGTCATGATCTTTAGAGGTAGGTTCCCAAGGAAACCTGATTTCCCTTCTCTCCATTCAATTTGTTTCCAGATATCTTCCATGATGCGCACGTATTTTCTTTCGAGTCTCAGAGCCCTGACATCGATTTCCTTCATCCTCGAAATCATCACCTTCATCTTGCATACTTCTTCTGTAATGAGTTCTTGTGACCGGTGAATTTTCCTCTATAAGTCACATGCTTGCTCATGGAAAGGAGTTAAGTCTTTCCTTTTCTCGTTTGCAACTTTCAGTTGCCCAGCCATAAACTCCTTTTCCTCTATAAACCTTTTGAACTTGGACTTATAGTTCCCAATCTGTTTCCTACTGTCAGCCTTGTTCTTTTCTAACTCCTTGATGCGAGTTTCTAAGTCTCTCTTCTTGCCTTCTGTAATTACTAACTGCACATTTAGTGCATCCTTTTCAGCTTCAAGCTTTTGGCTCTCTTCTGCTATCCTTTCGTTTTTTGATAGAAGGGCGCTATGCTTCCTTTTCAGCTTCAACCCCTGCTGTACCTCTTTCATCAAATTGTCTTTTACTTTGAAGAGCTTATCCTTCCCTTTTCTCACGTCTTCCATAAGCTTATTGACATTGTCGACAATTTCTTGTGCTATAGCTATGTTGGATCCTACCGCAAACTGAGGGTCCTTGTGAGTTCCCTCGAAGATTGCACTCTCTGTTACTGTCGCAACATATTGGTAAGTTGAACATTTCATTCCCTTTTCCGACTTCCTCATGATAGCCTTTCTTTTGGAGTAAAAAAAGATCGTATCCAAACTCACCACTGTGTGCCACTTTGAAGGGGTAAACGGGGTGAGTGCGAGATCTGGAAGTGGGAAGTGTCCTCCGGTGGTTTTCTTGGGTATGTCTACATCCATGACTTGTGTGATCGGGCTTCTTTGTTCCACAACTTCCTTGCACTTTTCCTCTTCTTCCTTTTGCCTTAGTTGTTCTGCCGCTTCCTTTTCTACTCTTTATTTCATATCTTGTAACCTTGCGGCCTCTTCCTCTTTTAACTTCTCGGCTTCTTCCCTTTGGATCCCTTCAACTTCTTCCTTTTGAAGCATTTCAGTCTCTTCTTTTTGCAGTCTATCCGCTTCCTCTTTCCGAAGTCTTTCTACTTCTTCTTTCTGCATTTTCTCAACTTGTTCCTTCTGAATTTTGACAGTCTCTGCATCCTGACGCTATTTATTTGCTTCTTCTCTTTTCCTTTGCTGTTTAGCCTCCTTACCGGTGTTGGCCTTGGAACTGGAACCAACTCCGCTTTTGGGGCAATAGCGCTTGCCTAATTCAGTCATGTTCTTCGCGCTTCGAAAGAATGCTTCATCTTTGTCGAAAAGATGAGTGTAATCAAAAGTGACCCGACAGGAAGTACAGTGGGCGACAACTTTGCCTTCGGGGTCATGTCTTCTAAAACTCTTTGTTCCAAAATGGAAGAATTCTAAATCTTGAGCAAAGTCTACACCATCCTTTGCCTTGTGAAGTTGGTATGCTCCAATAGTAAACAACATCGACGGATATGCAACTTTCTTCTTATCATGGAGAACCCTACTAAATCCATCGATGAAGAGTTTCCTCACAACTTCTTTATGCACTACGTAGTTAGTGGCATACCGAGGCAACAGAGAAGGGGGTCGAGTTCCTCCACTCATTCTAATATATGTCCCTTCATAGGATAAGTAATAATCTCCGAATGCGTCTATGACTGGCATAGCATTCTCTGACAGACAGTTTGGTTCTTCTTGGAAGATTAGATGATATGGAAGATTAGATGATACAATGGCACAATGAACCTTTCACAAATTCGGGTGTAATGGCTTGCATATTTGTGGGCCCATGTTATTTGGTAGTCTACGTAGAGGGGAAACTCCTTACGGTTCCAGATGCATCCCAAATTAGGGAAAGGGTGCTTGATGAATAAGCAGTCCACCAGATAAGAGGACATAAAGAAATCAACTTTCTTTTGTGTTAATCCCCCCTGTGCTGCAGTTATATGTGAGGCCATACTATCAGAGATGATGTCTGCCCAGTTGAACACTGTACCATGTGTGGCAATGTAGTACATCAACGACACCCACCCAAGTTTATACATGTTTCCATTTTCCAAGCCAAAAAATCAGCTCAACATCAGGGCGATGATCCTATACGGAGTCTTTAGGTGCTAACTCTTGTAGTCTTCACTGGTCCTCGATCTCATTTGTCTTTTAGTGATCGTCATATTTTTGGCGCAGTCTAAAGTATCCATTTTGAGCCTTGATACCCACTCATCATTCATTAGGAATTTATGGAAGGGAAACTTGTATGCTGCAGTGATATGGTCTGGTTGGAAAGATGCGATCCCTGACCCGCTGATATATTAGATGATTCCGGTGTCAGTATTTACTTGGGGCAAGATCCAACCAATACCGTTTGAGCATGGAAATAACTCTGGTCGAGTGGTTTCCTTATGAAGGCCAAATTTCTTGATATTCTGATAAACCATTAGTTCTTCTAAGGATGCTTCCAGGAAGTTTGTGTCTCTTATAGCCCTGTATAATTCACCCCACTGAAACTCTGGGGTGACTCCTATCACAGCTTTGGTATCTTCGAACATCGTTTCGAGTGAGGTGTCCAAAATGATTTCTATGTCTAAGTCCGACTCGACCAGCTTGGCTTTACTTCTAGCGGAACGCCTGTGCATATCAAATCCGTGACAACATCGAATGAAAAAATGAGGGATTGCAATGTTTATGAATAATACAGTCCTCATGATGCAGTAAAGTCAGAACAAAACTTGAGTTGACATAAGTGTTAGTTTCTTCTTTCGAAATCACTTATCAAGGTTGAAATCAATGAGGAAAAACATTTATATAATTTATCAACCATGGTATGATTATTGAACATGATTCAAACATAATGTGAGTGCTGTAGGTGTTTTTCGACATTATTTATATTTTAGGATGCAAACTATTCATGCCGGAAAAGGAAAACATTTTTAATCAAACCATGCAACTAAAGTTCAAGGAAATTGAGCTTCTAAGCAAACAACTAATAGGTGACAGATGAATCCTTTTCTTAATGTATGAATAGTTTATGAAAGCAAGACAGCTATGCAAGCAACCAAAGTTTAAACTGAAATTCATGTCGGCGAATGAGCCAATAAAAGAAACGTGTATGTGCATGAAAGTGTAACGTAAAGTGATTGTATGATATCCTTCGACTCAAAATGACTCGACTGGTGCAAAAACTTTAGAGGCTATGATTGAACGGGAGGGCACAAGAGTTGTCGAGGATACGAGGTGGGAGTCCAAAATGAAGACAGGATGTGGGGGTGTGCGGGAAAGGTGCCTTATCCAATGCTAGGTCGACTGATCCCACACTTAAAACCTTGCCCCACAAACTCCCGCAAAACCAGCTTAAAATGCTAACACTGACACCCTACGCGACCCAAAATAAACAGGGAAAGCTTAGCAGGCCTACCTGTCAGCAGTGGAGCGGTTGGGCATGAACGTGAACCTTCCTCTGGCAGGTGCTTGGCGCTTTCTGACTTGTAGCAGACCTTTACTGTGCTTTGAATGACATTTGTGTTTTACAAATGGTGGTTAAAACCACTAAAAACCCCGTTATATATAAACTTCTAACCCTTTAATTCGCATGGGGTTCAACATGTTAGCATTAAAATTGCACGGGGTTGGTAGGTGGGCACTAAATGTGGGCCCGAACCATCCACTTTCTCGCTTTCCCAAAAAAACTACGCTGACAGCGTCAACGATTTTGCTAAAACTCTCGCGAAACGATCGGCTGGTTTATTTAAAATGCAACGAACAAAGTCGTGATGATCTTCCGGAGCACGACGGTCGACGAACTTTGGGCCAGATCACGTCGAAAAGGTCGGTGATGAATAGCTTACGGAAAAGCGATCGGTCGACGGGAAGAAAAACGAAAGGTTGCTACCAAAAAGAAAACAAAAAGGATGCGACTGGTCGATGAAAACTAAGCCACAAATCGACGCAACCGTCGGCGGAAAATAAGCCACAAATCAACGCAACGGTCGGCGAAAAATAAGCCACAAATAGGCGCAACGGTCGGCAAAAATAAGCCACGGAACTGTGACTAGTCGGCGAGAAGTAATTAACAAGGTCGAGACCACTTTAAAAACAAGTGCGATTGTTTCAGCAAAAATAAACTAAAAAGCCCCGACACCGTCGACCAAAAATAAACATAAATTGTGCTACTAGTTTGACGAAAAAGAATTGAAATTTTGACTTGGCCAAAAAGATAACTTTTCTTGAAGATTTTCAACGAAAAACTTAAGGGTCATAAACCAGACGTTCGAGAGACAAAAAAATCTAAAAAATAAAGGAGGGGTCCTATAATTTTTTGAAAATTATGGGGATCAGGTTGCAGCAACAACAATTGGCGATTCGTTGGTGAACACAGATCTATGAAAAAATTCCTTTCCAAGGTCTGAAAACTTACATGCTAATGCTCCCATCTGTAACAATTTGCTTATACAGTCCAGATTCTGCAAAGGGAGTGATCACTTTTATCATATTGGTCATTAGGAAAAGGCAACTTTGAATCAGACTTCTCCAAAACTCTCCTAGGGCCAAAATGTGGAGTTCATTTTAAAATTTGTCTTTCGGATGTCAACTAAATAGGACTCCACAAGATCATAATAAAATCCCATAGACATATTCGTTTGTTCCTCATTCCCATGCTGTTAACATTTCTTTTATATGCTTTCTTTATTGACGAATTTTGTCGTCCGAGTATTCCACAATAACTTTCTTCAATCTTCAGCATTTGACTTAGGTTCTTCAATCCTTAATGTCCTTTTGTGTGAGAAAGATATTTATTTGATTGTCATGCTCACGGATGGAGAAGAACCTTGTTGGGCTGACCATTAGAATAGCTTCCTTGATCGGATGTCTTTGCTTTCTCAACCATGCTTTAATGGAGGCGAGATTTTTTGGAAAATAGACTCTTAGATATAATTTCTTTTGGATTTTGATTTGCAGCATAGGATCATTTTAAATACCATACATCTATGAGATATGCTTCCTTTCCGTGGGTCCATCGTAGTGAACTTCTTGAGACAGTCATTAATGTGAGAGTGAATGGAGCCCCAAGATAGTAATCCAGAAATCATAAGTCTCAGTTATTTAACAGGGATTATCGTGACCCAACTATGAAATTGAAGATGATCCCCCTTTTCCAAAAACTAGTTAGCAGAAGCAAAGCTACATAGAGAAAATTTCTTCTATAAGTAGATTCTGCCCTCTTAAAACCTTTGAGACTTGCTCAGAGTCCTATCTTTCCATCATGCCAAGAAGTTGGGTTGGGGTTTATTTGAAACAAAATAAAGAAATCAAACAATAAGCAAACAAATGAATGAAAGCAATCAAACAAATCAGACTAAAGAAAAACATAAAACAACAAAACAAGGTTTATTTATGTACAAAAAGTGTCCCTAGACCTAAGTGAAGTACTGCTTCAAAGCAAGGCCGTTGACATGAATGTTTTCTTCCTCCCCTTCTAAATTTTTCAGTGTGTATGTCGACGGGCCAAGCTTTTTGGAGTTTTGGTAAGGGCCAAGCTATAATTGTTGAAATTTCGTGTGCTTTCCCTTATCATCATGTGGGTGATCCCACTTCAGAACCAAGTCACCTACTTCAAAATTCCTTTTTCCAAACTTCCGCTTATCAAACCACCTTTTGACAATATCCTGGTGTTGGTGAAATCTATCTTTAGCTTTCTGCCTTGATTCTTCAAGCTTCAACAGGGTGTCAATTCGTGACTGAAGGAATTGCCTACTAGACCCTTGGGAGGCTTGGGCTAGTTGTAAGGATGGAAGTAGTATATTAGGCGAGAGTATGGCTTCCTTCCCATAGACCAATGTGCAAGGGGAAACTCCTAGGGTATTCTTTGGGGTAACTCTATTTGCCCATAAAGCATTTGGAAGGGCTGCATGCCAACTTCTCTGATTCTCAATGACATTTTTCTTGAGGATTCAGATGAGATTTTTATTTGTGGATTTAGCTAGTCCATTTCCTTGGGGATAATAATTTGCTGAATAGTGTAATTTAATTCCTCTTTCGTAAACAAATGCATTTAATTTTACAGATGAAAAATAAGTTGCATTATCAAAAACTAACAAAATTAGAACCCCAAACCTGGTTATGATATTTTCTTGTAGGAACTTGATAACTGCGTCTTCATTTACTTTGCGCATTGGAATATATTCTATCCACCGGGTGAAATAATCCATAGCCATAAGTATATACCGATGTTGCAGCGAATAATTTGGATTTATCTCTCCAATAACATCTATGCCCCATTGCTCGAATGGTTCAGAGATAATAATTGGCTGCAATGATCCTGCTTCTTTCGGAAATTTGCCAGCACTCCTTTGACATACATCGCAATTCTTGGTGTAGGCATGAGCATCTCTGAAGAGAGTGGGCCAATAGTAACTAGATCTTATTATTTTATGAGCCATGGTATCTCTAGAATAGTGTTCCTCAGCAGGGCCATCATGTAACTCTTTGACTACTTTATCAACGTCTTCTTTCTCAAGACATCTGAGAAATATCCCATCATTATTCTTTCTAAAAATTTCTCCATCGATTATTTGATAGGATGCTGATTTCAAACGGAGTTCCCTTCTCTGCTTAGAACTCCAGTGTTCCGGAAAATATCCTTGTTGCAAATAGTGCACTAGGTCCCTATACCAAGACTCGGGAGCACTGGAAATCATACATACCTCAGTAAGATTCAATTCGGCTTCATTTTCCCACTCCTGTTCTTCACTTATTGGATTTGCAGTGAGTAACTTACACAATCCTTGAACTTCAATAATGGTGGTTGGTTTGAACTCCAGATCATACTCTTGAAGCGCAGTCACCCAGTTTCCTCTCCTTTTACCCAATTCCTTCTATACAAACAAAGATCTAACAACGGGGTGAGGTACTATGAATTTTGTTTTGTTCTTTAGAATATACGGCCTGAACTATTTTACCGCTTTAATTACTGCATATGCTTTCTTATCCATGGCAGGGTAATTCAATTCAACACCCTGCAAACCAGTGCTCATGAAGGATATGGGGTATTCGTCTCCTGATTCTCCTTTCTGGGTGAGCACAACTGCGGGAGAGTTATCTGAAGCGAAAGTGTACATTATGAAATTCTTTTCGAAATATGGACTTCTTCAAGAAGGTGCGTTGGCTATGGCAGCGTTAATGTCCTTGAACGCAATCTTCTCTATGCCAGTCCATTTAAATTGCACACTTTGCTTCACCATTTGCTGCAAAGGTTTAACTATCTGAGTGAAATCATGCACAAACCTTCGAACAAAATTGATCGTGCCCATAAATTATTGCATAGATTTCTTGTTATGGGAATGGGAATCTGACTTATGGCTTGCACTCTCTCTTGATCTATTGAGATTCCCTTCTTCGAGATGACGTGACCTAGGATTTTACCTTCAAGAACAATGAAAACACTCTTCTTGGGGTTAAGAGATATACCATATATTTCCTGCAGCGATCAAAAAATTGTTTTAAGTGGAAAACATGGTCTTCCCTTTTCTTTGAAAAGACTATCACATCATCTAGATAAATGACCACACAATGGCCAACCAGTCCTCGGAACGCAATGTCCATGGCTCTCCGAAATGTAGCTCCTGCGTTTATTAGGCCAAATGGCATCCTTCGATACACAAACGTTCCCCATTTCGTACGGAAGGTAGTATTAAGTCGGTCTTCTTCCGCTACTAATACCTGATTGTATCCCGGTAATCCATCTAGTAGGGAGAATAGTTCTGAACCGGAAACCATCTGTAAAATTTGTTCCATTGGTGGCACAGGGTAGTTGTCATTATCAGCTGCTTTGTTCAAGTTCCGAAAGTCCACACACAGTCTTATCTCTCCCGACTTCTTCCGCACGGGAACTAAATTAGCGACCCACTCGGAGTGTCAGACTTTAAAGATGATCTTAGCATCCAACAATTTTTTCAATTCTTTCTGTATTAATGGTACAAGCATTGGATGCTTTCTTCGCAATTGCTGCTGAAATGGCTTCACACCTGACTTCATTGGTATTATGTGCTGTATGATGCGAGTGTCATATGTTTTCAAATCTTCATAAGTCCATGCAAAAACATCTTTGTATTGCTAGAAAACTTGGATGAACTTACACCTCTCGCCCGGCGAACAACATTTACCCAGATTAACAAATTTTGGCTCTGCTTCTGTGCCCAGGTTTACCAATTCATGCTGCATGGAGGAGCTATTAGTTTTGCATTTGTTGGTTTCTTGAAATTGTTCTGTAAATCAAACAATCCTTCGAGAGTCCTTACTCCTTTAGGCATAAAGTTTCCTTTAACCGATCTTTGTTTTGCAAATCCAAATCGTGGTTATCTTCATCAATTATAGATTCTTGGAAGGCATCTTCATTTGTTGAGAAGCTGATAATTTGATCATCATCAGCAAACACTCTTAAATTTGTAATGTTATCAGGTACAGATGGCCTGAAAATCAATTCAATAGAGCATTTGTTATTTATAGGCACTAATCTGGAAGTAGAGGTAGCTAACAAATCAGTTGCAACATTCCGTAATCTAGGAATATAATTTATATTGAAAGCATGGAATGTGAAATTAAATTCCAAACTTCAGATTGATAACCTTTTAAGTGCGGCGAAAGGAAATGAATTGTATCTCTCACCTGTTTGACAACTATCTCTAAATCACTGAAGACTTTTAAATATTTGACATCCAAATTAATAGCCTTCTTTAATCCTTGAACTAGAGCTTCATATTCTACTGTGTTATTTGTGCATTCAAACTCTAGTCTACAAGATAAAAAATGTTTGTTTTGTTTAGGGTCAATCAGAACACAACCAACTCCAGATCCTTCCTGGGTTTTGGAACCATCGAAGTATAAAACCCAAAACATGCTTTCTGTTTTAACTAAGTTAGTGTTGTTACCACCTAAGTTAGTAACTAATCCTACTATATTACAGTGAATATCATGAGTCCGTGAAAAATGAAGGAGATCAGAGGGTTCGTCTGAGTCATGGCTAACATCTGTTGATTGATAATTTCCTGGTTCAATATCAAAAAAATAATTTCCCAACACTGAAGATGAAAATTTTATAGCTTCGTTCTTTTCTTCCAACTAAGTCACATTGTGTTTCATATGAGGCTCTCTCAGAATTTTGATTTGATTCTGTCTATTTTGGTATGGAAACAACAAGTGATACCAGTCTGTTGCAAAATAACCATTCAGTTTCGTAGAACAGTCCCTGCTCAATATTAGACCATAAGCTTCAGGTATATCTTCCACCATAACATCTATGCATTGGCATACTCTAGGATCTGCAGATAGTCTAATAAGTACATCTTTCATTCTCCGATTACTTTAACAACAGTGCTATCTAACTATATGATCTGAGATGGGGATGGTATTAGATGTCCATTAATTTTCTTGCAGATCGATAGTGGCATAACATTTGAAGAAGCCCTGGAATCTACCAAGCAATTGTGTACATTATGATTAAAAATTTCAAAGGTCAACAGAAACGACAGGGTCTAAGATTTTGATTTTCCACCAATACTAGCTTCGTTTATCTCAATATCTACTTCGGTGTTTTCTACGGTATTGCTAGATTATGGGTCAAAAGCTTCTAACAATTTCTTTCTTTACTGGGGAAGATTACACAATTCAAATATAGAAATATTTGCTTTATTCTTCTTAATATCTTCAACGATGTCATACCCCATGTTGTATTCTTCCGGGTTTTTCCCAACATTCCCTGTTTTGATCACCGTGACCTTTTCCTTTTCATTAATTACTGGGCTTGTTTCTTTTGCCACTGCCGTATTTACCTTAGGTTGTGGCTGAATGACACTTATGTTTCGTTTTGGCATTTCTTTTGCAACCTTAGGTTTAGGGACAACTAGTCTTTGATCAACAACCGGACCCTTACTCCGAGTAGTGATATTTACTGACGAGACTTGAATTTAATCAGTATGAGCTTCATTTGTTAATTCTTGTGTGGGTGCCCAATCCCATAAGACCATCGTGGTGTCGAGAGTGGGTTCTTCTTGTTCGAAAATCTGCTCTTCTTGAGGGTCTTCTTGGTCTATTATTTAAGCATCTAGCAATTGATTCATAACCAAGCTAATCGAATTTATCCACTGTGGACAACTCTTTTCAGAATGTTGTTCTTGATGAAAGGTGCAGAAATGATCCATGCCTACTTCGTTTAAATTTAGGACAACATAATTTTTTATAGGTGGAAGAGGTTGTCCACTTTCGTCCCTTTTCTTGTAGAAAGGTTTGAATGGTTTTCTAGACGTACTGACTGCCTTATCCTTTTCAAGATCTACAATTTTATTCGACAGTTTCTGCATCATCTTAACCACATTTTCTAACTTAGTAGACGATTCTTCCTTAGGTCTAGATAACAACAGAGGTTTCTTGCTAGTTGTTGGTTTTGTTTCCAAATCAAGTGAGTGTTTAGCAATACTATCCGCTTCAACTTATACCTTCTTGGCTTCTTCAAAATTTTCTACCAATATAAGCTTAACCGCTCTTTTAACAAACATAGATATGGGTGGATGGAGTGCTGTAGTATAATATTCTACCAAGGATTCCTCAGCGGGTCTTTTTGCAACACTAAAATGATTTAACAGGGTAGTAAATCTCTAATTAAATTCTTATACCTTTTCTTTCTTTTCCATCCTCACAGATAGCAGTTCTTTCATAAGCGTGGCAATAGTCTTTTGACTACCAAATTTACTTAGAAAACATTTCTTGAAACCATCCCAATCAACTATTGAATTAGCTTGCAAACTAAAATACCAAGAAGATACCTTAGGTTCAAACGTGAAGGGAAAAAGTCTGCAAACTACATCTTCATGTTCTACATTTAGGAGATTCAGAGCCAAATAAAAAATCTTAAGGTGATCTTCAGCAGAAATGCCCTTTCTAGGATCATATTTAGGTAACACCTTTTCTGGGTGTTTGGGCAGATCGTGTAAAGGTGCAGCTAAATTAAGTGGTCCTATGGCTCTCCACGTAGGCACAACCATGACTTGTGGTGGTGGTTGTGGTGGATTATGAGGATCTTCTTGAGACAGAGGAGTATCGGGTCTTAATTGATCAAGAGGATCTGTGATTTCTTGCAAAGAAATATACAATAATTCTTCCAAACTTTCCACTAGCACTGAATCTCTTGTGCACTGTGGTTCTCTCCTAGGGATTCGCCTTTTGGGTAACAAAGGAGTCACGTTTAACCCCCAAAGTATCTTGACATAAGAACGTGTGTGTCTTCTGAAATGATCTACTTCTTCAAAGGGGACATCGTATAATAGTTATTGATGTTCACCTCCATAATTGGGATTTTCTTGATCTTGAGATTCCAGAAAGAAATCTTCTGGAATAGCTGTTTCAAGTGGGTCTTCAGAGGAATTTCTTCTAACAAATGGGTTCCTCTTCTAGCCATGTACTGGAGGCCCTCCTTCTAGCACCAAAAACTGTCGATGCCTCGAAATTCGTAGCACCAGCAGTTAGGGATTCTCCCCTGTAAGCAAGCCCAATTAGATCGCTCACCGTTTGGTGTAGGGAATTCGTCCGGTTAACGGCCCGACTACTGTATGTGATTTAAAGTTTTGTTTTCACCGGTTTTGGCCCGATCCACCGTTTATGTATTTTATGTTTAAAGATGAGATGCAAGTGCCCTATTTAAATGCATGTAATCTATTCTAATCAAAAGTGATCTATCTAACTATCTAATCTATCCCTGCAGGGAGCAAATATGAAATATGAGTAATACACTGGAAATGTACCTAAGAATCTCACAGATAGCTGTTTCAATGTTCTAAGCACATTTACAATAGAACATAAAAGATATCAAAGATAGCTCTGATGTAATTAAAGCATTCTATTACTCATTTAACACATAAATGTTTGCACAGGAAATAAGAGCATTCACAACCATGAATTAATTCAAGACGGTTAGGAACAATCTCACAGTATGCATATGAATGGTGAAGAAATAATTCCACATAACATTCCACATATCCCAAGCAAAATCGTTGTGCTAGCTTTTCCCAGGCAAATAGATCCTTCTTTATTAATGCAGAAAAGTAGTTCTCGTACAAAACAGTGAAGTCTTGTCACTTGTCAAAAGTCCTTTACTTCTATTCTCTTCACCTATTTATAACTTTACAAAATTGTCTCTAGTGTCTCTTCACATACCCTAACCCTAGGGAATCTCAAAATTTTGTCTTCTAGTGCTCATATAATACAAAAAAAGTTTCCAGCTGTTTTTTAATGTTTATACAATAGAAAAACAAAATTAGCTTCCAGCTGTCTTTTCCACCTCAGTGATGTAACTGGTACACATGCCAGTTTATCTTACAATAATGCTGCTTCATACAAGGGTCATCATCTTTAGAGAGATTTCATGCTTATGCAACTCTGCTTCAATAACTTTTACTCCTGCTGCTGTTGCCTGGGAGATGTTCTCTAGAAAGTAGGCATAAATGGAAGCTTTCCCAATGAACCGATGGAGATCTTCTGCTGTTAGAATGTCTATATTCCTTATGTAGTCTACATATGTGTTCAACTCGCTCTGCAGTTCTGACAGGTGTTGGTCTTTGACAGGAAAATCTTCTATGGTCTAAGGTATAACCATCAGGCACTTCTCGTGGGTTTCACGAATTTTTAGGTAGAAGTCGGTACACCACCCAATGATTTTCTGGATTCCAACATTTATTTTTACACCACATCCTCTACATAATTCAATGAGACCCGAATCCAGCTGTGAATCCATCATGGTCTTTAGAGGTAGGTTCCCAGGGAAACCTGATTTCCCTTCTCTCCATTCAATTTGTTTCCTGATATCTTCCATGATGCACATGTATTTCCTTTTGAGTCTCAGAGCCTTGACATCGATCTCCTTCATCCTTGAAATCATCACCTTCATCTTGCGTACTTCTTCTATAATGAGTTCTTGTGACCGGTGAATTTTCCTCTGTAAGTCACATGCCTGCTCATGGAAAGGAGTTAAGTCTTTCCTTTTTTTGTCTGCAACTTTCAGTTGCCCCGCCAGAAACTCCTTTTCCTCTATTAGCCTTTCGAATTGGGACTTATAGTTCCCAATCTGTTTCCTATTGTCAGCGTTGTTATTTTCTAACTCCTTGATCCGAGTTTCTAAGTCTCTCTTCTTGCCTTCTGTAATTACTAATTGCACATTTAGTGCATCCTTTTCAGCTTCAAGCTTTTGGCTCTCTTCTGCTATCCTTTCCTTTTATGACAGAAGGGCGCTATGCTTCCTTTTTAGCTCCAACCCCTGCTATACCTCTTTCATCAAATTGTCTTTTACTTTGAAGAGCTTATCCTTCTCTTTTCTCACGTCTTCCATCGGCTTATTGACATTGTCAGCACTTGCCTGTGCTGTAGCTATGTTGGCTGCTTCCGCAAACTGAGGGTCCTTGTGAGTTCCCTCGAAGATTGCGCTCTATGTTACTGTCACAACATCTTGGTAAGTTGAACATTTCATTCTCTTTTCCGACTTCCTCATGATAGCCTTTCTTTTGGAGTAAAAAAATCTCGTATCCAAACTCGCCACCGTGTGCCACTTTGAAGGGGTAAACGAGGTGAGTGCGAGATCTGGAAGTGGGGAGTGTCCTCCGGTGGTTGTCTTGGGTATGTCTACGTCCATGACCTGTGTGCTCGGGCTTCCTTGCACTTTTCCTCTTCTTCCTTTTGCCTTAGTTGTTCCGCCACTTCCTTTTCTTCTCTTTATTTCATATCTTGTAACCTTGCGGCCTCTTCCTCTTTTAACTTCTCGGCTTCTTCCCTTTAGATCCTTTCAGCTTCTTCCTTTTGAAGCCTTTCAGTCTCTTCTTTTTGCAGTCTATCCGCTTCCTCTTTCTGAAGTCTTTCTGCTTCTTCTTTCTGCATTTTCTCAACTTGTTCCTTTTGAATTCTGACAGTCTCTGCATCCTGATGCTGTTTATCTGCTTCTTCTCTTTGCCTTTGATGTTCAGCCTCCTTAGCGGTGTTGGCCATGGAACTGGAAACAGCTCCGCTTTTGGGGTGATAGCGCTTGCCTAATTCGGTCATGTTCTTCATGCTTCGAAAGAATGATTCATCTTTGGCGAAAAGATGAGCGTAATCAAAAGTGACCCGGTAGGAAGTATAGTGGGCGGAAAATTTACCTTCAGGGTCATGCCTTCTGAAACTCTTCGTTCCAAAATGGAAGACTTCTAAATCTTGAGCAAAGTCTACACCATCCTTTGCCTTGTGAAGCTGGTATGCTCCAATAGTAAACGACATCGGTGGATATGCATCTTTCTTCTTATCATGGAGGACTCTACTAACTCCATCGATGAAGAGTTGCCTCATAGATTCTTTATGCACGACATAGTTAGTGGCATATCGAGGCAATAGAGAAGGAGGTCGAGTTCCTCCACTCATTCTGATATATGTCCCTTCAGAGGAGAAGTAATCATCTCTGAATGCCTCTATGACTGGCATAACATTCTTTGACAGAAAGTTTGGTTCTTCTTGGAAGATCAACTGATACAATGGCATAATGAAGAGATGATGTCTGCCCAGTTGAACACTGTACCGGTTGTGGCAATGTAGTACATAAATGGCTCCCAGCCGAGTTTATACATGTTTCCATTTTCCAAGCCAAAAACTCTGCTCAACATTAGGGTGATGATCCTGTATGGAGTCCTCAGGTGATGACTCTCGTACTCTCCACTGGTCCTTGATCTCATTTGTCTTTCAGTGATCGTCATTTTTTTGGCGCAGTCTAAAGGATCCATTTTGAGCCTCGATACCCACTCATCATTCATTAGGACTTTAGGGAAGGGCAACTTATATGCTGTAGTGATATCTTCTGGTTGGAAAGATGCGAGCCTCGACCCGCTGATATATGATATGATTTTGGTGTCAGTATTTACTTGGGGCATGATCCAACCAATAAATTCTGATCATGGAAACAACTCTGGGCGAGTGGCTGCCTTGTGAAGGCCAGCTTTCTTGATATTTTGATAAAACATTAGTTCTTCCAAGAATTCTTCCGGGAAGTTTGTGTCTCTTATAGCCCTGTATAATTCGCCTCACTGAAACTCCTGGGCGGCTCTTGTCACAGCTTTGGTATCTTCGAACATGGTTTCGAGTGAGGTGTCCAAAAGGATTTCTACGTCTGAGTCTGACTCGACCAGCTTGGCTTTACTTCTGGCGGAACGCCTGTGCATATCAAATCTGCGATGACATCAAATGAACAAATGAGGGATCGCAATGTTTATGAATAATACAGTCCTCATGATGTAGTAAAGTCAGAATAGAACTTGAGCTGATATAAGTGTTAGTTTCTTCTTTTGAAATCACTTATCAAGGTTGAAATCAATGAGGAAAAACATTTATATAATTTATCAACCGTGTTATGATTATTGAGCATGATTCAAACAGAATGTGAGTGCTGTAGGTGTTTTTTGGAATTATTTATATTTCAGGATGCAAACTATTCATGCCGGAAAAGGAAAACATTTTTAAGCAAACCATGCAGCTAAAGTTCAAGCAAATCGAGCTTCTAAGCAAACAACTTATAGGTGACGGATGAAGCCTTTTCTTAATGTATGAATAGTTTATTCAAGCAAAACAACTATTCAAGTAGCTAAAGTTTAAACTGAAATTCATGTCGACGAAAGAGCTAAGGAGAGGTGCCTTATCCAATGCTAGGTCGACTGATCCCACACTTAAAACCTTGCCCCACAAAACCACCACAAAACCAGCTTAGAATGCTAACACTGACACCCTACGCGACCCAAAATAAACGGGGAAAGCTTAGCAGGCCTAGCTGTCAGCAGCAGAGCGGTTGGGAACGAACGTGAACCTTCCTCTGGCAGGTGCTTGGCGCTTTCTGCCTGGTAGCAGACCTCTACTATGCTTCGAACGACATTTGTGTTTTACAAATGGTGGTTAAAACCACTAAAAACCCCGTTATATATAAACTTCTAACCCTTTAATTCGCACGGGGTTCAGAAGGTCAGCATTAAAATCGCAGGGGTTGGTAGGTGGACACTAAATGTGGGCCCGAACCATCCACTTTCTCAGTTTCCCAAAAAAACTACGCAGACAGTGTCAACGATTTTGCTAAAACTCTTGCGAAACGATCAACTGGTTTATTTAAAACGCAACGAACAAAGTCGCGATGATCTTTCGGAGCATGACGGTCGACGAACTTTGGGCCAGATCACGGTGAAAAGGTCGGCATGAATAGCTTACGGAAAAGTGACTGGTCGGTAGGAAGAAAAACGAAAGGCTGCAACCAAAAAGAAAACAAAAAGGATGCGATCAGTTGACGAAAAATAAGCCACAAATCGGCGCAACAGTCGGCGGAAAATAAGCCACAAATCGGCGCAACGGTCGGCGAAAAATAAACCACAAATCAGCGCAATGGTCGGCGAAAAATAAGCCACAAATTGGCACAACGGTCGGCAAAAATAAGCCACGGAACTGCGACCGGTCGACGAGAAGTAATTGATAAGGCTGCGACCACTTTAAAAACAAGTGCGATTGTTTTGGCCAAAAATAAACTAAAAAGCCCCAACACCGTCGGCCAAAAATAAACATAAACTGTGCGACAAGTTTGGCAAAAAAGATTTGAAATTTTGCCTTGGCAAAAAACACAACTTTTCTTGAAGATTTTCTAAGAAAAACTTAAGGGTCAGAAACCAGACTTTGGAGAGACTACACATTCTAAAAAATAAAGGAGGGGCCCTATAATTTTTTGAAAATTATGGGGATCAGGTTGCATTAGCAACAATTTGATAATAGTTTTAAAATATTATCTTTTAATTTTTTTGTGTTTTTAAATATAAATACTCTAAATAAATGAAAAAGTGAAAAAAAACCATACTAAACTTTTTTTAATATTTATCCAAACATTCATAAATTCATATTATCTAAAATTGTTAGTTTCTATAAATAGTTAATTAAGATTAACTAAAATAATATATATATAATCATTCTTTATAAATCAATATAAAAAATAACATCTATATATATATATATATATATATATTTTTTTTTTTTTTTTCAAGAAGAAAAAAAACTTACTTTTGATATTCTTTAAGAATCAAAAAGTACAATATAAAGGCCATTTAGAGTCTATAACTAAGCGTCAAGGGACCATGATCAGTCCAAACTAGCAAAAGATCAAAGTACTACCATAAATGGCATGACCAAAAAATAGGACTAGAATCTCATAAGAACAAAAAAAACAGAGCAAAAATTTGAAAGTCCATATCTATATATATATATATTCTCTTTTATCACTCTTTATACATCCTAATCAAAAGATTAATAAAAATAATATATATATATATATATATATATATATATATATCATAATCAAGAGATTAATATTATATATAAAAATTGTACATTGTATCTTCCCATTGTTTGATAGAAAGTGTATCAGAACGAGAACACGGTATCATTAAACTAGGAAGTCCAAATTCCGATTTTGTCTATTTTAAACTCATTATTATAAATGATTTTGTGAATTTTTTAATGAGTTGAGTTGCATTCATAAAGGAAAAATTGATTTTGTGAATTTTTTTATTGAGTTTGAGATGCATCTGTAAAGGAAAAAAATGATTTTGTGATTTTTTTATTGAGTTTGAGTTATATTCATAAAATAAACCGAACATTCCATGTATCAAAATCCTTAAATACATTTTGAGTTCTATTGAAAAACTAAGCATATAGTATGTTAAGATGGAAACAAATACCAAACGATCAATTTGTTCAAGCTAAGTTGGTAGCAACTGAAGGAATGAATCAACATGTTCAATGCTTCTACTTTTTTCTCTCAAGACACTCAATCTCACAGCTAATTCCACCAAATCCCATTTGCATTGCATTGCAATACAGGCATAATAACCATAATAACCATACACTAGAGTAACTTCTTGTTTCTGCTTCTCTGCAAAGGCCGTTAGCCAGTCTTTGCCTTTGCTTCCTTTTTTTTCAAACAAATAGTTAATAAACCTCCACTTATATATATATATATACCAACATAAATCCGATTGAAATGGGCTTCAAAGTTCAAATTGTATATTTTATATTTTAATATTTTTATCATTCAAATTAAAACTTGAAATATATTTAAGTTTCGCAATCAAGAAAAACATATATTTCACAATCAAGAAAAACACATAATATACTAGATGAATCAATTTAATAAATTTAGAATATGTAAATAAACGAGTTAGATAAATCACTGTAATGAATTTAAATACCTACATAAATCTCATTGAAACGAGCTTCAAAGTTCAAATTGTATATTTTAAATTTTAATATTTTTATCATTCATATTAAAATTTGAAGTATATTCAAGTTTCACAATCAAGAAAAACACATAATATACAAGATGAATCAATTTATTAAATTTAGAATATGTAAATCAAGAAAAACACATAATAGTACTTCTTACTATACTGGTACAAAAAATGCTAATAACTAATGGGAAGAACCATAAAGATTTGTAAATCATTTTATGCAATGTGTATTAGTAAATTGCATCCAAGAATGACATTATTATCTATGATAAACATCTTCATGCCACAGTACTTTGAAACCAACCTAGAAAATGAAGCACGTGATTTTCTCATTAAGAGAGGCTGTGTGCCACTACGATATGAAAGACACAGGCGACATCCCCATCTTGTCTAGCCATGGCGATGGCGGCAACAACGATCTATTTCTGTTATCTGACATAAATGGCGATCCAATGAGCCTCTACTCACACCCAGAACATTCGGATCTGTGTAAATAAAAAGACACCATTGGGATCTTGACCGATTTAGTGACATTCCAAAAATAGAGAGTTGGGGGAAATACATTGCAGATGGGCCATGTTGGGGTGCTTGGATATGTTTTCTTAGATATAGTGGCCAAAAAATGAGAATGAGATTTGAACACAGGTTGGTGAAGTCTGTGGCCATGGACAACCAAAAACAAAACCCATAAATTTCTCTCGACCCTTTTGCATATGAAAATTGAACCTTGAAGAACTGGTGGCGGAGGGTTTGTAGACAAAGCATGCATTAACTTAGATATTCCGAACAAACCCCTAAGTGCAGGATAGAGAGAGGTGGGTTGGTGTGCATAGGTCACACAGATTTATGAAAGTTGTGCACTAACAGATGTATGAAAGTTTAAAGCATGCGGCAATGATTGCCTTGGTGAACGTTGCTAAGTTATAGATGATAGCCCTTAGGGATTATGTATACATTACCAAAAACCTCTAATGAAGAAAACCCAATCGAGTCGAGGTATAACTTCGTAAAGGGGAAAGCACCATTTTTCATTGTCATTCATTGCCACCAGGTTCGCTGAGTACCCAATCATAGAACGATAAGTTTCTTTTAGTTATTGGGCAACGAAGAACTATAGACTTCGTATCAAGCAATTAAAGGAGAAAGAACAACAGTTAAAATCCTTACCATTGAATAACGAGCCGCTCCTACATAAAGAAACCCTAAGGCATGTGACACTAGATAAGAAGCCGCACCATCTTGCAAGCAAAGTAATTATAATCAAAATAAAACCCTGAAAATTTATGGAGCCAAGACGTAACATGAGCAAAAAAAACTACAATAAACTGGTAAAGAGGATTTGTATCTTACCCTCAGCATGCAAGTTGGTTTAGACCCTCCACTGGAGCCCTCTCCCCTTAGCATAGATGTATAACACCATCAAATGTCAAGAGAAAGGTGTACAGGCTTGAGAGAAGCCAAGAACCCAAGGGAAAATCCCTCAACTCAATCGTCTACACCATGCAAGGTAACAAAAGTATCCAAAGGAAGAGCCCCATCTAGCGCAAACAAAGTCCGAGAAAATCGCTAAGAATTTGGGCAAACAAACCTAGGTTTCGAGAAACTCCCATAATTAATACCTCTAAGTATTCAAGTGATGGAAGGATAAGATCGGATGAAAGGTGGTGAAGAATTGACGGTGATCGAATTTCCCTCCAGCTGCTCCATTAAAAGAGCATACGACTGCATTAAAAATTTCAACCAATCTCCCTCTCGAACCGACAATCACTAACAAGGCTAGTTGAGATCGAAATTCGGAAGGTGGAGATCGGTCTAGCCAAATCTTGTTCAATACAAGTGATAAATACCACGTTGGAGTCCTATAACAGTGGTAAAAACATGGTGGTAAGTTGAACGAGAATTCTGGTAGACGTAGAAGCAATGGCAGGTGAAATACATGTGTCCCATCGAATTGATTGGCGGCATCATAGAATTGTATGGATGGAATCTTGCACGAGAAATTGACGGATGCAATCCTGCACGAGAAATCGACGGATGGAATCCTTCACGAGAAATCGGCGGCTTACTGTGCAACCGTGAGACCGATCGCGGTAGTTTTGGAAGAAGAACAGGGCGGGGAGGTTTTGGAATACGTAGCGACCTTTTATTTGACATAGGGACGATGAAGTGGGAAATGTGCCCAAAAACCCGACCTCAGAAAGAACGCCTTCGGCATAATTATTTCATTCCCTTTTACCAAAGAATCCCATAGTTGAATGAATTATTTAATATCCTCATGGACTATTTGATATATCAAATAAAAAAATATTTTCACACTTGAGTTGTTGTTTGTAATCCATAGGATTTAGGGATTCGATTCTTATAAAATAGTTTGTAAACCAAAAATGCAGAGAGAAAAATATTTTAAAAAATGGAGAATACATGTGTGATGCATCTTTTTCCACTTATTTTAACTCTTCCAAACTCAACTTTATGTAAAAATTGATGCAACAATGATGGATTTCATGGAGTCCAATTCCCGTTGCTTTCACTGAAAGCATGGAGGAAGGGTTTGTAACATCCCAAAAAAATCACAAAAATTTAAAATTTTTCGACGTGACAGTTAATGCCTATTTAATGCGTGCGGGATAAAACAATGCATAAAAGGTTATCTTGCTGTACTAAGTACCATGCTGGTTTATAGTATAAGATTTGCGACTAGATGATTCACGTTTATGTCTTGATGTTATTCATACTCAGCTGTACTATTGCAAACTTCTATTGTTGTTGTTATGATTTACGATTCAACTATTTTTGACTAATGTGCTTTTGTTGATTGATGAAGGGGTCCTATGGATGCCCCGAGGCTTACTTAGCATTCGTGCTAAAGCATGTGAATTCGTACTTGTGGCAGTTTACAGGTAAGGATTTAAAGTTGCGACAAGTGACCAAACAGATTTTCAGTAATCTTCTTTGTGTAATTGAAGAGATAAGACTTTCGGCACTCTACCGGTTGATAAACTTGGTTTGAGACTAAAAAACGTTCAAGATAAAGATATCTAAATATGATTGTTGAAGCAAACAATGCATCTTAACTAAAGTAATTTATAAGCTTGTATTTGATTCAAGAGAAGGTCTGTATCGATCGTATCTCAGTTTTATACTTAGAAAATTATATGATTTTCATTTTAATTTTCGTGATGAGCCGTACATGAATGTCTATCTTTTTCCTCCATAGCAATTCGTAGAAATTCTATGTTTAAATGGTTTAATATCTTGCCTAAGAACTATACTCTACGATGATGGTGATAATTCGATTTGTCGATTATAAATTTCATTACACTATACATTGAAATGCATGTGTATTGTAATTTATTGGATTATCTAAATAATCTATTTGCAATGTTTATTAAAATATTAACAAACTATTATATAAATAAACTTTATATAATATGTGTTGTGTGCACTTAACGTGACCCTATGTGACACTATGCAAACCCTAGCGAAATTCTATCCAAACCCTTAACATATTGTGACAGGGTGGTGCATCACAACTTTACCATATACAATATCCACATTGTATTTAATATTATGATGTGAATGTTAATATGTCACAGGTTGGCAGATATAAACGCTGCCTATGCATTGAATACATACAACTGTTGAGACAGTGGAATTCCACCGTGGATGGCGTAGTGAGCTTTGGGCACGTGATAGTTTCATGGTGTAACAATTCTGTGAAGAGTTGTAATTTAACAATGGTTCAAGTGTTGCCGAGCTGGCTCTTTCGTGGCTGTGGCAATGATAACTTATTTAATGTGGTAGGTTGCTTGGTGTTTCGTGAAACTAACCGGTGATCTCCATCGTTGATCTGGCAGGGTTTTGATGGATGAGGGTTAAACCCTACCTCCACTATTTTCAAAGTGTTTATTGTAATTTTGGCATTTGGTAGTAGTGGCTCTGCGTCTGGCCGACAGGTTGAGAGTTTTTAGGATTCTTGTTTTGCATTACAGAGGCATTATGCCTGCGTTTTGAACCCGTGACCTGTGGAAGGTTTAAGAGCCGAACTCTCCAAGTTTTTACAGTGGTATTTGTCACGGTTGGCAGCTTAAAGTCTGTTTCTTGATGTGGTTCGATACTTAGACTTGTTGAGGGTTTTTCTTTCAAAACTGAGTTCAAAGTGAGAGGCCAAGTCCTCGTCATGGTTGACACAAGTCTCGGCATTGTTTAACTGTTTAGTAGTTGATAGCTCAGTGTGGTTTTTCTTCATCTTAGCATTCGACAGTGTAAAAGTTTACAGTTGCAGTTGCACCTGTTTGGCGTTTTTCTGCTATCAGCCAACGTTTAAAAAGGTAATGTGCTTCGAGACCTTTACTGTAGCTTCCATAGTCGAGAATTAACACAATAATGGTTGTTCAAGTCGATACCGAAATCATTCTTTTTAAGGAATATTGTTTTTAACCACATCTCCATGTATTTGCAGGTGCAAGGGTTCGGTGGCTTCTCCAGTCTGGGCGTTGAAGGTTGGCTATGGCTACACCAACCGGTAAGCCTTGGAGGTTGCCTTGTAACTCTGGTTAGATGAGGATGATGGCCGACATGTGTTTGTTCTTTGGTCTTCGTGTTTATCTCGGAGAGTTTGTATTTCATCGAATTTAGGGTTTGTAAAATGTAGAGGTTTTGGGGAGGAAAATTCCTCGACCCAAAAGGCACGAACCTGTTATGTTTGAATTGTAACTGTCGTGTGGAAATGTTCTTTCTCACAGACTTGGATAATGTAAGAAATTATGTTTTTTAAAGAACGATGGTAGATGTTTGATATAAATGGGAAGGTCTCAGCCTGTGTGTAGTTCGCCTACTTTATAAAATGTTGTTGCATTTTCACTCTATAAGGAATCCAAGGGTTAGGGTTTGACTTTGTTTAGAATGCATAGTTTTGATGTTGCTCTTCGAAAAGATCTCGACATCAAATTGGTATTGGATAATTCTGTTTAGAGTTGTCCTACAGACATTATAATAACTGAATCCTAGAGATGATACTAAGAATTTAACTGTTCGACCTATAGAAACAATTATGGTTTAAATGTTTGGTTTATATGGAAATAAACTATAGGTTTGATTTTATGCTTATGATTTGTTAAAATGTTAGCTGTGTGCCGAGAGTTGGTAACACTGTTTATGGTTATAAAAATGAATTTATAAACGTTTGATGAAATGTGCAACAATTGGCAAATTTGGAACAATTCTAGAATGTTGTAGAATGTTTGATTGGAAAGGGTATTACCCCTGGTCAATGAACAAAATGATGATTGTGATTTGATTCTGTTACTAGAATAAAGACATGATATGCTAGTTCTGTGTTATGAGGGTTGTAAATGGACTGTTAGGGTTTAGGGTTTTTCTTCTGTATGTTTGGAAAATTTACAGAACTTAACTAGACTTCATTTGCTTGTCTATCCTGTATATTCAATAGTGAAAATAACCATAGACTATAGTAAACTTTCGAGAAGAAAAAAATATGGAAACTATAAACCCTGTCTTAAAGCTTGAAAATGATAGATTGGTTCTGTATAATGAGGTTATGCATTTTTATTTAATTTATGTATCAGAAATGATTTCAATAATGAATACAAATAACAGTAATAATCTTAAGACAATAAACTTACTATTTGATGAAAATAAAATAAAGAACAGTACTGTAAGGAAAATACAGTAAATGATACTAATTACTAACAGTAGGAAAATTAACAAAATATACAAAATGATACTTCCATCATCTTGGCAAATTGCCTATCATATCGATCTACCTTAATTTTTATCTCTGTACTAGAGTACGATGCAGATCCATTGCATGGGGAAAAATGCAGAGACTATTATATTCAATCAATATCAATTTTACATAGAATCATAACTTACTCAGGGAACTGAAATAAATTTATAAAATAAAACAATAAAAGTTATTAGGCAGCAGAATTTAAAAATGTATGAAAATAGATAAAATAATGGAACCTGTAATTTGAATATAGGGCCGACAAACACCCAAGGAGCCTTGTTCCTCCCAACCTATTCCAGAAGAAGCAGCCCAATTGCTGGCTTCTTGTGAACCCCCGAGCCTAATTACTGAACCACTAAGTAGATGGAATCTGTGTAGAAGCAAGGCACTAAAAAATGCCTTCAACACTTAGCATCAACCTCCTGAAATAAAATGTCTTCAGCACTCATCATCAACCTCCTGAACTTAATAAGAGTTTGGCAGACTCTCAGCATGATCATCAACATAGCATATCCCCTCATCAAATCTCTTGGGTGCAAAGACAACAAAACCCCAAGGTAAATTTCCTTATCAGGAAAAGGGATAAACCTCAGTTCATAATTTGATGGCTATTATATAGATTGCCTAGGTCATTTAGTGGCCAGTTTGGAATAAATGAGCCTCAAGCTCCAGTCCCATCTTTCAGGGCACTATGACCACATTTCAAGGGAGTTGTCCCATACCAATAGCTAGTTAGTTGCATCATAATGTTGCCACTTGTCCATTGCCTTCTACCCCAGATTCCATTCCACCTAGTGGATCAATAACCACTCTTTCAACAATCCTCTTACGTGTTTGTCTCCTATTTTATTTATTTAATAATAATATATTGTGCAAATTACAGTCATCCTTGGACACCTGTCCAACATAAAAATTTACAATAAAAGTCATCATAATGTTTTCTAACACAAAATGTTTTCCAGCAAAAAGGGTATGTTACAAACACCCCACTTAAGCTCAACATCGTCCTCGATGTTGCTTATTCATCATCAATTTCCTCATGGAATAGAATTGGATATGCTGCCCGCATATTACTTTCCAGTTCCCAAGTAGCTTCATCAGGGCTAAGGTGCTTCCATTGCACCTTTACCTTCCCTATGGTGCGATTCTAAAGCATAATTTCCCTCCGATCGAGAATACAGTCCGGTTCCACCTAAAAATCTCCTTCGGGTTCCACCTATATGTCATTCCAATTCAGCACATGAGTAGCATCGTGCACATACTTCTTTAAAACAGAAACGTGAAAAATATTGTGAATTTTTAAATTATATGGCAATGCCAATTGATATGCAACAGCTCCAATCCTTGATAGGATTTCGAATGGTCCACAATACCTTGGTGCTAGTTTAGCACAACTCCCAAGCTTCAAAGAACTTTTCTTGGGCTTTACCTTTATAAAAACATGGTCTCCTACCTGAAATTCTCTTTCAGTGCATTTCAAATCAGCATAGCTTTTCTGCCGATCTTGGGCAACCTTTAAGTTACTTTGAACCTGTTTCACGGTTAGCTCCATTTCTTTCAATAAATTGGGTCCTAATATTAATCAGTCTACAGGATTATCCCAAGAAATCAGAGTACAACATTTTCTTCCATACAAAATCTCAAATGGGCTTAACTTAGCAGATGCTTGGTAATTATTATTGTAGGCAAATTCTGCTAACTGTAAGAAATCTTCCCACTTAGATGGCTGATCTTTAACATACAATCTTAACATGTTTTCTAAAATCTGATTTACCCTTTCTGTTTGACCATTAGCTTGTGGGTGGAAAGAAGTGTTGAAATTTAATTTAGTATTAAATCCTTTAAACAGTGCTGTCCAAAAATTTCTGGTGAACTTAGAGTCCCGGTCTGAAATAATTACCTTTGGAATTCCGTGTAAACGAAAAATTTGCTTCATAAAAACATCTGCAATGTTAGAAGCCTTGAAAGTAGTTTTAACATGTATAAAATGAGCAGCTTTACTAAGTTTATCAACAACAACCATGATTGAGTCATTCCGCTTCTGATTTTTAGGCAAACCTGTAGTAAAATCAATGCTTCTAATTGTTAAATTTTGAGCATTAATTCATTATACTCTAGGATCTTTGCTGAGAGAATAACATCTACAGTATATCAATGCATGACAATCATAATATGACAAGCATCACAAGCATCACAAGAATCAAAAGCATAGAGACAAGAGACACAGAGTTTCCGTGGGGAAAACCCTAAGGTGAAAAACCCCACAACTTCCTCAGAGATAGAGAGAGCAATGGCTCAACCAAAATACAACCAAATAACACTGAGATAGTCTCCTAGCAGATGATCCTACTCCTCCTCACTAGTGCGCCACTTTCCAGAGAGACAGTGAGTTACTTTTCCGAGTGAGTAAAATAGAGATCTCCTATCTCTATTTATACTTACCTTTTTTCCTAGTGACCCAATGGGGCCGACTTGTCTACTTAGATACATCCACATTATATTATATATAATTCCGGGCCGACCCCAAATGGTGGGCTAATAACCCATCGGCAAGTACACACACTTGCGACACTTGTGAATCCACATGACGACACTTCCTTATAGAGGAATAACACATCTCTTATAAGGGTACAATAAATATATATAAAATATACAGATGAAATACATTCCGAAGTTACATATACATCAACACTCCCTCTTAACTAGGAAGGTATTTCTCGACACAGATCTGCTAGACAAGTCTTCTTCTCTGGATCATCGTCATCGATGCATCATCATCATCATCGTCACTGCTGCTGCTATCTCAACCAATCTCTGACTCTACTCGTCATAGGAAGTTCTACAGAGCCAGTCCTTTTTCATACTGGATGTAGGCCCGCCATCTGCAAGTCTTCATCATCACTGGCCATACTGTGGAATCCTCAGGACTCATTACGTGCGTCACAAAACCTGGCTGCAGCATCCCAGGCTATTACGAGCACACAGCTCTACCTATAGGATCTCCCAGGAGCCCATTACATGTGACCCATCACAAAACTTGGCTGAAGCATCCCAGGCTGTTACGAGCACACAGCTCTACCTGTCGGATCTCCCAGGAGCACATTACATGTGGTCCACCACAAAACCTGGCTGAAGCATCTGAGGCCTTTTTCATCCTGTCCAGATCTCCCAGGAGCAAATTACATGTGGTCATGGAAAAACCTGGCTGAATCATCTGAGGCCTTTTTCATCCTGTCCAGATCTCCCAGGAGCAAATTACATGCCATAGGACAAAACCTCGCAAGAGCATCTGCCAGATATCCCAGGGCACCGAATTACATGCCATAGGCAAAACCTCGAAAGACTATCTGCAGATCTCCCAGGGCACAAATTACATGTCCTTCCAAGCAAAACCTCGCAAGAGCATTTGCCAGATGTCCCAGGGCACCGAATTACATGCCATAGGAAAAACCTCGAAAGACCATCTGCAAATCTCCCAGGGCACAAATTACATGCTTTCCTGCACAACCTGATCCACGGCCATAAAGTATCATCTGATACTCATCAAACATCATCCTGATGTACATATGATCAACCTGATCATCATCACTGCAACATCCGGTTGCATGTCATCTGGAGAAGCTCGTCATCCACGATCATCCAAGTATCCACCTGATCATACAAAGATACATGATCCACACAATGTATCCATCAGCATACATGATCTACCTGATCATACAAAGATACATGATCCACACAATGTATCCATCAGCATACATGATCCACCTGATCATACAAAGATACATGATCCACACAATGTATCCATCAACATACATGATCTGCCGAATCATATAAAGATACATGATCCACACAATGTATCCATCAACATCCAACATGATGCGTTCATACAAAATACATACACATGATCCATCCGATCATATCCAGCATCCAACATGATGCATATACAAAATACATACACATGATCCAACCGATCATATCCAGCATCCAACATGATGCATTCATACATATATATATAATGATCCAACTGATCATATCCAACATCCAACATGATGCATACACAAAATACATATAATGATCCAACTGATCATATCCAAGCAGAAACCAGAACATCCTCCTGATGTTCATCATTCAACGCTTACATCCACAGCCATGTGAAGGATCCCCCTTCCAACATGCTTGGAATGGCTTCAGCAAATGTGTCCATCACTTCTTCCTCGAAGTGTCCTCGATCTGAAGCACGCCAAGCCTCTCTCTGAAGTACTCGAACTTCACCCTGGCTAGTGGCTTCGTCAGCACATTTGCAATCTGCTCGTCCGTCGCAACATACAGGAGCTTCACAGCTCCTCTCTGCACCATATCCCGGATATAGTGATATTTGATCTTTATGTGTTTTGACCTGTCATGAAACACTGGGTTCTCGGACAGCTTCACACAACTCTGGTTATCACAGAAGATACCAGTAGCCTCCAACGGGAGATCAAATAACTCAGACAGTAGCTTCCGTAGCCATACTGCCTCACAACTAGCTGAACAGGCTGCAACATACTCTGCCTCAGATGTACTCAGTGCTACGCAGGACTGCTTCCTGCTAAACCAAGAGATCACACCTGATCCCATACTGAAGCAACACCCAGATGTGCTCTTCCTATCTGCAGCACTGCCAGCCCAATCTGAATCAACATAACCCTGTAGGTTAAACTTTTGATTTGCTTCATACTTGAGCCCATAATCCACTGTACCCTTCAGGTACCTCAGAACATGCTTTACAGCAACCAGGTGAACACTCCTCGGATTCGTCAGGAACTGGCTCAATGTGTTCACAGCAAAGCAAATGTATGGTCTCGTGTTTGTCAGGTACATCAAGGACCCAATCATCTGACGATACATAGAGACATCAACTGGCTCAGATGAAGCATCACATAGAAGCTTCAGATTCGATGCCATCGGTGTGGCCATGGCCTTGCAATCCATCATCCCGAATCTCTTCAGGATATCTACTGTGTATTTCCCTTGACCAAGGAAGATCCCACCTGCACTCTGCCACACCTCCATACCTAGGAAATAGTGCATCATTCCCAAATCTTTCATATCGAATTCAGCTGCAAGCTTCCTCTTAGTATCTGCAATCAGTCTGTCATCTCCTGTCACAAATAGGTCATCCACATACAGTAGTAGAATCACAGGATTCCCTTCCTCAACCTTGTAGTAAAGGTTGGAATCTGCTTTACTCTTGGTAAAGCCCAAACTAGATAGGAAACTGTCCATCCTACCATACCAGGTTCTGGGAGCTTGCTTCAAGCCATACAAGGCTTTCTTCAATCTGCACACATATGAATCCCTGTCATGTATTTCAAAACCGAGTGGCTGTTCCACATATACTTCCTCTTCTACTACACCATTCAGGAAAGCAGTCTTGACATCCATCTGGTGTATTTTCCATTTCATAGCTGCAGCCAGGGAAAGTACTGTTCTGATGGAAGTATACCTGGCTACAGGTGCAAAAGTTTCTTCATAATCTATTCCCTCTTTCTGAGAGAATCCACGGGCTACGAATCTTGCTTTGTATTTCTCCACACTGCCATCTGCAGCATGCTTGATTTTGAAGATCCATTTAGAAGTCACAACAGACTTCTCTTTAGGTCTTGGGAAAACATCCCAAACATCATTCTTCATTATTGATTGGTATTCCTCAACCATTGCATCCTTCCATTCTTTCTTTTCCGCTGCCTCTTCATAACTGGAAGGTTCTTTGTTCATAATGTCACAAAGTAAAGCAACATAGCTGGTCTGTGATCTGGTTCTCTTCTTTGCTCTGTGTTCTTCTTCTGGAATACCAAATCTTTCTGCATCTTGAATGAGCTCTCTAGCCCATACAGGTTTCCTTTTGTGAGAGTTATCCTCACGGGGTGGATCTACAGGTTCTTGTGGATCTTCAAACTCACGAACAGCTTCTGGAACTGCTTCAGTCATGGTAGTGTCCTGAAATCTTGTTTCCTTAGGTTCTTCATAAACTTCGGTAGGTGTCTTCCTTGATTTGATGAATGCTGAGTTTTCATCAAATGTTACATCCTTGCTGACATCAATCTTCTTGAACCCTGGAAAGTATATTCTGTAAGCCTTCGAACTTTCACTGTAACCCACAAAGATACCCTTCTTTCCTGAAGGATCTAGTTTAGTCCTCTTTTCCTTTGGGACATGAGTGTATACTGGACAACCAAATATTCTGAGATGGCTGACTTCAGGTTTCTTACCAGAAAAGACTTCTTCTGGTGTCTTGTTGTCCAATATCTTGTGGGGTGTTCTGTTCTGCACATATACTGTTGTTCTAGCTGCTTCTGCCCATAGATGCATGGGAAGATCTTGGTCATGCAACATTGCTCTTGCTGCTTCCATGATAGTTCTGTTCTTCCTTTCTGCAACTCCATTCTGTTGAGGATTATAAGGAGCAGTCAACTCCCTCTTAATCCCTGAATCACTGCAAAGCTTCTTGAAGTCATTTGAGGTGAATTCTCCACCATTGTCGGATCTGAATGTTTTGATCTTCTTGTCAGTTTGATTCTCCATCAAAGTTTTGAATTCCTTGAATTTATCAAGCACCTCATCTTTGCCCTTCAAGAAGTATACCCAAGTCTTCCTGGAGAAGTCATCAATAAATGAGACATAGTAAACATACCCACTCAGGGAACTGGATGACATAGGGCCACATACATCTGAGTGGATGATTTCTAGGATGTCTTTTGCCTTGCTTTCACTGCTTGGGAAAGCCTTCTTAATGTTCTTACCTTTTGCACATCCTTTGCAAACACCTTCATTTTTGGTCTTGATTTCAGGAAGACCCTCTACTGCCTTGCTTGCAATTGGAAGTGCTCTGTAGTGCATGTGAGCAAGTCTTCTATGCCAAAGTTCACTTGGCTCCATGGATTCATGCACCATGGCATGTTCAGGTTGTCCCTTCAATTTATACAAGCCTCCCTCTTGCTCTCCAATCACTACTGCATCATCTATGTTCTTTCCCTTTGGCCACATTAGGACTTGGCCATCCACAAATGCAACCCTCATACCTTTTGCATCCAATGCAGAGATGGAGAGTAAGTTCTTCTTGAGCCCAGGTACATAGAGGACTTCCTTCATCTTCAAAGATTTTCCAGAATCTAGGTTGTAGGAGGCTTCACCACTTCCTTTGATTGGGTATTGATAATCATCCCCAAGTTTCACCTTATGGGGTGATTCATGTTTAGATAGGTTCACAAAAGATTCCTTGAACCCAGTCATGTGTTTGGAAGCCCCACTATCAATCAACCAATCATTACAGCCATGGGAGATGGTACCTGTGAGAGCAGAGATCAGAACATACTCTTCTTCACTTGATGAGTCATCATTGCTATCATTTTCTGCCCTAGCCTTCTTCTTTGGGGGTTCATCATCTTCAGCAGCATGAGCATGAAACCTTCTTTTGCTACCCTTCTTCTTCTTGTTGGGGATGTTATTGTCCTTCTTGCTCTTGGGACAATTTATGGCAATATGTCCTTTCTCATTACAGGTGAAGCATATTCTTCTTTCTTTGAAGTGATGTGAAGATCTCTTGGAGTGAGATGGCTCTCTCTTGGACTTTCCTTTCCCGGTGTGAGCTGTGAGAGCTTGATGTTCATTCCCCATCTTTTCTTCTCATGCCACAAGCCTTGCTTCTTCTTGTGAGCATTCTTCCCGAAGTCTACTGAAAGAGATCAACTTCTTCCTTGCACAAATTCCTTGGATAAAGGAATCCCATGACCTGGGTAGGCCATTTAGAGTGGTCATCACCACTTCACCATTCTCCACCATTTCATCCACTGCTTCTAGTTGTTCCTTGATCTGGGAGACCCTTGAAAAGTAAGATTGAATGGTTTCTCCATTCTGAAACTTCACTGCTTTCAATTGGTTCCGCAAGGTCATCTTCCGATTTATGTTCTTTCCTTCAAACAGCTTGGTCAAAGAGTCAAACATCTCCTTGGGTGTCTTAAGAGAAGACACATGGGGTATGAGATGGTCTTTGATAGAATCAGCAATGATTATCTTTGCCTTGACCAAGTTCTTCTTGCGCAATGCCTTGGCCTCTTCATCCTCTGGGATAGGGATGTCTTCTTTCACATATGAGTCCAACTCATTCTCTTCCAGGATTAACCCAATCCTATACTTCCATGCTCGGAAGTTATCATCCCCTTCAAGCTTATCCTCAAGCTTGGTGTGGAGAGACATCTTTAAGAGTACTTCAAATGGAAATAGAAAAGATTTAGGACTTACCACTTGAAGTGCTGAAAACTGGATCTGGTCCCGGATTAGGGTTTGTCAGAGAAACCCTAAAAATTCAAAATGTGAATTTCCAAATTCTGAGAGGATAGAAAGATGTGCCTTGGAGAGCCGATCAGCCTAGTATATTCAGAATTTGAGATCAGGAAAGTCTTGCCCTTCAAAATTGCCTTTTTGTCCTCTCGGGTTCACTGGGGAGAGCTCTGAATTAGGGTTTGAGTTTCCCGGAGATCTACCCAGCCAAAAATATCGATCCAAAGCTCTAACCTTCGATTTTTGCAAGGAGCTTCCAGTTGTGCCTTCAGTTTCCAGAAATTCCTATTTTTGTGGAAACCCTAATTTTTAGGGCCAAATATGAAAATGCTCGGAACTGAATTCTGATTGGACAGATAGATGCGCCTTGATGAGTAGATCCAATATACTATACTGAATTTCAAAAATCTATGGAGAGAAACCCAATAAACAAGGAACACAAGCTTCCGTCACTGCAAAATGTCTTCTTCTCAGGTTAGCTCTGATACCATGTTAAATTTTGAGCATTAATTCATTATACTCTAGGATCTTTGCTGAGAGAATAACATCTACAGTATATCAATGCATGACAATCATAATATGACAAGCATCACAAGCATCACAAGAATCAAAAGCATAGAGACAAGAGACACAGAGTTTCCGTGGGGAAAACCCTAAGGTGAAAAACCCCACAACTTCCTCAGAGATAGAGAGAGCAATGGCTCAACCAAAATACAACCAAATAACACTGAGATAGTCTCCTAGCAGATGATCCTCCTCCTCCTCACTAGTGCGCCACTTTCCAGAGAGAGAGTGAGTTAATTTTCCGAGTGAGAAAAATAGAGATCTCCTATCTCTATTTATACTTACCTTTTTGCCCAGTGACCCAATGGGGCCGACTTGTCTACTTAGATACATCCACATTATATTATATATAATTCCGGGCCGACCCCAAATGGTGGTCTAATAACCCATCGGCAAGTACACACACTTGCGACACTTGTCAATCCACATGATGACACTTCCTTATAGAGGAATAACACATCTCTTATAAGGGTACAATAAATATATATAAAATATACAGATGAAATACATTCCGAAGTTACATATACATCAACACTAATTTCCCATTTCCATTTTGGAATCGGTAAAGGCTGCAATAGTCTAGCTGGATGTTGGTGTTCAGCTTTGATAGTCTGACATTCAAAACATCTAGCTATATATTCAGCAACTTCACTCTTCATGATGGGAAAATACTCCTTTCTTAACATAATTATCATTTTTTGATAACCAGGATGTCCTGAATAAGGACTCTTATGAACTTCATCTAAAATCAAAAACTTAACCTTCGAAATATTAGGTACATAAATTTTGTTTTTATATGTTAAGAAGCCTTTTTCATTAATACAGTATTATGTTATTAAATTTTCAGCCACTTTGTCATGTAATTTTTGGTAATTTTCGTCTTGCTTAATTCCTTCTTCGATCTGATTTTCCAGATCAGTCTTAAAAGTACTGATTACTGCCACAAAACTCAATCTAACATTTCTGCCCAAAGCATCAGCAACCTTATTCTCCTTTCCATTAATTTGATGAATCTCAAAATCATACTCGCTAAGGAAAGCTAACTGCCTAGCTTGCCCTGCGTTAAGATTTGTTTGATCCAATAAATACTTTAAGCCTTTATTATCAGTCATTAAAATGAATTTTCTTCCAATCAAGTGATGGCGCCACATTTTTAATGCATGTATCACGGCTGCCAACTCAAGATCATAAGTTGCATAATTATTTTCATGTATTTTTAACTTCCTTGACTCAAAAGCAATTGCATGACCTTCCCGACTTAAGACCCCTTCAAGTCCATCGTTGCATGCATCCGTGCATATGACGAAATCCTTATTGGGATCTGCAATTTTTGAGATGGGTGCAGTAGTTAATAATTCTTTTAACTTATTAAAACTTTCTTGACACTTTTGATCCCATACAAATTTCTTTCCTTTCTTCTGCAAAGAAGTGATGGGGTTAGCAATTCTAGAGAACCCTTCAATAAACTTTCTATAATAACTTGTTACTCCCATGAATGACCGTACATCAGTTACGTCTTTGGGGATAGGCCATTCATTAATTGCTTTTATTTTATCAGGATCAACAGAAATACCATCTTTAGAAATTATATGACCCAAATACTAAATTTTATCTCTATAAAAATCACATTTATTGAACTTAGCGTAAAGCTGATGTTCTCTAAGTACTTGCAAAATGATTTTTAAATGTTCATCATGCTCTTCTTTGGTTTTTGAGTAAATCAGAATATCATCAATGAATACCACTACGAACTTATCCAAATATTTATGCAGAACGTTGTTCATTAAGCACATGAACACTGCCGGTGTGTTGGTTAGCCCAAAAGGCATAACTACTAACTCGTAGTGTCCATAACGCGTTCTGAATGCAGTTTTGAATATGTCCTCGTCTTTTATCTGGACTTGATGATAACCCAACCTTAAATCAATTTTAGTGAATATATCTGCTCCACGTACTTGATCAAATAGATCATCTATGCGGGGTAAGGGATACCGGTTCTTAATTGTCATTTTATTAAGTTGACGGTAATTGATGCATAATCGCATGGTACCGTCTTTCTTTTTAACAGAAATTACTGGTGCTCCCCAAGGAGACACACTGGGCCTTATGTAGTTTTTATCTATTAATTCTTTCAGCTGAGATTTTAACTCATTTAACTCCAGAATATTCATCCTATAGGGAGCCTTCGAGTTTGGTACCGCACCGGGTACTAACTCAATGGTGAAATCAAGTTCCCTTTTCGGAGGTAATCCTGGAATTTCTTCTGAGAATACGTCAGAAAAGCCCCTAAGGATGAGAATATCCTCTAGTTTTAACTTGTCTTATTTAGATGTACACTCATCATTAACAACATTTACAACAAATAATTTACAACCTTTTCTTGCAGCTCTTTTTACTTGCAACGCAGAAATCTGTCTTACAGAAGTCTTCCTAGAGATGCCTTTTATAGTTTTAGTATTTCCTTCATTATTTAAACAAACAAAGGACTTTTCATAACAATTCAGTAAAACTCTATGCTGTTCAAGCCAATCCATGCCAATCAACAAATCATAAGATCCTAATGGTAAAACATTCAAATTAACTTGCATTTTCAGCTGACTTAGAAATACTCCACAATCTTTGACAAAATCTGTAACTTTTCTTTTTGTACTAGTTGCAAGCTGAACTAACCATGGATTGTGAAATTTTTCTATCTTTAACTTGCAATTTCTCATTAATTCGGGTGAAATATAACTCAGATTTGCACCCGGATCTATTAAAATGGAAATAGACTTGGTTTGTAGCATACCTTCAACTTCCACCATGGATGTTTGGTGGTTTGCTTGACGATTTTCCAATGCTGCATAAATTCTGGGCATCTCCATTGCTACAACTCCAACTGTAGGCTCTGCTTGTACTGTGTGAATATTGTTGACTGTCTTTCTGTTGCGTGGGCAATCTACTCTCTTGTGTGGTCCGCCACAGTCATAGCACTTCATAGGTCCTTTCTGTTCAGCATACCTATTGTTTTTATTATTGTTATTGCTGTGATTATTATTGTTAGGTACGTTTCTTGCAACAATAAAGTTCTGAGGTGTATTATTCCTGTAATTATTAGGAAAATTTCTGTTATTAAAATTTTTCTTAAAACTTCTAGAATTGTGATTAAAATTCTTCTTTTTATAGTCAAATTGATTTGTCTTACTGCTTTTTCAACCAGTTGTTCCTTCTCTCTTTCTATTTTGATCAAAACAAAAATTCACCTTTCTCATGGCTTCCTCCAAAGTGGAAGGATTATCATACTCGATACGGTCCTTTATATTAAAAGGTAGACAGTTGAGAAACCTTTGCACTTTAGGCTTTTCCTCGACCATATAGGGCACATACCTCAGCAAGCTAAGGAACTTGCTGCACATTTCTTTCATGTTCAGTGTACCCAAATTTAAATCGTAAAAATCCTTTGACTTATCTTTAAAATATTGTTCCGACAAAAACTTCTTTTTTAACAAACTTTTAAACATAGTCCAAGTTACTTCTTTTTCTTTTATCCTCTTAATTCTTTTAAGATCCTGCCACCAAATATCAGCCTTCCCGGTTAGATTGTAAATAACCATCTTGGATTTTAGTTGAGAAGAGTAGTCGTAAATATTAAAGTACTTCTTCATTCCAGACAACCAAGCTTCTGCTGTCTCACCCTTCTCACTTTCGCCGTTAAAGGTGGGTGGCTTAATCTTTTTAAATTCCCCAGTAATCTGTTCATGATGTTTATGTTTTCTCTTCTTAGAGCAGCATTCACTGTTATTGCTGTCATAATTAAAGTCATTATTATTTGAATCAGATTTAGAGGATGAATAACTGTTCCTTTTATCATTTCTTGTTTTCTTATGCTTATGTTGGTGGGACATTGTTTCAGAATTAGCCTTCATTTCTGATTTTCTGCCTCTTTCATCATTATGACAATTTCCTTTTAAATTATGTTGTAACTCTTCCTGTATCTTAAGGATCCGTTCATTTTCTTCTTTAACAGCTTTTAACTCAGATTTTAAATCCTGTACAATGCGTAAAATTTCAGAAGACTGGTTATTTAATTCAACATAGATTCTTTCAGAATTATTATGATTAATACGTTCATTACGAGGAGATCTATCCTCCGCTGACTCTTCTGGTATTCCCATTCCTGTAATTTAAAGGTCAATATGTTATGTGCAAAAAATAAAATAAAATTACAAAAGTTAATAACATAAACTTTCTGATTTGTTTTCTATTTGCGCGCGTGAGCCTAAATCAGGCCTAGAGTTTGAACTTGTGCTCTGATACCACATGTAACATCCCCAAAAAATCACAAAAATTTAAAATTTTTCGACGTGACAGTTAATGCCTATTTAATGTGTGCGGAATAAAACAATGCATAAAAGGTTATCTTGCTGTACTAAGTACCATGCTGGTTTATAGTATAAGATTTGAGACTAGATGATTCACATTTATGTCTTGATGTTATTCATACTTAGCTGTACTATTGCAAACTTCTATTGTTGTTGTTATGATTTATGATTCAGCTATTTTTGACTAATGTGCTTTTGTTGATTGATGAAGGGGTCCTACGGATGCCCCGAGGCTTACTTAGCATTCGTGCTAAAGCATGTGAATTCGTACTTGTGGCAGTTTACAGGTAAGGATTTAAAGTTGCGACAAGTGACCAAACAGATTTTCAGTAATCTTCTTTGTGTAATTGAAGAGATAAGACTTTGGGCACTCTACTGGTTGAGAAACTTGGTTTGAGACTAAAAAACGTTCAAGGTAAAGATATCTGAATATGATTGCTGAAGCAAACAATGCATCTTAACTAAAGTAATTTATAAGCTTGTATTTGATTCAAGAGAAGGTCTGTATCGATCGTATCTTAGTTTTATACTTAGAATTATATATTATTTTCATTTTAATTTTCATGTTGAGCCGTACATGAATGTCTATCTTTTTCCTCCATAGCAATTCGTAGAAATTCTATGTTTAAATGGTTTAATATCTTGCCTAAGAACTATACTCTATGATGATGGTGATAATTCAATTTATCAATTACAAATTTCATTACACTATACATTGAAATGCATGTGTATCGTAATTTATTGGATTATCTAAATAATCTATTTGCAATGTTTATTAAAATATTAACAAACTATTATATAAATAAACTTTATATAATATGTGTTGTGTGCACTTAACGTGACCCTACGTGACACTATGCAAACCCTAGCGAAATTCTACCCAAACCCTTAACATATTGTGTCAAGGTGGTGCATCACGACTTTACAATATACAATATCCACATTGTATTTAATATTATGATGTGAACGTTAATATGTCATAGGTTGGCAGATATAAATGCTGCCTATGCATTAAATGCATACAACTGTCGAGACAGTGGAATTCCATCGTGGATGGCGTAGTGAGCTTTGGGCACGTGATAGTTTCATGGTGTAACAATTCTGTGAAGAGTTGCAATTTAACAATGGTTCAAGTGTTTCCGAGCTGGCTCCTTCATGGCTGTGGCAACGATAGCTCATTTAATGTGGTAGGTTGCTTGGTGTTTCGTGAAACTAACCAGTGATCTCCACCATTGACCTGGAAGGGTTTTGATGGATGAGGGCTAAACCCTACCTCCACTATGTTCAAAGTGTTTATTGTAATTTTGGCATTTGGTAGTAGTGGATCTGCATTTGGCCGATAGGCTGAGAGTTTTTAGGATTCTTGTTTTGCATTCCAGAGGCATTATGCCTGCGTTTTGAACCCGTGACCTGTGGAAGGTTTAAGAGCCGAACTCTCTAGGTTTTTACAGTGGTATTTGTCACGATTGGCAGCTTAAAGTCTGTTTCTTGATGTGGTTCGATACTCAGACCTATTGAGGGTTTTTCTTTCAAAACTAAGTTCAAAGTGAGAGAACAGGTCCTCGTCATGGTTAATACAAGTCTTGGCATTGTTTAATTGTTTAGTAGTTGATAGCTCGGTGTGGTTTTCCTTCATCTCAGCATTCGACAGTGTAAAAGTTTATAGTTGCAGTTGCACCTATTTGGCGTTTTTCAGCTATATGCCAACGTTTAAAAAGGTAATGTGCTTCGAGACCTTTACTGTAGCTTCCATAGTCGAGCATTAACACAATAATGGTTGTTCAAGTCGATACTAAAATCATTCTTTTTAAGGAATACTATTTTTAACCACATCTCCATGTATTTGCAGGTGCAAGGGTTCGGTGGCTTCTCCAGTCTGGGCATTGAAGGTTGGCTATGGCTACACCGACCGGTAAGCCTCGGAGGTTGCCTTGTAACTCTGGTTAGATGAGGATGATGGCCGACATGTGTTTGTTATTTGGTCTTCGTGTTTATCTCGGAGAGTTTGTATTTCATCGAATTTAGGGTTTGTAAAATGTAGAGGTTTTGGGGAGGAAAATTCCTCGACCCAAAAGGCACGAACCTGTTATGTTTGAATTGTAACTTTCGTGTGGAAATTTTCTTTCTCACAGACTTGGATAATGTAAGAAATTATGTTTTTCAAAGAACAATGGTAGATGTTTGATATAAATGGGAAGGTCTCGGCCTGCTTGTAGTTCGTCTATTTTATAAAAAGTTGCTGCGTTTTCACTCTATAAGGAATCCAAGGGTTAGGGTTTGACTTTGTTTAGAATGCATAGTTTTGATGTTGCTCTTCGACAAGATCTCGGCATCAAATTGGTATTTTATAATTCTGTTTAGAGTTGTCCTACAGACATTATAATAACTGAATCCTGAGATGATACTAAGAATTTAACTGTTTGACTTATAGAAACGATTATGGTTTAAATGTTTGGTTTATATGGAAATAAACTAATGGTTTGATTTTATGCTTATGATTTGTTAAAATGTTAGCTTTGTGCCGAGAGTTCGTAACACTATTTATGGTTATAAAAATGAATTTATAAACGTTTGATGAAATGTGCAACAGTTGGCAAATTTGGAACAATTCTAGAATGTTGTAGAATGTTTGATTGGAAAGGGTATTACCCTTGGTCAATGAACAGAATGATGATTGTGATTTGATTCTGTTACTAGAATAAAGACATGATATGCTAGTTCTGTGTTATGAGGGTTGTAAATGGACTGTTATGGTTTAGGGTTTTTCTACTGTATGTTTGGAAAATTTACAGAACTTAACTAGACTTCATTTGCTTGTCTTTCCTGTATATTCAGTAGTGAAAATAACAGTAGACTATAGTAAACTTCCGAGAAGAAAAAAATATGGAAACTATAAACCCTGTCTTAAAGCTAGAAAATGACATATTAGTTCTATACAATGAGGTTATGCATTTTTCTTTAATTTATGTATCAGAAATGATTTCAATAATGAATACAAATCGCAGTAATAATCTTAAGACAGTAAAATTACTATTTGATGAAAAAAAATAAAGAACAGTACTGTAAGGAAAATACAGTAAATGATACTAATGACTAACAGTAGGAAAATTAACAGAATATACAGAATGATACTTCCATCATCTTGGAAAATTGCCTATCATATCTATCTAGCTTAATTTTTATCTCTATACCAAAGTACGATGCGGATCCATTGCATGGGGAAAAATGTAGAGACTATTATATTCAATCAAAATCAATTTTACACAGAATCATAACTTACTCAGGGAACTGAAATAAATTTATAAAATAAAACAATAAAAGTTATTAGGCAGCAGAATTTAAAAATGTATGAAAATAGATAAAATAATGGAACCTGTAATTTGAAGATAGGGCCGACAAACACCCAAGGAGGCCTATTCCTCCCAACCTATTCTAGAAGAAGCATCCCAATTGTTGGCTTCTTGTGAACCCCTGAGCCTGATTACTGAACCACTGAGTAGATGGAATCTGTATAGAAGCAAGGCACTCAAAAATGCCTTCAACACTCAGCATCAACCTCCTGAAATAAAATGCCTTCAGCACTCAGCATCAACCTCCTGAACTCAATAAGAGTTTGGCAGACTCACAGCGTGATCAACAACATAGCATATCCCCTCATCAAATCTCTTGGGTGCAAACACAGCAAAACCCCAAGGTAAATTTCCTCGTCAGGAAAAGCGATGAACCTCAGTTCATAATTTGATGGCTATTATATAGACTACCTAGGTCTTTTAGTGGTCAGTTTGGAATAAATGAGCCTCAAGCTCTAGTCCCATCTTTTAGGACACTATGACCACATTTCAAGGGAGTTGTCCCATACCAACATCTAGTTAGTTGCATCATGATGCTGCCACTTGTCCATTGCCTTCTACCCCAAATTCCATTCCACCTAGTGGATTAGTAACCACTCTTTCAACAATCCTCTTAGGTGTTTGTCTCCTATTTTATTTATTTAATAATAATATATTGTGCAAATTACAATCATCCTTGGACACCTGTCCAACATAAAACTTTACAATAAAAGTCATCATAATGTTTTCTAACACAAAATGTTTTCCAGCAAAAAGGGTATGTTATAGGGTTGTCGCCTTCCTATGAAAATGGCTTGTGCTCCTTACACATTGAGTATGCAGTCATGGAAAATCTAGCTAAAACCAATTTGAGGAAAACCAAATGTGGCATGTAAAGTGTGAATGGAGGACCTTGCTCTAAAGGTAATCGTAATATCTAGAGGTTTTAACTAGAATCATTGATCCGAAAATGACAGGATATTTATAACCATTATTTGAAAATGAAAGTTTGAATGCTTAAATCCATTAAAAAGGCTTTAAATGACAAATTTAAAGAGCATAACTGAAGCACATAAAACACATAAAGAGATGCAAACCATGAAATTGGTAAACAAGAACTAATAACGGAGTTCACCCTCCTTGGTCTACGTCTCTGGGCCACTTCCAATGAGAAGGCCGAACTTATTTAGTCTTCAAAGCTTACAAATGAGTGTTCTGGAGACAATTCTTTTTTCTGTTAGTTATCAGCAAAAACAGACAACACCACTGCGATCCTCTTGAAATTTCAAGGAAAATGAGTATAAACTCGGCTATGTTTGCCTGAGGCCTCCTCTGGCACACAAATCAAGAAACTATGCCTGCATAAAAGACAAATCAGTACAGATTCCACCTCAGGATCCATGCCCATTAATGGCTGTACGAAACTTGGGAACTATGCCAAAACTTCCTCAGGATCTATGAAGAAAGCCACCTCGGTAAATGTGTAAACCACCTCGAGAAGTGTGCAATACCACCTTGGGAATCATGCAAAACCATCTTGGGAACCGTGTCGAAACCACCTTGTGAATCATGCCTCATGTTGGCCTCGAACTCCATGCAAAAATTGTTGTGTTCTCCCTTGGGAATTGTGCGAAACCATGGTTTATATACTGGTTTTTTGGATGGTCGTTTGGGTGTTTTTGGGGCACGGGCCAAAAAGCCACACGCCCTTTTGGGCCCCCTTATCTCCGCAGCAAACTTAAAAGCAAAATCCGTCGTTTCCCATAACAATGGGCATCGATGGCACATTGGTTAAAGCACTTGGCCATGGGGGAGGATGTCGCGGGTTCAAACCCGCAGACCTCTCCCCAAGATATAGTTTTGTTGAATCATTTGGATGGTGGTTCATTGGCGGTCGACTGTGCGGTGGCTTGTGACTTGGATATTGAATGGGCTCTCGACATATGAATTAGAATCCATTATGTGTTGGATCGCCACTTGGGTTCTGCGTTGGAATCCTCCACAAAGGCCTCGATGTTGGCCATCGGGTCGAGGGCTATTCCCTCGACCCCACTCCTTTTTCCAAACAAACAACTCTTCAAATTTATATAAAAGTTCTCACCTATACATATTAAGAACTATCGAAACTTCAAACACTGATAACTTTTGCATCCGGAGGCCTTTTTGCGCGAATCAAGAGTTCCTGGAAAGCTCTTGACGAGCTCTTCATCCCGGCAATATTTATTTTACATTTTGAAGATTTTAACTTCGATCGATGATGCGATGATCCTCCTGGATCAAACCTTCCCACCGAGAAGATTTTGGACCACCAAAAGCCTGAATCATTCATAATTCAAGTGATGACATGTTTGTCTCACTTGTCCCGTATCACTTGTCCATTCTTCTTGGAACCTGTACATATGACTCATCATAACAACAATCAACACTACACTGACATTGTTAAGTATATTAACCCCCTTTTCAACAAAATCTTCATTCAATATTGTAGGAACAAACCACATATTGCTGATCAGTAGTAAGTTGAATATCAACATTGAACATGTGAAAGGGATTGTACTCATATCATGCTTATGTTTTATAATAGGAACACTATCGACCAAATTAGGTGTATTGTGATGCAACGACACTTCTTTTCCATGCTTAGGATTCTTTTCTTCCTTACATTGCATAGACATAAGTGCCAAATTACGACTTGCATTAACAATCCTTTTCAATTGTTGTGTAGTTCCCATTAATCTGTCATTTTTAAATGAATGTGAATGTACTATGTACTCAATTCCTTCCTTAAACAAATGATAATGATTGTGTTCTCTATAGAATATTTCCTTTCTATCATATAAATACGGGCTACCCAACACAATTCCATAGATATCTAGTGGAACCACATCAAATTCAACTTCATCTACAAACTTGGATGTTATTGCAAACCTTAGATCACATTGCCTTGTTACTTGTAATATTTTATCTTTGCATACCCAACCTAATGGATAAGGTTTCTTGTGTGGTTTTGTTATTAATCCCAATTGTTTAACTACTTCTTCTGAAAGAAGATTAGCTTGAGATCCACTATCTATGAGTGCGTCGATCTTAGTTTGTTTTGTGATTACCCTTATATGAAACAATGAAGTCCTTTTTCTATCCTTAGAACTGTCATGATCTTTAGAAGTAGAAGCACATGAAGAACCAATGTTAGAATCATTACCAACAATAGATTTATCTTTCACGCCTACGATTGATATATTTGTTTAGTCCTCAGAATCGGATCCAAGGTCCTCAACGATAACCGTGGCTTTTTGCTTCCCTTTCCGATCCTTAAACCACTTCGGTTTCAATTATGGATGTAGCTTCCAACAATGTTCTGCATCATGTCCATCTCTCTGACAATGAGAACATGAAAGTTTTGTGTCCCCTTTCTTCATGGTAGTTGTATGCTTGCTCTTCCCTTTGTCCTTACCTTCTTTCAACTTACTGGATTCAGCTGAGGAAAATTCATCATGAACATTCTTACCTTTAGATTCAATATGTGTGGCTTCAACACACACTTCATCCATGTTAGTAGGATTAAACATAAGTATTGTATGACACAAATAACTATGTAATCCTCCAATAAACTTGAGAAGATTTTCTTGAGTGTAGAGAGGTATACCCAAAATCAAAGCTCTCTTTCTGAATTCCTGAGTGTATTCTTGTACATTCTGACCTTTACCTTGCCTTAAGTTTTGCCAATCCATCATGTCTTGCTGTATGTAACCTAATGGTTAAAATTGCTTATTTAATGCAACAGTAAATCCATACTGGGAAGAGATAATTTTACCTTTGTTAAGGATGCCTTCCCGTGTCTTACTCTCCCACTAGATGAGTGCAGTGCCTCCAAGACGGAAAGTAGCCAATTGGATCTTTGTACTATCTATCATCTACAAGCTTTTGAATCTTGCAATACACTTCAATCTATCCGATCCAATCATCCAACTTTTCTGCGTTAAGTTCACCATTATATGTAGGTAAATCAAACTTAATATTAAGTTTCAAATAAGGTAAACCAGACTTAATCTTCTCAGGTTATTTATTTGAATTAGAAGCAGTATTGGAATTTTTAGAAGAGGAAGAAGATGGAGAAGAAGGTTAAGAAGGGCCTCCTCCTTTTCCTGAAGTATCATTCTCTGCTTTCTCCTTCTTCTTTTACTTCTTTTCTAATCTCTCTTGATAATCTGCAAACAACTTTTCTACTCTGTCTGCCATCTGATAGAAAGCCTTGCGGAAAGCCTTCTTATCTTCTTCTCAGTAGTCTTCATCTGCCATTTTCTTTCTTCTTCTTGAGACAATTTCTATATCAAACTCTTCAAGCTCTCCTTCACCACGTTGAAGCCTAGATCTTGTTAACATTCACAAACTCACAATACAATGGTTAGCTACTGTGATACCAAAGGTTATCCGAAAATGACAGGATCTTTATAACCATTATTTGCAAGTGAAAGTTTGAATGCTTAAATCCATTAAAAAGGCTTTAAATGACAAATTTAAAGAGCATAACTAAAGCACATAAAACACATAAAGAGATGCAAACCATGAAATTTGTAGACAAGAACTAATAACGAAGTTCACCCTCCTTGGGCTACATCTCTGGGCCAGTATCCGGAGGCCTTTTTGCGCGAATTAAGCGTTGCCGGAAATCTCTCGACGAGCTCTTCATCCCCGTAAGATTTATTTTACATTTTGAAGATTTTAACTTCGATCGACGATGCGATGATCCTCTTAGATCAATCGTTCTTTGATATTTCTCATTGAAATGAATCAACTTGACATGAAGAGTGTGATGCTAAAGTTGTTCATAGAAAAATAAGAAATCCTAGCCAATGCCAAGAGACCTAAACAAAAATATCTCAAAGTTGGAGGTAAAGGTGGGTCTAGGTAAGAGTAACACAATCTATGCATAATATGTGGATAAAAATGAATCCAAGAGCATGGTTCTTCCATGATTTATGGATTTTAAGGAGCTATGAAGTAATTTAGAACAATGAAAAATCCTAAAACGACATGGAACTATGTCTCTATAAACTTTTTGCTTCGTCGAATTTTGATGATAATGAAATTTTCTAAACTATTTTAAACAATAGATATAATACATCTACAATTATCCCTATGATATCTAAAAATGCCCTTGCACGTAGGAAAAAAAATTATCCCTCTAACTTTGGAGGAAATGAAATATTTCATTTTAAAAGAGAAAATGAAAACATAAATATGATTCAACACTCTTTGCCTTTCTTAGATGGTGAAGAAAACCATGCACACCTATACAAAAATATTCAAATATTCAACTAACGTACAATATTGGAATTAATAAAATAATTTCATCTCAATTAAAGAGAGCATATAAGATGAGCATGCATTGTCGTAGCCATTAAAAGTAGGTAAATATCGTGGTATAGAATCTTTCGTGCATAGTTATAACTAGCAATTACCTCCAAAAAGGTGCAATAATACGTTGATATGTAATCATATATAGAAAATGGAAATACTAAGTTAATATAAATAAAAGATATAATGTAGTGATAAATCATAAAAGCAATCTTTCTTCAAATTTATGGCACAAGAATCATAGATATTGCATAAGAAATGATGGTTAGATATGCAAAGATGGAGATATCTACAATTTTTTTTTCATTTGTTGATAAGACCAGAGAAGAGGTAACGTAGAAGGTATTGAAGGATATTTTTATGACTGGCTTCTTTACAAATGATCAGGGTAAGGGAATTATCATATAACAACTACACTTGGTTATGACTAGGAGAAATGTCCAATCTCTTTTACCGGTGTAAATGCTAATATTAAAGACACACATGGTTGGAGTGCACTTAAGTCCTTAGGTTCTCAACCAAAAAAAATATATCTTATTTAATTAAAGAACTGTATCTTCTTCACATACAAACAATCACAAAATAGATGGAAAGTAAACAATGGAAGCTTAAAAAAACTACACACATACACAATGCATTTCTGCTTCAAAATTACCAATGAGTGATATGCCACTGTGATTTTAATAGGACTATATTCACAAACATATGAAAAGGACAAAAATCTCAAGATTACAACTTATGTTGGCACAACACTATATATGTGTACATGACAAGCTACCAAAACAAATAATTCCATTGAGAGTGGTAAGGTCCAGTATACATATACAATGTAAATATGTTTCCTTCCATACATAGAATAGATTACAATGTATGTTGGTAATAAGGTCCTTTCATGGCATCCCACCTTAAAAAGAAAAACTGCCCTTACTTTCCCAAAAATCTAGGCAACAACTATGAAAGATACACACTCATAGACTCTATTAATAAGTACCTAGAAAGTTGCTATAAAAGATATGAACTTGACAATAATTTTTGCCATTGATTAATCCCTTTCTCTTAGTCAGGTTACAGACAAAATATATTGGTGAGGAGATAGATGTTACAAGCATATATTGTTCATGAATAGTGGCCGCCTTGTTTAGGGTGCCATTGTGATGAAGAGGATGCAGACCCTATTGGGACCTACCTTGTAGAAGCTGTTGTGATTCCCACATATTCACTTATGAAACTAGAATCCTGAAGAGCAACATTGACTTTAGTAATGTAGGTATGTTCTCTCTTGAGTGCAGCATGGTAAGAGCATGATGCATAACTCCATTTGCAAGGTTGCAATGTTGACCATATGCACATGTGCAAGGTAGGATTGTTACACATCTGAAAGTTTGAAAACTGAAACTTTAATATTGCATTGTTTAAACACAAAGTCATAAAAATAATAAAAAATATGGAATAAGTGAATTAAGACACCCTGTTAATGAAGGAATTATATGGAAATATACCATGGATAAATTCTTGATCAAGCTTATCTTCCACGGAAAATTCATTCGTAAGCTGTTTTTTTGTGCTCCAAAATAGGTGGATAATCCTACAAAATATGAAAAAAACAGTACTAATGAGTCATGCGCATAACATAGAAGTAATATAAAAAAAAATTTACAACACAAAAAGGTAAGTGCATTAGATTATACCTGGAAGTTGGATTTGTGAATTGCAAGAATTGCTTCAAGCAAAAAGTGTGCTCATTTGTGTTGTTCATGCATCATCCTGCTTATTATCCTCAACATTATTCAAAGCATTCAATAGAGCAATAAATGTGGCCTTTTCTTTGTAGGTTAGTTTCCTTGTTAAGTAACTATAAATATGCAAGAACTCACTATTGTGACAATAAATAGTATGTTATGTGCTTGAATATACTGAACTTGATCTGCTTTTATCCCTAGATAGACTAGTGCAAATGACAACCTACAAAAGCGTTGTATGAAATGAATTTAAATAATATACATTTCCCCTCCACCTACTACAAAGTTGATGAGGAATTATGTAACAATGTAAGTAAAAATGGCAAAATTTACAAAGAGGGATCAGGTGCATAAATGGAAAATTTCACACAGATGGATTAGGTGTACAAATGTCAGATTTTGTACAAAGGGATTAGGTAACAATGCAAGTACAAATGGAAAATTTTAGTTGATAGAGTGTATAATTGAAAAGCTTTTGACTGTAACGGGAATGTAAAAAGGTAGAGCAACATTTCTATGTAAAGTCTAAGGGAGAACTTAGACATTTATTGACTTTCCTTTAAATAAAATGGACAATATCTTCCTTTTATACAAAGACTGGCACAAGCATCACATGATGTATATCCCAAAAAGTAGTTGCAAAAGTTGGATAGAGAAAAGTTGAGTCACTGGATAATTGTTAATATACAGAACTAAAAAAACTCCAGACTATAAAAAGTATATTGAATTTTCACTGCATGTGACTATGCATATTGAATAATAACAAAATAGGAGAGACATAAGATGAGGTAGCCTTCAATATAGACATTAGAAATTCTGAAAGGAACTAAACATATGATAAAATATGCATGGCATTATGGTGTAACATATTATGGCGGTTGAGCTCACTCTGTCCCATTTTTGTATGCCAATTTATATTTGCATGTAATAAAGAAGAACAATTTGAAAAGGGGAAAGAGAACCATATTAAAAAGCGCCAAAACAATTCATAAGCAAGCATATGTAACTTTGAATATTGTTCAACGTCAACTTATTGAAATGGTGATTGCATTGTGACTGGAATACTGGCAATGTGTCAACTGCTTTCTACAAGTCCTTGGATCACCTAAGTGTGATGAACCTGCAACAATTAATTAATGAGAATACATGAGATAGCAGAAATAACTGAACCCAGAATCACTTTTATTGATCACAGGCCACTTCGAGGGGGAAACCTCCTTTGAGCAAGCTCAATACAAATAACTTCACAGTACCTTCATTGGTCTCAACACAAACTTATATAGTAAGTCTAGGTGCCAATACCATGGGTCAATACCATGTGTCAATACAAACCATGGGCCAATACAAACTATGGATCAACAATTACTACGGGACGACTTACAAAGCATATGCATCCAACAATAATAAGACAAACTATGGATCAACAAATACTATGGGACGACTTACAAAGCATATGTGTCCAACAACAATATACTAACAAAGTAAATAGAAGGGTTGACATGGGTTCCTAACACTAAGCATGAAACATCCCTACTGGTTGCTCTTGATTTCCCTTTCAGATGACCTTGCAAATTTGTTAGCAACATTTAACATGTGTTAGATTCTAGACTAGCTGGAATATCTTAGTCACTATCAGGAAAAATGGAATATACAAATATCAACATACAATGAAAAATTCAACGGAAATTACCTTAGAAATATGGGCATGGTTAGTAGGTTCAACCATTTCATTAGACTTGACATAAATAAATGCAAGCAAATCTGCGTCTGACATAAGAGACAAGTTGGTCCTTGAATATTCTGGAAAATTGATGATACATTTTATAAGTTTCCATGCTTGACTAATCTTTGAAGACAGAAAAAAAGACAAAATAAACGTAGCAGTAACTAAATAAACACTTGGTTGTTCTCATGGAAAATATGTTCCTTTTATACAAAGGCTGCCACAAGAGCACATGATGTATATCCCAAAAAGCACCTACAAAAGTTGGATAGAGACACGATGAGTTCCCCAACAAGATGATGTACAAGAACACAACAAGCCCTTGATGGCACTTGAGAAAAGTTGTGAGTGACATAATTTTATGCAAGTATTCTAACTCCAATGAACCACAACACATAATCATATTAATATAAACATAGGAGAGCAACATAAGATATTTTTTGTAAGTGTAAGCACAACAAGAATCTATAACTTTTCAAGAATGAAAATTTCTAAATTAAACATGTTAACACCATAATGAATGCAAATACTGTTAACACACCACTCTTACCCTTGTGATCTATTCAAATTTTGTTTTTGCTGAAGATGTGAGGTAATGATGTTGTCAAAACATGAAGATTATGCCTGGGTTATGTTGACTCCCTGCTTTAGTAGAATGTGCCAATTTCCTTGACTGCAATGTTCGATGAAATAAGCCTCATACAACTTTTAGTCAAAAAAGGGGGGAAAAGGGAAAAGGGTAAAGGTTTGTTACCATTTTATGTTACCATGGAGGCCTTGAGGTGAAAGTTGTTGAAGCATGGACCCACATGCCTTAAAAAAGGCAATGGCAACTTGGTGAAAATAAATCCTATTTTAAATATTGATATATGTTATAAAGAAGAAAGTAACCTGCACAATAAAGGAAATGCCAAAGGACCAACCATACATTAACCACTATCACAAGCAATGAAAAAATAACTTGGAATTCTATACAGACCTTCATGAACGATTGTAATGGGATTCATAGGTGTTAAGCTTTACATCTTGTTTGCTGTGATTTTGAATGTGAACTGCAATAAATGTAATGTAAGAGGCTAAAACCAGATAATATTATATATCTATAGAATGGACATGTAGTATAAATAGGCACGGTGGGGAGGATAGTACCATTTTGATTGGAATTTGGACGCTTTGTGTGCATCCAGAGGAAGCGTTGCATTTGGCGGGATGAAAGGATGATGATGCCAACTGAAACAAGTATAGTACTAAATGGAAACAAAATGACTGACGAGCTATCGCCACAACTAATATTTACAGACCATGTACTCTCTGAAGGAGAACATTTTAAACCAACTCAATGTACAAATTGTATCATTGTAGTAGCGTTAAAAAATGGGAAATATATGTAAAAGTCATAAGTAAAAAAATAGAATATGTGTTTGTAGAAGAAAATGATAGGAGATACTTACATCAAAACCAATTATAGAGGCACCATGAAGAAAATGTAAAGACGTGATATTAAAGAGTTGAATCAAGAGAGAAAAGTGGGAAAAACAACATACATATATACATTTGGAATATAGCTATAATTTCCTTTGCATTGAAATGTGTAGCTGAAAAGGAAGAAAACATAAGGAAAAAAACAAAAAAATGAGTTTGGTTTTTGCTCTTTCTATGTGCATAGAATTGTGTGGAATTCTTATTTGTTTAATAATTGTTTGTTTGCTATAGTATGCGCTTTAGTTAATAATTTGAAAGGAAGAATTAATACATGTACATGTATTTTGGTATTAGTGGAAGTAGTTCATTTGTACAATGTTTGTGCTTTACATGATGTGTTAATACATTGATTGAATTAAAACATAGTTTGAAGATATGGTAGTAGATACAAGTGGAGAGGGTACAAATGGCCGGTGGAGAAAGTGTGGAAACAAAAAAGAAGGGGCTGTTGGGCATAAAGGAATGTGAAAATGGAAGCAAATGATACAAGTGTAGGGGAAAAGTGGGTGGAAGGTGAGGCAAAAGGAAAGTGAAAGCAAGGAGGAGGCACCAATCATATATGCAAAAGGGCTTATGACAACGACAACGCCATCTACAATTTAAGTATGGAGCAAGATTTGGGTTTCGGCACAACAAGTCTTCTTGGGCAATGCGTAGAGTGTCCATTTCATGCATATGGATAATGTGTTGAATGAGGGCTCTCAATTAAGAGAGAAGCTTAATAGTTGGGTGGTTGTAATTCAATGGAAGGGTGGAAGGTGGTTGGAAGTGTGCTTCTATTCGTTGAAGTCCTGTTTGTTGTTCCTTGATCTATTAGCAGAAGTCGACAAGGACGCTAAGGTAGTGCATATCCATGTTTGTTGTGGAAGGGATATAAGTGAGAAAAACAAAACATTAAACTCTTTACAAGTGCAAACTATATAGATAGCATAAAACGAAAGGACAATTTATGTAATGTATTTTTGTTTTTTTGTATTGAAGATTGAAGAAAATGCTGGAATTGAAATGCTATGCTAGAAGGAAATAAACCATAACGAGTTAATTGTAAGTTGTTACGAGGGAAAAAAACATGAGAAATTCTAACCCAATAGATATCCATGAATATAGGAAGAATTTTTTTTTCTTTTTCTTTTGGGAAAACAAGGAATAACAATGCGGAAGGAATTGTGTTTTCTTTCTAGCAAGTACAAAGCAATAGTATTAACATGTGCAAACCATAGATTAAAAAAGAGGAAAGGAAAACTTGTGTAATGGGAATTTTGGTCTTTTTTTTGTTTTTCTATTGGAAATGGAAGACAATGATGTAACGTAAATGTTATGCTCGAAGGAAATAGGCCGAATGACAGCAATTGGCATTTGGTACAAGAAAAATGAAGGAAGACATTAAAGTGAAAGGTATGCATGAGTAAAGAACTAAATTAATTATTTTCTTTCTAGCAAGTGCAAAGCAATAGTTAAGGCACTTTTCTTTGTTTTGTCTGGTAGTTTGTAATTTTTTTGCGTAAACAACAAGAGTTACGAAAAAAAAATAGATGGAAACAAAAAGTACACGTGTTTAGTTCCACTTAGAAGGAGAGTAGATGAACTGATGCATTAGTTGTAACCATATGAAAATACATTTGTTAATGGACATGCGGTGCAATTGATTTGGAGGCAATTAAACTTTCCTCTTGCTTTTGCCGTTGGACAGAAGAGATATCCTTCATAAGTGCATATTGAGCAAAAGAGAAGGTTGGCATTATGCGGAGGTCAGAGAGATGTCTAACTCTTGAAACAACAGTAAAGGTAATCCCTTGTCGGTCAATGTTTCCAATGTCAATTGTTGTCTTTTATAAGGTCATGCCTTGTGCTTTATGGATTGTTAAACCCCAAGCCATGCGAAGTGGAAGTTTCCTACGAGATACCTTTGTTAAATCGAGGATTGGCACATTGTTAGGGTTGGAAGCATCCCATGGTGGGCCTTTGTAGTTGATAAAATTAATAACAACAAATAAAGGAAGGTTAGGTGGAGTAGTATCGGTGTTGTAAAGAATTGCAATAATTTGACCAAGAGCACCATTAACAAGGCTTGCCTTGACCTAAAGGTTTGTGGTAAGCATAACTTGTTGGACAATGGAAAGTAGCACAGTCATAGCGAGCTGTTCATCTTCTGGTGCAAGCGGCAATGGTTTCTTCCTCACTTATGCTGTATAGCATGCAATTTGAACATTGAGTTGTTTAAGCATCTATTTGTTATGCAAGGTAACATAATTGTTAGTCGAGAACAAGTGTGGATTGTTCAAATGCTTCGTTCTTGTTTGCAAGAGGAAAGAGGATGTCCTCGACATGAGAAGGTTCCAATTGGCAAGATCTGGTGTTGCATTCCTGAGGTTGAGGAGGAGGCTTCAGAATTGAATATGAGAAGGGTTGTCTCCTTGTTGGCAAAAAACAGTGGAGAGGGTGATGAACGTGTCAAAGATCCGCCAGAGCGTGTTGCTGCGTGATGCTCCTACATACATGGGGATATTCTTGATAGGGGGAAGTTTGCCAAGGTCACCAATGAGGATGACAGAGCAACCACTGAAAGGGCATATTCGATGGGAAGGGAACGCTTCACGAAGATGGTCATCAATGTTGGCCAAAATTTATGGACTAATGAAACTCATCTCATCAATCATGACATAACGTACATGACTGAGGCATTCTTGGAGGCTTGCAAGGGCTTGGACCTCAAGAGGATGCATTGTGGTTATGGGTATGTGAAGTCCAGAATGTATTGTAAACGCATATTAAATTCCGCGCGACGCCGGTTGGAGCAAGTAGGAGAAGGGGAGATGATCTATTCCCAAATGATGAATGGAATGCAGCTTGAAAGCAACCAATAAAATAATATTTTCCCATGCTTGCAGTTCCTTGAATGACCATTTTCAATGGGAAATTGGTTGTTCGTTGTGTGTAGTGGGACATAACAAGTTCAAAGGCTGTGCATTGTGTGGGAGATAAGCAGTTAGGAGAATTGGAAATTGAAAAGGGTTGTTGATGTACTTGGTTCGATGAGCGATTCAAGTCAATGATCAATGAGATGGCTGAGTCTTGCAAGTGTAAAGGAATATGTGTGTGGAACCAATTATGTTTTGTGTCAAAGTCACGATGACCAAGCATGTCAAGATCATCAAGTTGGAGGTTGCTTCCAGGGTGGAGGTGAGAGAGGATTTCCCATTCGGACATGTCCATGGGGGAGGGTCCATGAACTTCATGAGGGGGAGAATTTTCAACATCAATATTTAGGGGGGGTGTAGGGTGTCGTTCAACATGACATGCAGTGTAGGTGCCACGAAATCATTCCCATTGGGAGAAAATTTCCATGAGCAACCAATGTCGTTTGGAAATTCCCGAAAAGGTTTGTAGAGGAGGAGTTCACTCCAACAGAAATTGACATAATGAGGGGAAGTAGAAGGAGGGATGTCAAAGAAGTGGGGAAGGACACACACAATACTGGATGTTTTGTGGGGATTCCATGGGAAGTTGCACCTGTGTGTAGAGTAGGACCAAGAGCGTGTAGCTTCAAGAAGGGGCAATTGCTCAAGTGAAGGAGGTCTTTGCATGTATGCGCCAATGAAGGTGGTTGGGGAGGGTGTTTGGGAGGTCTTCTTAGACATGTTTGAAAATGGTTTGGTAAATGTTTAGAGACACAAAGGAACGAATTGAAAGGGTAAAGGGGAGTTTTTGCAGCATATGGAAGGTCCCTTGCGCGCCAATGTCTCAATCAAGAACAGTTTCTGATAGGAGTTTTCAGATGGGAAACAAGATTGCCTCATCTACAGGGGAAACGCATGCAATATGTGATAGGATGTCATGGTAGCTTTCATATTTTCTCTCTTATTTTGACACATACTTTGAAATGTATGTCATGACAACATGTCAAGAGAGCGCAGGTTGGAAATCAACATTCGCTCTCCATACTAAGAGCATGGAAGAGTTGTGTATGTTTAAGAGTTCATCATTCCTAGCCGAGATGTATGTTTTTTTCCCATTAACATCAATGAACTTATAAGATGTATCGTGCATCTCAAAGGGGAAACCATAGCGACAAACAAGGTTTGGTCCTTTTTTGTGAAGACATGATGTTTCATTTCATTTTGTGTGTTGTTGAACACAATTGACAAGGGATTCATAGTCATCACTTTGGTTTCCTGCAATTATGGATGATGATTCAAGTGTGCAAGGATCTTCATGAGTTTCCCGATGGAATGCGGGTGCACGAAGCTGCATCGGACGTGGATTCCATGTAGTTAAGAAGTTGTCAAAATATGTTTTTGCATCTTCCACAGCGAGAGGATCCTCCCAGTCAAGGCTGTCCATATTGGGTGCGTCCTCCAACCAAAGGAATCCGTGTATATGAGAAGAACCTCTATAATTCCATTCATACCTATATAAAGAAGGGTAGAAAAGTAGCGAGGAAACAAGTGGATTTGTAAAATGTTAGAAGTAAATAAATGCAACAAATGAGAGGGGGAAAACGTGCACCAGTAATCTTTTGTATGAAATGTGTTTTGAAGGACCTCTTTAAGGAAGATGGTGAATCTATGGTGCATGTACAGAGACATAATATGCGGATTAGTTGTAATGTTATGAAGTCTCCATTGGAATTGTGTAGGAAATGAAGTTGGAGGATGGATAGGAATGAGCATGTGAAGGTCATTCCATTTGGTTTCACCTGCACAGGGTAAAAAATAAGGTTGGGCTACCAAGTTGTGTGATCATATCATATAGTTCACCTCGTCTTTTGTTCCAAAAAGAGAGTGTGCCACGAAGACTAGATCCAAAGTGCATGGCATGGTCATCTACATGAGAATCAAGCATTTGGTGGAGTTGTGTGTGCATGGCCAAGACAGTTGCGGGGAGGGTGTCTTGTAGGTTACATTTAATAAAGACATAAGCAGTGCACTGCTTGGCTCCGATATCGGATCATAAGGTTGTACAAGTAGTAGTGAAAGAAAGGGTGTTTCGCTAACCTATTATCATGATATCACATAAGGTGCAAAGCATATTCTTGCATGCCAATTTCATGAAGATGTGGTTACTTCAACATGGCAACCCTTGTGGGGAATAAGCTTGGAAATGCCATAGAGAGGAGGCCTTCTCTATTGTATTCATTGATTGGGAAAGGTTAATGGGGGGCCATTCAATGGAACTTGTTGGGGTTCCAGAGCTCAATGAGGCAAAGCGTTTGATTTCTTCAATCTCAGTGCGGGAAACTGGGAGGGAAAAAATGAAAGAGGAGGTTTGGGGGTTTGTTGCAGTTGGCAAGAAAGGAGTTGTATCATCATCAGGGGGCAAGGGTACTTTGAGGTCTGGTCCAGGGGTTGTGGAATGTCGAAGAAGGGAGGACACATCTGTGGGTTGAAATGGAAAAGCATTTAATATAGGGTGGTTAAGTTGGAAAATCCTTGTAATATGGGTCATTGGACATTTTGAATTCCAATGTAGCTATGACATTTGAACGACAATGAATTCATAAGGCTTGTTTGCAACATTTAATTTCCGAAAAACAAGGGTGTCCAAGTCTGGAAAGAGGCATGGAATCGAGAATTCTATTGTGGATATGTCTTGGGGGAAACTAATTGTATGACCGAAGTATTTGTATTTCCCACCGTGCACATGTGTAACTTGAAGTATTGGGTTGACACGAGCAATTAGCATTTCTTCAATTTGAGTTAGCCTTGAAAGTACGGATGATTGGTTTCGAGGGTCCATGTTGTTTTCTATGGAGAATCAATTCCCATGACATTCTTTAGTATAGCGAGAACATGTACAGATGCCATTTGAAAACTTGGTTTTAATGCCTGGATAGGATTCCTTGCATATAGAGCAAACATGCATTGGGTGGAGGCGATCGAGTTGTTTACGAAATCAGCATTGCACATCTGTTAAGGGGGAGTTGCATGGGGTGGTTGGAGGGGGGAGGTGTAGTGGAGGTGTGCATTGGTGGAGTATTGAGGTTTTCAAGTGGAGGGGGGAAGGGCATGGGTGCAACATTGATAGTGGCATGTCTTGATTGATAAAGAAGTCGTCTCTGCATGTTGAAGCAGTCTTTTGTGTGCTTATAAAAAAGCCTTCTACGTGCATTTATTTGTTCACTTCCATTATCGGAAGACATAGGTATGTTGAAGAAAAGTAGCTTCTGTTGAACCTGGATGAGACATTAATGGGGTCGTGGAGTGTTATAAATGCATAATTGAGAAAAAAAAATGGATGCACATATATTAACATAAAGAAAGGCATAATACATAGCATAATGTATTTGTGAATATACAAATAAAGTACATGTGAAAGTGTTGCAATAAACAAGGTGCAAAGCATGTGTGGATACATGTGGAGCATATATATGTATGTGAGAAGTAAATAGGAAGAAGCATAGTACATAAAAGAACAACATAAATGATGTATACATGTAAGAAAACTTGCATTTTTGGTTGCACACATATAGATAAATATAGTGTATGTGAACCAATTTAAGTCATAGTTAAAAAGAGATGCAGTTTAATGTCTACGACACCATATAGAGTAATATGAGCATAAACAAAATAGTAGCTAAATACATTAAAGAGCTAGAAAAAAAGTGACATGATATAATGGTATATTAGAGACGACGGGAAACATGATGGGTATGATTTGTTAGTGCCTGTATTTCTTTGAGGAGGAGGGACAATGCAGAGGCATAAGGAATCTCTTCAGAGTTGACAATGGTTGTTTTCAATCTTGCAATGGAGTTGAAAGTCTCTGTCTTAACAGATAAGGTGAAAAGGTATTGGCGTGAAGTTAAGTGTAGAAATATTTCATTTACGATCGATGCTTTAGTGGATAGGAGGCACAAATCTTTTGCAGAGATGCATAGCAATTGATTCACTACATCATCAAAAGATGTTGCTCTAGTGAGCTATATGGTGTGGTCATGTAGCGATAGCTTCAAAATGTACCAATAATCACACTCTGGGAATTCACCGGTGCACTTGTTGCAATGCCAAATGTTGAAAGTTTGATGCAAAATCTTCTTCATGCATTGTATGCCATCAACAAAGAGAGGGAATGCAAGGAAGTGGAAGTCATCCATGTTAATGTCAACGATGGAAGCACGTGCAAAGAACCAAAGTGCCTTCTGAGAGGGATGCATGCTTTGCAAGTCCAAAATTGTTTTCTTTGGGTGTGGTCGGGATGAAGAGCCTGCATATTTCCGACTCAAGGATGGTGAAGTTGCATAAAATCCATTGTCATTGAACCATTGCTAAAGGAGGTGGTTTGGCTCAATATTTGGCTTAATAAGCAGGGTAGTACTAGGAACAATACTAATTGTTTTGCCATTGAATTCTGTAAGACAAACGCCCTTGATTGCAAGAACTAGGGGCAGATCGGAGGAGTACAATGAAGCAAGTTGAGATCCCTCATTGTGGAAATGATGGCCCCAGAATGTGACATTGACGTTGAAGTATGACGTGTCTCTAAGGCCAATAGTTCGCTTAATTGTTTCAGAGCCATCTCTCTTCTGAATTGTCGATGCAGGGGAGACATAGATGACCATGTGTAATGTCCCTTGTTAGGAATTTTATTAAAATGGCAATTTTTCACTTTTTTCCCTAGTTTGACCTTTGACTAGTTTTGATCTCTAGGTCCCAAATTTGCCCCAAATGATCCCAAATCTTCTGAGAAGGTATATGAATGATATTAGAACATAAATATGTGTTTCAGGGATGCCTTTGGACCTTTAAAATACTTCTGCAAATCTTCTTTCAATTCTGATCAATGTAGGTAACTTTACTAGTGATTTCCCTTTGACTAGTATTGGTCTCTAGGTCTCAAATTGACTCCAAATGCCTTCAAATATTCAAGGAAGGTGTATGAATGATATTATAACTTGAATATGATTTTTATGGATGACATATGGCCACCAAAATACCTCTGCAAACTCTCTTAAGATTCTGGACCAATTATGCAATTTTACTAGTAATTTGGGGTTCAAATCCCCATGGGGTAAGTACTAAAAATGGCTTCCCAAATGCCTCCAAGCCCACTCAAATTTATGAACAGAGGTATGTAAGGTGTTAAATATGTTATTAAAGTCTCATATGCACCATTAATGGATTATTACAACTGTTCTCACCCTCTCCAATTCAACTGCAAAAATCCCCAATTCTACCCTTGGGGAAGTGGCACTATTTCACCTCCCAATACAACTAAACTGAGTAAAAATGCTTCAAATGCTCTAGTACAGTACATGAAACTTGTAGAAGACATCCATGGAAGTATATTTATCACAAATATATCAGAGAATCATCCATTCATTCGAAATCATCAGCATTACATTGATTCACAACAAGGTAGTGGGAAAATGACACTGTTCTTTCATTAAAATTGAGATTTATACATTTCTACTTGGAATTTCGACCAGAAAATTTCTAGAGATGAAGAACAGAGTATTTAATTCATATTACAAAAGAAATGGGGCATTAAAATCTTCCCCAAAGAGTACAATAGCTCACCAAAAATGCCCTCCCTCAAGGATCAAGAATATGCCATCAAAACTGGAAATGGTTGAAGGAGTGAGCTGCAATAGAAGAAACCATGAGCCAACCTGTAGCTTACACCTACAAATAAAGGCTCCATTAAAGCTCCAAATGAAAGGTCTGAATGGCCTTTCCAATTACCAACTTGGATGGGAATCTTTCACCCTCGAAATTGGCTAAGGCAAGAAACTAGTCATCCACTAGCTCTCCCTCTTCACAAATGCAATTGCAAATTCTACAAATGATCAAAAGCTATTCTCATACTTCATTTCTACATTTTATAACCAATATTAGCCTTCTAAGGGTTGAAATCCTCTCAATAGATTGAATATATTTCCATTTAGGAAATATTCCACTTTTGCCACTTGTCTCCTAGTTCCAACCTTCCATCTTCTCCCAAATTCGATTTTGAGTCTCTTTGGCTTCTCCAACTCCCAAATTCTCCTTCTTTGAGCCTATTTTTGGGGCTGACATGTCATAGTGGTCAGATGTCAGAGGTCAGGTCTGCAATTTGTCATAGTTGTCATAGATGCTCCATCATTGGTGTCATAGGGGCTAGGGAATCTAGCCCAAGTGTCCACAAACTTCCACTTTGACTCTTTATCTTCCATGGAGGTTACCAATCCTTCCCAATTCGACCTAAGATGCTCAATGACATGTGTTATGACTTACCAACTCACCCAAGAGTGTTCACATTCCCATTAATTCGAATTTGCAAAAGAGAGATACCATGTATTATGAAAAATCAAGCTGGTGTGGGTCCCACATCCTCCATATGTCTCCAAAACCATTTGTCACCTAGGATTTCTCTTGAATTTCTTTATTCACTCTATTTATTAAATACTTGAACCCTTCTAATGTCTAAACATCATTTATTATCCCCCTTATTCCAAATCCCAAAGCTTCCACCCCAAACCTAGGAAACTAGTAATTTTCCTCCTTGGCAATTATTTGACCCTTAACATCAATTTTACAAACTCTAATGAATATGGCTAATGTGATTAGGCCATTGTGACCCAATTCCAAATTTGGGACATGACAAATCCTCCCTTCCCAATATTTCTTGTCCTCAAGCAATTTCAAACATGGGTGTTGAAGAACCTGCTTTCTGTATAATTCTTTGAAGTTGCCATTGAATTGCCAAACCTTGAGTCTTTGAGTTTCCATGAAGATTTTAGAGATGAACCACCATGCTTTCTGCTGCACTACTCTGATAAAAATCACTTTATTAAGTGGGAAATCCATCTCCCATACTTCTTGTTTCCCCCAAAAAATTGAAACCAATGAGATAAAAATTATTCCAGGGTCCCATTGCTTGTATTGCACCCCAACAATGAAGAGTGCTCTCCAACCCATACCATCAGATAAGATGATTCCTGGATCCCATTTTCTTGTATGCATTCTTCCAAACATCATGAGTACAAAATATATGTCATCAAAGTACATAACTACATAATGAAAATGTACATCAAGGAGGTGCTTCATCAAAGAATCATGAAAGTGCTTGTACCTCCAAGCAAGTAGACCACGATTTTCCAAGTGCATACAAGCTTCAAGTGACCAATCAAATCTGCTCCAATGACATAGGTGAGGATCCCATGTCCTATAATGCTGCTCCAAAAGGATGTGATATGCATCAAAATATTCAACCATGTATTCTTTCATCCAAGAAGTGAATGAAGAATCTCCACTAAAATCTGAACCAAATAATGAGCAGAAAAAACAAGGAGACTTCAAATGACTCAAAGAAGTCTCACCCATACATCCATGAATGTGAGAATCATAAAGATGTAACAAAGTATGTGGCTGCCAACAAAAATTTTCTCCCATCATAAATCTATTCACCCAAGTGTTGGATGAAGTTCCTCTAACATCAAATGAACCCAGTGTTGAGCAAGAAAAACCATGAGTCTTCAAGTGACTCAAATCCATATCATAGGTGCATCCATGTAGATGTGAATAATCATAAAGTGACAAATTATGCTGCTGCAAATGTGAATAAGAATGTGCTCCAACCATGTCATCATAAAAGTTAAATCTAGGAGTTCCATACTCCTCATGTGGCACCATAAAAAAGAACCCTTTCACCCATACTTCATTGAGACTAATACTGCAAAACATGGAATTGTAGGATGTATGAGAATGTACTAACTCACCCAAATGATCAAAAAGTTCAGAAGTTTCATCATGGTAAGGATCCATGTGGGTATTATCATGCAGCTCCTTCAAAAGTGGGAAACCTTTGTCATAGATTGGTTCCAATGTAGAGGAATCATGCTCTTCTTTAAAAATTGCATAACCTTCATCAAGAGACAATTCAAGTTCCTCTTCCACCACATCAATTGTTTGGATCTCTTCAAGTTCATATTCAAACACATTAAGCACATTCAAATTCCCACATTTCTCATGATCCACCATGTCATGAGAATCCTCCAAACAATCTACCATTTGACAATCTGAAACATAGGAGGAAAAACAAGTATCTTGCAACTTTTCAAGAAGTTGCTCATTTTGAATTGTGAGCTTATGAATATACTCATTATTCTTCAAGTATGCATCATGTAACAATTCATTAAGCTCAAACAAATGGTTTCTATCAAAAAGCAAAGACATGAAATTACCTTTGATGTGGCAAATTGCTCTTTGAATCTTCTCCATGTCTTCAAGGAAGGATGTTTCCTCCAATGAAGTAGCTCTCCAACAAGAATTTGACACCAATGCTTGAGTGTCATGGAGAATGCTGAGGGACTCTTGGATCTTATTTTCATTCATCTTTAAGGACCCTTCAAGAAAATGAGGCTCTTGCAAATGAACCTCCTCATCTTCTTCAATTTTGCTTGGACCAACTTCATGAAGCTCAAGTGGTGATGGGGAAGTTGATCTTGGTTCTTCTTCAACTGCTACAAGGTCTTGATTATCATGCTTAATGGAACTTGGGCTTGCAGCAACACTTTCAAAAGTGATCTCTCTGTCACCAACATAGAGGTGTGAGCACCCATCAGTAGGTACTCCTTCATAGTTTAAGCATCCATCAGTAGATGCTCTTTGGTTCATGTCTAAGCTAGAAGGTGTCTCGAAATGATCTTCCATATTTTCAATAGAATCTTCTGCAAGCTCTTGTGATGTCTCTTCATTTTTATCCTTCAATCAAGATGATGCATTTTTCCCCTTGTTTCCTTATGATCAATATCTTTAGAATCTCTTTTTGAAGAATTCCCAAAAGCTCTCCTCAAGTGGGACATAATTTCATGCACACATGTATGATATTCACTCCAAGGTTCTTTACAATAAGGGCATAAACCTTTCTTTACTAACTCCACATCTTCATTTTTGGGGCTATTTTCAAAAACATGTTTAGCAAAGTACTCAAAAGAAATGGCATTTTGTGTATTTTTGCTAAAAGCAAGATATTCTTGATATTTTTGATATTGTTGGGGCAAGGTTTTATATTTTGCTCTCAATCTTTGGAACTCACACATAGAATTATCCTTGGTTGGTGTGACACACTCATATTCATCAGATTTAAATTCATAAGAATAATCTTCATTTCTCTTGAAATTGTAATAAGTGTTGCATGATGGCACCTCTTCCTCGTACCATTCACATTCTGCTTCATATTGCTCATAAGCATCTGCATATTCTTCATAAGAATTGTACTCATAGGATTCATCATAATAGTAAGACATGGCTGCCAATTATTCTTGAATGTATGTACCTAATACACAGGTGCAAGGACCATGCTCTGATACCACTATAATGTCCCTTGTTAGGAATTTTATTAAAATGACAATTTTCACTTTTTTCCCTAGTTTGACCTTTGACTAGTTTTGATCTCTAGGTCCCAAATTTGCCCCAAATGATCCAAAATCTTCTGAGAAGGTATATGAATGATATTAGAACATAAATATGTGTTTCAGGGATGCCTTTGGACCTTTAAAATACTTCTGCAAATCCTCTTTCAATTCTGATCAATGTAGGTAACTTTACTAGTGATTTCCCTTTTACTAGTATTGGTCTCTAGGTCTCAAATTGACTCCAAATGCCTTCAAATCTTCAAGGAAGGTGTATGAATGATATTATAACTTGAATATGATGTTTATGGATGAAATATGGCCACCAAAAGACCTCTGCAAACTCTCTTAAGATTCTGGACCAATTATGCAATTTTACTAGTAATTTGGGGTTCAAATCCCCATGGGGTAAGTACTGAAAATGGCTTCCCAAATGCCTCCAAACCCACTACAAATTTATGAACATAGGTATGTAAGGTGTTAAGTATGTTATTAAAGTCTCATATGAACCATTAATGTATTATTACAACTGTTCTCATCCTCTCCAATTCAACTGCAAAAATCCCCAATTCGACCCTTGGGGAAATGGCACTATTTCACCTCCCAATACAACTAAACTGAGTAAAAATGCTTCAAATGCTCTAGTACAGTACATGAAACTTGTAGAAGACATCCATGGAAATATATTTATCACAAATATATCAGCAAATCATCCATTCATTCGAAATCATCAGCATTACATTGACTCACAACAAGGTAGTGGGGAAATGACACTGTTCTTTCATTAAAATTGAGATTTATACATTTCTACTTGGAATTTCGACCTGAAAATTTCTGGAGATGAAGAACAGAGTATTTAATTCATAGTAAAAAATAAATGGGGCATTAAAAGCTTCCTCAAAGAGTACAATAGCTCACCAAAAACGCCCTCCCTCAAGGATCAAGAATATGCCATCAAAACTCGAAATGGTTGAAAGAGTGAGCTGCAATAGAAGAAACCATGAGCTGCCCTGTAGCTTACACCTGCAAATAAAGACTCCATTAAAGCTACAAATGAAAGGTTTGAATGGCCTTTCCAATCACCAACTTGGATGAGAATTTTTCACCCTCGAAATTGGCTAAGGCAAGAAACTAGTCATCCACTAGCTCTCCCTCTTCACAAATGTAATTGCAAATTCTACAAATGATCAAAAGCTATTCTCATACTTCATTTATACATTTTATAACCAACATTAGCCTTCTAAGGGTCGAAATCCTCTCAATAGATTGAATAGATTTCCATTTAGGAAATATTCCACATTTGCCACTTGTCTCCTAGTTCCAACCTTCCATCTTCTCCCAAATTCGATTTTGAGTCTCTTGGCTTCTACAACTCCCAAATTCGCCTTCTTTGAGACTATTTTTGGGGTTGACATGTCATAGTGGTCAGATGTCAGAGGTCAGGTCTGCAATTTGTCATAGTTGTCATAGATGCTCCATCATTGGTGTCATAGGGGCTAGGGAATCTAGCCCAAGTGTCCACAAACTTCCACTTTGACTCTTTATCTTCCATGGAGGTTACCAATCCTTCCCGATTCGACCTAAGATGCTCAATGACATGTGTTATGACTTACCAACTCACCCAAGAGTGTTCACATTCCCATTAATTCGAATTTGCAAAAGAGAGATACCATGTATTATGAAAAATCAAGCTAGTGTGGGTCCCACATCCTCCATATGTCTCCAAAACCATTTGTCACCTAGGATTTCTCTTGAATTTCTTTATTCACTCTATTTATTAAATACTTGAACCCTTCTAATGTCTAAACATCATTTATTATCCCCCTTATTCCAAATCCCAAAGCTTCCACCCCAAACCTAGGAAACTAGTAATTTTCCTCCTTGGCAATTATTTGACCCTTAACATCAATTTTACAAACTCTAATGAATATGGCTAATGTGATTAGGCCATTGTGACCCAATTCCAAATTTGGGACATGACACCATGCCAATAATATCAACTATGGAATTTAATAGTGAAGTTTGAAGGTCATTGATTGTTTTAAAGTGGAAGGAATGTAAAGGAATGTGTTAGCGATCAAATTGCACTGGTATTTTGATGAGTGTTTTCATCACTCTTCACTTGATTTATCATTTTCTTCAGTATTTTGGCCAATGTCTTAAACTCCATGTTTTTCATCAAGCTCCCGATTGATTACTTTTGCCCAAAAATCCTTTGGCTTTATCCTCTTGACCTGCGAATAAATGGTTAGAAATCTCATTTGAACTCTGCACAATCTATTCTTGAGTTTGATGTATTCCTAGTTTCTTTTATTTGAGATTTTTATTAAAAAAGGAGCATGCTTTTAAATGGCTTTATACTAGACTAAATCTAAAGTTCTAATCCTAATCCCTAGTTCATATTCACAATTCACATATGAGCCAAATCATGGTTTAGGTTATATCCATTCCACCAATGTAAGCCGAGTCCATATGCCACGCAAACATACCAACCAATGATTCTAACCACAACAATCAATACATAAACCAAGCCATGAAATATACAACTCAACACGCAATGCCTAGCTTGTGTTTCATTACCTCTTATCGAATTAAACTATTTTCCAGGTGTTTAATTTGCAGGATGAAAGTTATTCATAATCGACAGCATGATGACTTCATATAGTTTTGATAAGGGCCGAGTTCACCCATTTGAAATTGCAGTTACCAAAAGGTTTCAAAATTCGAAGATGGCCTGTTAGGTTATTCACACAGAGTCCCAAATTATTTGGAGCGTTTTTATGGCAAAAGAAGTCGCTAGGGTTTACGATGCAGAGGCCAAATGGATGCATATGATGTTTGCAGATGTTATAATAATGAAATCCTAGTTTCTAGGCATCTGATCTTAAGCACCTCGGCTTTGGGGTTCTGTGCATTGTTCCAAAACATCGCCTCGCAATTCCGTTTCCTGAATGGCCACACTGAGGTCTTCCAGTTGTTGAAGGAGTCCAACACTTGCTGCGAACAAAGGCAGATGAGGATATGAATAGTTTTCTTTGTTACATTCTTGGCTTATATCTATTTCAATAACCTCTTGTGCAGCATTATATAAGGAGGATCGCTTCGTATCCAGCGCTCAAATTGGTTTCAAATATGCCATTCCTTGGGGGTAGAACAGGGTTTGGAATGAGCACATTGCTCATATCCAAGATTTGAGAAGAATACTTAGACAGGATGATACTTACCTTTTTTGTCTTCCTTTATCAAAGACCTTAGATACAGTGGTCAAATTCTACAGCGCTATGCTCTCTATTTATCATCAAGTGGATATGCCACATGTTTTCAAATTTGCAGATGAGGACGGCAGCTGGAAGTGAGCAACAACAAAGCATTTTGAGAGTATTGTAATGTTACTTTAGCAACCGAAAGGAGAGCTTTCGGTGGCTTATAGGTTCGAATTTTGGTTTTCCTAGCCACCAAAAGCGTAGAACAGGGCAGAACGCTACTATTTTTGCACAGGTCCAACTTTCCTTGATCCGAATACTATATGACGGTTTCTCATGATAGCAAATAATTGAAGGCATCATAATCAAGTTTCTATCTCGGTTTTGAAAGCGCAAGCAAATAGGAGATGATGTAACTTCTTTTCTATATTTAGCAAAAGAGTGACCTGTCCTCAAGGTGTCATTTTTGACCTTACCCATCAGCTTTGGAAGGTTTCCTGCAGCTATCAAAGATTTCAAAAACCAGGAAGATCATTTGAAATAAGGAGATTGACCATAAAAATAGGATCTATTCCTATTTTATTGTAAAGCTATTTTTAATGAGCTATTTTTAGCAAGTTAGATCCATTTTTTGAGGATCTAAAACTGTCATTGTAAAGCTATAAAGCCTGAAGCTTTAGACGAAGAGGAGGCTCGACTTTGGAGACTTCTCATTCTTGTGATCTCAAACTTCTCATTACATATCAGTATTATAAGCTTCTTTTGCCATTGATGTTCAGACTTCCTCCTTCTATTTTTCTGTACTTGCACTTGGATATTATGTTCATGTTGTTAATGCTTGTCTTATGCCTGATAACTGTCATCTTATCATTGTATTGATAAGTTAGAATTGCAAGTATTCCTTACCTATTGTAATTGGCCATTCATATATGCTTTGTGTATATGTTTCTGCTGATATAATAGGTTTTCTCCATACATTCAATTTTTATAAACTCTCTGAACAACAGTGGTTGAAAGCCTTGTCCATCTAAGTGTGTTAATGCATGTTTTGAGCAAGTGAGGTTTGATTAAGTCATCTAACTTGATCTTATTTCCCATACATTATTGATCTATTTAAGTTACCAGGCTCATTCCCTTCATAGTCAGGGAAAGACTCCTGGAGAGATAACATAATGGAGGGGAAATCATGTAGGAAAGGTTGGATGGTCGACATGGTAGAAAGGATAATCTCAAGATGGTTGTTCAAATGGTTATATGTAGGGTTGCTTGGTTTGATTGTGCCATTGGAGATAGTGTAAACTATTCCTATTTCAATATGAGTATAGAAGGAGTCAACAAAGTTGTTAAATGTAGAGACATGGATCTCTTCTCCAGAATAATCAAGAAGGTCAAATTCAAATAGTTTCCCAGGGCCTTTTTGGTTGGTGTATTCATGAATGTTTGTCTTCGCAAATACACGACCTTGAATGGACATTTTTTTGTAGTTGGGGTTTAGTGCTTTGAACGAAATAATAAACAATGGCATGGATAGTGGTGGATTTTTTGTTTGGGGTGAGCGAAAAACACTTTATTGTGTGAGGCCAAGGGGTTGGCTAGTTGACGAAAAAGTTGGAAGTCCAAGATTAGTTGGTAGTACAAGAGGAAGAGGGCTCCTAATAAGGCCAAGCTTGTGGTGGAGAACTGTAATAGTCCTGCTAAGAAAAAAAGGCAATATTTAAAAAAAATGTTAAAGTTGTGCCAAGAAGGGGTGGTTAAAATATGAAGTGCAGGGTGAAAGGAAATAAAAAATGGGAAAAAATACTATGGAAAGTGAAATGTACATGGTATTGTGAACAACGGTGCAGGTGCACTTGGAAAGCTTGATGATAGAGCCTTCTTGGATTTCTCCATCTAATAGGAGGGAGTTGAAGGCATTTGGAAGCAAAGTCTAATGTGTCCTGGTAGCATCAGAGATAGTCATCCGGTAGCGTGGAGTCATTGCCTTCGTTGATCCGACTGGGGATAGTGAAAAAACATGTAGACATGGTTGGAGATGCACAGAACTAGCTAAGAGTAGAGAGATTGCATTTTTTTTCAACGGTGGCTCCATTATGTAGGGGAAGCCCTGAGTATTACAGAAAGAAGAAAATGTAAATATATGAGTAGTAATTTAAGTGAAGGATTTTGAGACAACTGTGCATAAATCCATTCAATTTGTATTGATGAGAAAAGTTAAATTTATAGTTGTCAAATTTGCATTTTTGAATGTGAGCATGAATTGTTGTTTTTTTGAAAATATTGGTTTTAGATGAAGGACATTTCCCATGAAATAAGGACAACAACATAGTCCATGCTCTTTCCCAAACACATACAAGGAGTCTCTAAAGGATCTGCAAGAACTAACATAATTATGTATTCATGACTATAGAGCAGATATATTTGAATATCCCCATGGAATTATTGATTTAACCGTTAAGGTGAACCTAAATGATAAAGAGAGAGTACATGTTTGTTTTCTTAACATATAAAACCATGGATCTAAAGCTAGCATATATATTTTAGACCTTCCTTTTTATGAGATGTATGCAATTTTTTTTTGACTAAGTAGCAAGAGGAAAGGTCACTGCTTGCAGCACCCTAAAGCATATTGGGTCCATGGATGAAAGAGTTTAACAAATGGGGAGTGGAGGATATCCATGTTTATAACCTATACGATGTAACCAATAAAGCAGAAACATTGAGATGCAACCAGCTTTAGCCTATGAGAGAATGGAAAGAAAAGAAAAGTATTATATTTGTAAGGTATTCAAAGCTCTCAAGCATAGTTTGTGTTAAATAAAAAAATAAAAGCACAAAAGCTTGGAAAAAAATCTAGCCTAAAATATGAAGACTATTTGTTTTAGATGAAGGAAATTTACCATGAAATAAGGACACCAACATAGTCCATGCTCTTTCCCAAACACATACGAGGATACTCTACAATATTTGCAAGAACTAACATAATTATATATTCATTACTATAGAAGAGATGTATTTGAATATTTCCATGGAATTGTTGATTTCACCGTTAAGGTGAACCTAAATGACAAACATTGAGGACAATTAAGCAAGCAAAAAGAGTTTGTACGAAATATAATGAGTAGAGATATGTCATTCTCATCTTAGCCTTCAAATGATATTGATTAGATTAGGGTATCAAGGTAATATGTGAATGATTTGAAAATATTTTGATTCATTGGGATCACATGTTGGAATGACTTGGGTACCTTATAGCATATTAATACTTGCAAGCACATGAATGGTTACGTGAGCAGAAGTGCAAATGTTAATTGGGTAGAAGTGGTGACCGTAATGCACTGGGTAATTGAGCAAAGTTATAACTATTTTATGTGGGCAGTTTGCTATCATTACATTACTATTTCCTTGGGACAATTGCTAACGTAATAATTGGTAGATCATTGTTAATAACTGCAGAGTTGTGACTAATTTGAGAACTTGACAGGGATGGTAGAATTCTCAAGATTAGAATGGCTATATCAAAGGTGTCTGCTTCCAATTCTAGCTCTATGCTTTTAGTTATGCAGATTCATAGAATAAATATATTCAAGAATTTATGTAGACGGATAGATAAATTGGGGCAATTATTATGGTCAGTAAAACAAAAGAAAAGAAGTGTTTCCATCAAAATAATTTAGAAATAGGAAATATTTGAAGGGGAATAGAGGATATACCAACAATAAGGGAAATTAAATTGATTGAAAATATACCATACAGTGTAAATACATTGTCATGGGCACATTAGTGTAAGAGGATGAGAGCATGTCTTATGTTTAAGACAAGTAGATTGTTGCTACGAGCTAGCAAGAAGTTAAAAAAAAAAATGTTGTGGGAGAGAAAAATATGAACAAAAGCAATGATACCTAGCAACAAAGGGAAATTTCGGATATGTTGCGGACGAATGTATTCTTCCCTCTGGTATGGAACTGGAGGATCTGCAGGACAAATGGCAAGGAGTTAGAAATAAAGTGAGATCTGAGAGTCATCTGTTAAAGATATCATGTGGAAGATGCAAGTATTGAAATGTTTTTTTGTAACTGAAAGTAAGTATGTTGTTGTTGTTGTTTTTTTTATTATTATTTTTTTTCCAGTAATTTCAATTTATACACAATATTAACCACAAAACAAGACCATAGAATGTCTAGGATTTGATACCTAACCCAACATTTCCATAATACTAATGGAAACCAAGCAAAGCCAACAAAGATATCTTTTGCAATTTAGACCCCAATTTGCAAACAACCCTTGAATTAGCTGCAAAAACTCTGCCAAATATAACAAAGGACACACTACATGGGACATTCTATATGTTGATCTTCAAGGATTGCTTCACAGTTCCAAAGAGAGGGTTTCAAAACTAAGAGTATGGGATACAATGAACTACATTCAATCCCTTAAATGCATCCTTTTGAGCATTACAATATAGATTTGATCAAATCCTTTGTTGCAACAAAGAGAACACAATTTCAATGTGTTATCACTACATATCTAGTAAATCATTTCATGGTAGTGCTAGTGTAGGAAGGAAACAATATTTTATTTGAGGATGTTATTTTTAGGTTCTGTTGTTTGATACATATCACTTTCAACCAAGGCACTCATTTTGCAACAAAGAAAATAACTAGTTTAATGGATATTTGCAAAAGCATGCACCAAAATAGTATGTTATATAACCAAACTAAGAATGGATAAGCAAATAGTACAAACAAGGTGTTAGTATATCTTCTCACAAAGGATTTAGATTTGAAGAGGTCATACTAGGTCAATTGATTACAAATTGCTTTCTAGGAATATAAGAGCATGGAAGAATGGTTGAGATGGACAACTTTCTAACTAGCATTCAACTAGGAAGCAATCATGTTGATGAGACAACCATATACCATATATAAGGATCACAAGTTTAGAAATATTACAAATTGAGTAGTGCATTAAATACATATTAAAAGAGCTCAAATATTAGTCAGTTACCAAATGATTTCTATTATTTTTATGTTTTGCAAAACTGATTATATAAGGATCACAAGTTTAGAAATATTACAAATTGAGTAGTGCATTAAAGACATATTAAAAGAGCTTAGATATTAGTCAGTTACCAAATGATTTATATTATTTTTTATGTTTTGCAAAACTGATCCATAAAGAAAAACATGCAATAGATTATGTTGTGAGTCCCTTTGATCTCAATGTTTTAGATGTCTATGATTTTTTTCAAAAAATGATCCATAAAAGCCTCACAAGTACCCAAATTAAGTGTGGCAAATACCATAATGCCTATTGAATTTATTGTCAGATACTGAATTTCCTTGGAACAATAGTGGCAGGTCCAATTTTCATGGTCTATGAGTCTATGACTATATATGGCCCACTAATCATAGTAACAATTTTGTTATGGGTTCTCATGGAATTAATCGCAAATGGTGTGCATTTTTTCTCTAATGCAAAGGCCAAGAACCATTGATTTCTGCACCATTTTTGCCATGGTTTTTTCTAGAGGAAAGCGATGATTTGATCTCAGAACCCCCAACATTACTCTTGGCCAAGTTGCAAAAAAAATGAGGAAAAACAATGACACATTCAACATTGGCATCTTCGTTCTCGCACGACTTTGACATTGTTTTTTTAATTGTATTTCTTTGTAAAGAAGGCTTTGACAGTTTAATTTTGGTGTAAGTTTATTAGGTGAGTATTCAAGTGAAAGTTTCTTATGGCTTCCCATGAAGAAAAGTTTTCATAGAATAAGTAAAGTTGTAAAATGCCACAAAGCTGATTGTGGAAGAAAGTAAGCAACATGACTTATGGTAAGCCGAAATCCTTAAGATTCTAGGGTTTAGTTTAAAAGCAGTCTCATGGGAATGTATAAGTATAAGAAAGGTCTTTGAGTATCCATGTTGAAGGTCATCAAACTCACTTTATAGCTACCATGCAAAGAGGTTTCCATGCACTTGTATGTCCAATTCAAACTAATGGGATGTTTGAATGTACATATCCAAACTCCAGTTTCTCAATGTAAACTCCAAAATCGAATGTATATCAGATTATAGGCATGTGCTACTAATAATAAACAATAAATTGGTGTATGAGATCCTCTTGTTTATCCTATAGGATAAGGGGTCCCTCCATGCAGGGATTTGACAATTTGACAGAGATGTACATACCTACTCCCTTTAGAGTTGAACATGAGACCTCCGAAGGAGGAAACACATATTCTCAACTATCATGTGCCCACACAAGTTGTACTGTATTACTTATACTTGTTTGTCATGCAATAATAACAATTTGTGATGTGCTATTTTTGTTTTGTGCTCATTGGATGTTTTAGTTTTTAGGAATAAAAGGGCTTGATTTGATTTTCCTACAACGAAGAGCTTGGGGTTTCCATACTTGAGCCCCTATCTGTAGTCTGTGGGTTCAAACTTCAACCATGGAGCAAACTTTGCCACTGCTAGATCCACCATTCGTTAACAAAACAGTTCATTGTTTCACTCAGGTTTCAACCTATTTTCCCTGGACGTAAAGTCATGGCAGTTTAATCAATTCAAGGCCAAGGCCTTGGATGCCTATAATGAAGGTGAGCTTTGCAATATCAGAAAAATAAAACTCAAAAATATATAGGCTGGTATAAACAAACTTTGCAATATTGCAGATTGTGAATCTTAGATAGTGGGTATGAATTTATCTTGCAACTTTCCTTAAAAGTCATTGAACAGACCTTTTCCCTTAACACCAATTAAATCCTTCTAGCTTGGTGTGATCTCCATCTATTGATCAATTGAATACATTCCTTTCAGTAGGACATTGCCTCTCTCTTGCATAGTAAGCTCTGTTTTTTTTTTTCATGAAAGTTTTGTTTTGTTTTCTGTTTTGTGAAATTAGCATTTATTTATCGCTTGCCACCACTATAAGAAATTACAGTAGTACCTGGTAGCTGAAAACATAGATGATAGTAAGCTCCAAGTTTAAGGCGGGTTTTAGTCTTAAATATTTATTTAATGCTTGCCACCACTATATGCAATTACATTAGTACCTGGTAGCTGAAAACATAGATGATAGTAAGCTCAAATTTTAAAGTGGGTTTTAGACCAAGCATGCTCATGCAGATCCAAAAAAAAAGAAGAGATTTGAACAATAGGAAACTTAAAGAGCCTAATAATTAGTTGGCATGAATTTCCTGAGAATAGCAAAGATCCTGAAAGGTCTTATCTGAGCTAGCTTTGTTCAGCTCATTAAAGGACAAATTCTATCACTCCCCTCCCTCGTTTAGGCTTAGTTAAAGGAAGAACATATTCGCATCAGGCTTGTGTGTCATGGTGGGTACTTTTGAAGTTTATAAGCCCTTCTTGTTGACATGCAATCCTTGAGAGAAAGCTGTTTCATACCATGTCCACTCACTGAATAAGACAATATCTAATGTTTGGAGGTTGAAAAATATTTTTAAATAAAGCTTTCATGCTTAGTCTCCAATTTTTGCTTAACTCCCAAGTAACCTTGGCCATAGCCCCACTCCCAAATTGAGGGCTAGATTGGAGTTGTTAAATATTTTTCTAGTTGAGAGAGTGATTTTTTGTATATTGCATTAAAAAAAAATTACGAGACTTCTTGATGCAACATTGTAGAAGAATAACTCCACTTTAAGTAGCTTGATGTGACTTTGGCCTAAAAGGGCCAAAGCTGTTCAGTTGGATTTTCAAGCACACATTAGTATGCTGAACCCTTGTCAGATTGCTATGCTCCCGTGTTAGAAACTACTCCACTTTCTGCAAGCAACTATAATAGTTTAGATAGATCAGATAAGCTAAAAATGGGTAGAGAATAAGGGCCTTATTACTGTATTGTTAATTTCCAAGAAATTGTTATAGGAGCTGTCTTCGTAACCCAATTTGGAAAAGGAGGGTCTGGATTTTTAACCATTTCTTAAGACCATTATTGCCACTTTCCTTGGTGATTTCTTCATGTTTCTGATGGTACTCTCCATTCTTAAATATGCTAATAATTTATAGGAGCTTTGCAACCTCTTTAGCACCATATTGAACTAAATTGAAACCTTTCATTTCATCTAGCTCTATGAAATAACACAAGTCTAACACATTCGATTAGTCTCCCTCTTCTCTTTTCCCAAGAAGTGGGTTGAGTGCCTAATGAACGGCTCAGGTTGACTTAGCATTCAACATCCATCAAAGTTCACCCCTAAATATTTATGGTATAGAAATATCTTTATTGGAGGTTGATGTTCCTTATAAGTGAACCTACCCGAGTGCTCCATGTTCCGAAATGACCTCTTGGGCGAAGAAGCAACAAAGAAAAGGAACAAATTTGAAGGTTTTTTTTTTTATCTCGATGAGCCCCTTTATTTTTCATTGATATGTGCCTGACATGAAACCTATCACCACAATAAATTGGCTAATTGTTGGGGATTGTTTATGATCGAAAGAAGGTAAATCATGCAGATGTTTTGCATCTCTAAAACCGCATCCCATGCAATTGATAATAAAGCAATACCCATGTGGTGAGAGTGGATTTCGATCGGTTGTTGGCATATGAGATAAATATGGGAGGATAAATGAGGGTGAGGTATTCTGCTTCTTGTGATGTGATAACACCCAGATAGAGACAATGTGTGAAGAATGGAATGTGAACATGGTTACCAGGTAGCAAGAAGGGGAAACAACACTGAAATGCTTAAGCAAAAGAAAAAAATAAGAAATCTTCTAACATCTAGTGCGAGAAAAAAACACTTCCAAACAATAAAATGGAACAAATATATGCTTTTCAATCCCAAAGATATATGATTGTACCTAAAAACCATTGACCTCACAACTCACAGTACTCCTTTTCTCTACAGAAACAACGAACCCAAATCTTGCAAATCCCGAAGTCGCTCTATCTATGCAAATCGCTTGGAATCCTCATATCACCAAAAATAATTGTGACCGCCAAACAATATATATGAGCGAGGGAGTGTTTCCGAATTGATAAGATGTCCAACAACCTCCATGAATGGGTTTAGTGAAAACTGACAAATCCATCTTGTCCTGCCGTGGAGTCCATCTACCCGAGCAACGTATTCAATGGCGATTAGATGGGAGAAGTTACAGCACACATGTGTGTAGTCGGTGTTCTCTATGTAGGAAGGGGAAAACATCAATGCAAGGTACATGTTGGTAGGTAAAATCTAGTCTTAATGGCAGCAGGAGGACGACCAAGAGGACGAGGAGAGTCCGATGGAGGCACAATAGACCCAGTGGACATTCCATACACATAACATAAATCCAATAGACATGGGACAAGGATACATGAACATGATGATGACTAGGAGAGCGAGGAGAGTCCAGCGGAGGCAAATGAAACCCACAGGACATTCCAGGAAACCACGGGACACGCGACAAGGAGGTAGGAAGACAAATGACATCAACTAATTGACGCGAGGGATGACCAAAATGGACAGTGTTTCTCAAACCTCACTCCGGGAAAAAATTCCTATCGACGTAAATATCATGTTGAAAAAGGCAGAGCGTCGGTGTAGGAATGGTGTAAGCTAAAGTCTATATGATTTGCACTTATTATCCTGTGAATTATACAGTCAAAATCCAGCGAAAATTGTTGAAATGGCAGTTTTAAGTTGTTGGAATTGCATAATCGGGGAACCCAGGGGTAATCGAGGGCGCTGAATCCATTTATGCAATCAAAATTGCAATTTCAATAATGAAAATTTCAATTTTAGCAACAAATCGTGTCAACAGATTCTGTCCAACTCGATGGAGAAGGTGCAAATCATCTAAACTTTAGCTCACTGAATTGCTACAGAATTTCAAATCGTCTAGACTTTAGCTCACTGAACTCGCCAAAGAAAATGCAAATCATCCTACATAATTGCTTAAAAAATTGCACACACTAAAACCAGATGACAAGCATATGTTACTAAATGCTGATATACCATTGAGTGATATGATTGAGAGAATTTGACAAGGAGCTCCTAGCCCATGTGATGATGGATAGGGAAAACAAGGCTTTGGGCGAGGCTGAACCCGCCAAAGCTTGGAAAGTGCACTTGGAGGATAATCACTCTATGCGAAGGACAATTTATCGGATTGCTAAAAAACTTGGCCTTTCTCCGGAAACCTCGGTTGTTGTTGCTAGTACCTCTGCTCCACGCAGTCCAGATTCCTTCCCTATTCATGGATCGTCTGGCCAACCCTCTCCTGTAGATGACCAAAAGCTCGACGACCTCTGCTCTAGCACTTTGATCCATAAAAACGTCACTCAGGCTCGCTGATGCTGGGATTCGGGTTGGTTTATGCTGCTTACTATTTTCTGGTCTACTGTTTCTGTTGCTTTAGTTAGGATAGGCTGTTATGATGATGATGGGCTTCTCCCGCAGCATCCACTTTTGTAATTTCTCTCTAGTTCGGCTGTAATGTCCTATTGGTTGGTCTTTCGGGCGAAGTTTGAAGGTCTTTTTGGGACAGTTTTTTCTATGGGATTTTGTAACAGGGTTAAGGGAGTAGATGGGTTTTGTGTAGAAGTTTCAGAGGCACAAATGAATCTTGTTGTAGGGTGGTGTGACAGAATATCCGGGAATGAAAGGCCCTGTGAGCCATGATCTTTTTTGTAATGAAGGTTCCTGTTTAATAAAATTTTTTTCTTGCTTTAAAAAAGTGACACACAAAATAATTTCCAATATCAGTCCAAATTTTGGGTTTGCCTTTAGAGTGATTTTACACTCATGCTTACCTTGAGTAGATTTTTTCATGATACTATAGAAGGTCAATTGGTTTATAGAGTCTAATTTTTTGGGATAACAAATTAATAGTGTCAAGGAAAGTATGTCATACCAAGAGATTTGATATAATGTTGAATTTCATATTGTATATTTTCCATGTCAAGGTTTGGTGCATAGGCTTGGGATTCCATTAAGTCCTTGATGAGAAATTGAGCATTTCAATTGGCACACAAATTATTGACTAAATAAAACTTGCCAATACATGCCCTCAATAAAATTAAAAAATGAAATACCTATTAGGCCATTTAGTTTTATATGGTAGTTGTTTCTTGGCCAAAAGAACAAACATATCATAAACCAAATAGAATGCATAGAACCCATAACGAAATAAAAATGTTTTTGGTTCATAATGCATTATTTTCATTGATATAATCTCATTATCACACAAGGAACAAAACATGAATCATAAGATAGATAAATGTTAGAATGTGGATAGTGGGAAAATGGATGTGGTAGCCTACCATCCTAAACAACTCTAGAGTACAGGAAACCAATTCATATGCAACAAGAAAGGAGACCATGCACACATGTGTGAGCTACTAGATTCCAGTTTACCCAGTGTCTACACGAGGATAGATGGCTTGAAATCCATGCAAACTCAAGTCGCCAACCTCTTGTGATATGAAGAAATTTCCACTTGAGTAGTGTTGAACATGTGCACAAGCATGCGCATTGATGAAATGCTTTCTTTCTTGCATGGATTCCTCTTCTTTAAATAGGTTAAATGTTATTGCATCTTCTTTGGTTGTTACTCAGGTGAAGCACCCACCTACATATATGGCACTTATTCCCTTTTATGAGATTGTATTTGGTATTCATGATGCAACAAAAATGAAATCAAAACTAAACACATGAAAAGGGAAGTAGTCACAGTCCATTAAAACCCCCTTTTGTGCTAGATCCAAATTTCCAATGCGCTTTTTAATTTATTCCACGGACCCTAAACACCATTTACATGTGTGTTAAACAATAAATTAAACCCTTTTACTCCAAGATGGAATTGCAACAACAAACAAAGAGAGAAGGATGTGGGTATCATGTAAATACCTTCAAAATACAGGTAAATGCCATCCTTTTGCCTCCATGGCTTCTTTTGGAAAACAATGATAGAAGGCATGACCTTCTTTTAGAGACCAAGTTTCCCTTTCCCCACTGTAACCTTAAGTATATCTCTGACACATGCACATCATTGCACATTCCAAATTGCTTATGCAACGAGAGCTTAATGCATATCCCCAAAATAAACCTATCCTCAAGAATTGTGTTATTACAACCGAGAAGACATCATATGTTGATGTCCCTATGGACACCAATCCATCTCACCAGACTGCATGGGTAACTAGCCGCTGCAAACGCCGAGTCAAAATAGGAATTGGTGCTTGATACAAGGCTCACTCTGAATATGCTTGATCTCGATCAATCGTGGTGAATAAAAAATAACTCAAGGAGTCATTACATACCACCCCCCACAATGATGAACTGAGTGGAAAAGATGACGATAATGCATGTCACAACTGATGACAAAAGTATGGAGCTAAGCTAAAGGTGGCAAAAATGCAAAACAACCTAAGCAAGAAACACTCCAAAGTGGAAAGCTCTAAGCATTGCGAAACAAGGAAGTACACAGAGACATTTTCCTGGTTACTGTAACAACCCGAAGTACTAAAAATTTAGAATTTTTATTTTTTTAATTTTTTTTATGAAGGTATGGTTCTAAATAACTGTTTTCCAATAACATGTATAATCATAGGAGTTCATAAATTTAAAAGCTTATAACTAAGAGCGTTCCTACTTATAAATGAAACTCTAAACTAATTTGTAAAGTCTTTTACACATGCTTCTAAAGTATAAACATTTTCCTTATTAACATGTAGGTACATTTTTTTCTATCACAAGGTTACAAATTACACAATTGTGAAAATATTTAAAAAAAATATGTCAAAATATTTCACTAATGTTATCCACATATTTATATTGATTACGCCCTATCTAAACTCTAACATTCCATTTCTTATAGAACCAATTATACAAATAAGGATATAATCTAATTACATATAAATGTATAATCACTTTCTTATTAAAATTCATAATATTTGATTTATTATAGAACAATTTATTGTTATCAATGTATTAACATATATTTACTCTTTAGCCTAGACCATTGTAATTATTAACTAATCAATGACATCTAACTAGTTTTTTCTTTCCTAGAAATATATTTAATTATTTACGTAGGCATACTGGGTTTCTTTTTCCATATACTACAACATATTCTCAAGAAGATCTACGAAAAATAATTTACTGTATGACAGTTACATGGAACCTTCCAATTCCAATAGTAAAGAATATATATATATATATACTTTGTGTAACCAAAGATATCGATCAATGATCTATGAGTTTGGCGGGTGTCCGATCCATAGAGAAATAGAAGAGCGTATGGATTCGATGGGAACTTTGTATGCAACTATTTAATATAACACATATGGGTATAACCTCCACAGGATTTAATTACATTTCACACCAGAACCAGCATTCGATTATATCGAATTTCATAGTAAAGAAAAATCCGACGCTTCATCCAATCGATCAACACAACCCATACGCATTAATAAAATTTCTTTCCATTAATAAAAATAAGGGTTCGTTATACAAAAACTTAATAAGAATTTAAATCTCTATGTAATTCGCAGAGATCAATCCTGATCTGTGAATTAACAAGGGATGAACACTATTATATATTTATATATTATACTCTGAAATCTCAATCAACATCCCTTGAAAGAACCGACATTTCAATACATGTATTCGTATAGAAATGAATTTGACATACTAAAACATACTCAAAAACAGATATCGCATTATTCCATGCATCCATTTCTATGCAACATTTAGATATATAAATACAATTAAAACCAACATCATTACAGTAATAACATCACGATTTATAACCATTTGATGATAACCATATTGAACTAACGTCATGTATAAACTATAAGAGTTTTATAATAACATACTTGCAATGTATGCAATCAAATACAAAGGACAACAATCAAACACTTGAAGAATCAGTTCCTCCCAACCATAGGAAAGGACAACAAATCTGCTAGCCCAACTCCACCCTCGAGTTGGATCGCCACCATTTGAATGCAACACTCTCTCTTAGAGTCTATAACAAACCCCTGTGATGGACTTATACAATCAAAAGGAGAAATACTCAACAACTTGCCCTCATAGCAACAATATCTCCATGCACAACACAACGTCTTGTGCTATCTCAGTGCACCGATATATAGTTTTTGCCCAGGTATTGTGCCATCTCAATCAATCTTTTGATCCCTATGGTTGAGCTTGCTATACACTTGTTCTCTGTCTTATGGTGGTGTCCCCTCTTTCAACTGATTGCTCCAAGTGTCTTTATTTTTTATTTATAATAAAAATAATAATTGTTGTGCAAAATATCTACTCACACCATAGGTCAGTATTTTTAATTTTATAATTCTTTTACAAATAATAATTGTTTTCAAAATAATACTTAATCCAAAATAAATAAAAATATCTTGGGTACCATAAATAGTTCCATGATCGACAACCATCCTCGTTATGGGTTCTGACAAACAAGGCCATTTTACATACCCATTTACAATAAAGGAATAAAAAATGTGTTCATTGAACTCATGAAATAAAACAATATGGTGTGCAACCAGTCAATGGATAGAGAGCTAACTAATCTTAGAAACACCTCAAACATAATAGAAATTGGAATCTTTAAGGAAAGATCATGGCAAAAAAGAACGCCAATATCCTTGTTACATCAAATTTGGCAAATAAAAACAAATATGCCAACAAAATGCAGTCTTTGAAGAAACCCTATCAGCAACATTGTCGATTACAAAAGGTGCCGGGAGTCTGAAATCCCATGAGAAACAGGTAACAATTAGGGCCAAGACAAGCCAGGCCAACCAAGGGCAACGATTCCAAGAACTGATAAAGTTTGCAAAGACACAGAATAGAGCACAAACATAAAAAGCATATTGATTTCCTAGGCATATTGCTTTCCTTCTCATTATTAAGCTCACATATATATAGTTTCACATAACACCAAAACCACTGGCTAATACTATGGGCCAGTGTATACCATGGGTCAACTAATGACCTAACTCAACTAACTTAGGACCATTGACTCAACTAACTAACCAACTTAGGACCATTGCGATTACAACTCTTAACACACCCCCTTAATCTCAAGTGGGATGGTGTGGTCAACACTATCAACGTCTAAGTGTTGTGCATGCTGGTCCATGTCTCAGCTAGGCATACACAACATTCAAATAAACTTAAGCTTTACTTTCTTCCTTGATGTGTACTTGGACTGCTTCTTCTTTGTCTTCTTGAACTTGATGCTAAGTAGGTGTTCTTCAACATCTTCTTTGTCTTCTGCACAATAAATAGTGTTATTGATTTTCATTGGTCTTAGAACATAGTGAAAGTCTTCTTCTTCTTCTTCTGTTTCAACATATTGTATGTTGCTGTCCATTTTACCTACACACTTAGAATTTTTGTCAGAAACAAGATTAATATATCTCAGCTCTTCTTGGAGAGCATTCATATCTTCCTCTTCTCTTGTTTCAACAGCAGCTACATCATAATTAACTGTTGCATCTTGTGCACAATGTGCATCCTTCACTGCTTCCTCAAAAACTGTGGGATGACAGGGAAACAGAGCATACTCATACTGCTCATCAATAATGGGAGTCTTCTCATATAGCTCCCTCAAACTTCTAGTTTTCTGGTTCTTTGATGAACTCTCTGCTGGTGCAACTTCTATGCTGCTATCAACTGTCTCTTTCTTTGAGAGACTATCACTCACGTCACACCATCACCCTTCACAAAAACTAGGAATATTACACACACTCGCCACACGAGCTGTCAGAATCTTCGATAAAGAACACCTTGATGAGGAATTTAAACACCTTGAGATAACCCTCCAAAACAATGGTTATGATAGAAAAGATATCAACAAAGCTTTTAGAAGGGCAAGAAGTATGGAAACTAAAAATCGTAATAATGAACAAGAAGACCTAGGAAGAACTTTTCTCCCATATATCCAAGGTACAACTGATAAAATTGCCAAAGTTTTGAAGAAGAAGAAGATCAAGACAATATTTTGCCCTCCTAACTCCCTAAGAAATTTGCTAGACAAAGCAAAAGACCCCATCAACCCAAAACTAAGGAAAGGTGTTTATTCGTTTCCATGCTCATGTGAAGACGTATACATAGGTGAGACATGACGCTCAATCCAGACAAGGTTAAAGGAGCATTGTGCAGATGTTACTCATGGAAGAATTAAGAAATCAGCAGTAGCTGAGCACTCATCAAAGACTAACCACCATGTGTGCATTGAAGAAGCAAGAGTCTTAGCAATTGAGGAGAATTACAACAAGAGACGCATACGTGAAGCAATTGAGATTGAGAAACACCCAAGAAACTTCAATAGGGATGATGGCCTTACCCTTTGTGACTCATGGAAACCGATCATTCACTCCCTACAAAACATTAAATGAAAATAAAAATTAAAAAGTTTTAAAATTTATATTAAAAAACAATTATAAAAAATTTTAGATTAAAAATTTAATTTTAAGTTTAAAAAATCTTTAAAATTTCCTTAAAAAATTTTAAAAAATTTTAAAAAATTTCTTTAAAATTTCTTTACTATAAACTTAATACTATAGGATTGTAGACAAATTAAAATAAAAATATTATTTCATAACGATAACTTATGGTCAATAATACAACATTTAATTATTAAACTATAATATTCTAAATAGCATAATTAGAGTATAGGATATAGGGTAACATTTTTAAGAAATAATATTAAAAAACTTTTAATTATTTATTGAGTATATTTTAATATTAAGAACATAATTAAATTGTTATTTTGCAACATAACAAAACGTAACATTTAATTAAAATTAGGTTTAAAAAATTAAAATTAAAAATTTATGTAATTTTTGCTTGGTTACATTAACTATTATTAGATAATATACATATATACATTAATTATTAATGAGTATTTACTTAGATACATTTAATTAATAAAATTTATATGTACATTGACACATTAATGAATTAAAGTCGGCTCTCAAAATTTAAACTGAAGATCATAACACAGCAATATAAATAATGTAAAAATTCGTGCAGCTTTTAATTGAGATATGTTTTCTCCTAAAGATGGACTCAACTATGCAGTCCGAAACACGTCGAGAACTTAAACTCTACACAGGTATCCAATCCCCCTTGAAGATAATATATGCTCTGTCATATTCTTTGTAAAGATTCCCAAAATGATTCACCTTTGACCTAGAAAGGTCCCTAACTGCCAAAATTTGGCTGCCATCAGGTTCCTCCAATTTCCACAAAGATTCAATATGTTCCCTATGCTTGACAAAATTCTGAAATTTTTTTGTGTCATTGTCCCCTTTTTGAATCCATATCGCTCTACTCTTTAACCTTCATGTCGCTTCATTCTCATCAAGAATTTGAGTCCTCCTAACTTCAAGAGCGACAATATGCTTTTTGCGATCAAGATATATAAACCATTGTGGACAATTTGAGTGAAGATTATCCATATTAGTCTCTTCGATTCTACACAGTTCTGAGTCCATCATTTTCTTTATCACAGCTTCCCATGTGATAGATCGAGCCTTAATCTTCTTAAGGTTGTTTAAGAACTGTATGCTAGCAGACTCAATATTGGTTCGATAATAAGGAATCCAAAGATTCTTGACCAAGTCTTTATATTCATAGTCCTCCATCCAAGATGAATTGAATTTGAAAGGACTTGGAGGTTTCCCCACATCCATTGACAATTCCAACAATATGGGGAAATGGTCAGAGTTCCCCCCCACTCCATTCCATTGACGAATACTAATTGCAGTATTAAGAGTGCCTTCATTAACAATAAACTTGTCAAGTATCTTTGTTATGCTTTCCTGTCCAATTCTCATATTACACCAAGTTGGTCAAAGTTTGACAAGAAGAATGTCAAAAAGAGAATGTTCATCCAACCTTCTAATAAAATAATTTGACAGGTTGTCCTTATGAGCTTTAGGCCCCCAAATTTCTCCTTCCTCCAAATAAAAGTTTAGATCACCACCTATAATAATTCTGTCACCAGAGAACAATCCTGAATTAAACAGTCTTTCCGAGAGATCATCTTTATGTTAATTTCATTGTATGCCAATTACCAAACACAATCACTAAAACTAATTAATTTATTTCTATTACCAAATTAAAACAACAATTAATTTCTTAGATTTATAAGAAAAAAATATTTTTTTTATTTATAAAACATAATTAATTTTTTAAATTTGTAAAACATTATTAAATGGTAATAAATTTTTAAAAACCAAGTTCTTCCTAAAAACCACATCACCCCCTCAAAAAATAACAAATACAAATCTGCTTTGTTTTTGCCTAACAATGCTTTATGCTTCTCGTCATTAAAGCTACCTAACTTGCGTCTAGCTTTGTAGTGAATTTAATCACGCTCCAATAACTCTAATAAGTACAACATTATGGAGAGTGCTCATCCAAGGTCTATGGACATCATTCAATGGTTATGTTCATGTATATAAATGATAGATGTTGTTGAAATGCTATGTCGTATTTGATATATGTTGTTGAAGGGCCGGGACACATCGACTTTGATCGATTCCATTGACAATAATGTATCAAAAGAAAGAGCCAAACACGGTGAGGATTTAATAATCAATGAAACAAATGCTAAGTTTTTGATATAATTGGACTTGATATTATAAATACTATATCACAAAACTATATATTAAATTTTTAAAATTAATTTTGTGTTTGGTTTAGTTGAAGTGAAAATGTTTATAATAAATTTAAAACAAGCTAACTATACGAGGATGTATATTTTTAATGAGTTGCACATAGTATAAAAGAATAATAAATGTATTTGAGTATAAATAAAATGGTATCTAACTTAGGTTTAGTTTAGTTCAATTTGTATAGATCCATCTTAATTTTGATTTATTAATATGTTAATTTTTCTTATATACTTAAATTTCTCAATGTAAATCATTCTTATGTGTTCAAATTCTTTTTATGACTCAATTCTTAAATGGCTTTGCAATAAGTATCCAAAATTCATTATTTTGTTTTAATTAATTGAAACACACATATATTTATATTGGAACAATATGAAAAAGAAGTGTAATTTTATGTTCATTATGGAGTTGACACATGACACTTTAATAAAATAATAAAATATTTAAATAAATAATTTTTTTACAATGTCAGCTTTAATTTAAAGTTCAAAACTAAAGAGATATATATTTCAATTAATTAAAACTAAAAAAATAATGAAACTTGGATACTTCTTACTATGCAATGGAGTTTAGTAATCATTAAACTATTACGTAGAGATTTGAGCACATAGGAGAGATTTACATTTAGATCCATATGAACTCAATGATCCATAAGGGTAGAGAGGGATCAAATCTCTTAAGTGTAAGATTTTCCTTAAATGTTGGGTTTTAAAAATGTTTGCACCTCAAGAGATTTGATTCTTGTTAACCTCTTGATAGAACCCAAATAAGATGGATTTAGAATGATTTGATCAAAGTGTCACTTGTTTTATCCATGTTAGACCATAAAAAAAAGATGACCAAATTAATGAAATTTTGCTTTTATATTAAAAGTTTATAGAAATAATTTTGTAGAATGCAAATTTTTAATACATTTTATAATAATAAAAAAATAAATTAAATGTTAAAAAAATATTTTAATTTTAATAAAATAATATTGATTATCATAAATTCATTTTAATTAATATTTATTTAATAAAATATGAGAACAAATCAAAATCATATTAATTAATTTAAATTTATCATATTATTAAGCATTTAAAAACATTATGGAAATGGCTATATACATTTTATTACTAGGAACAACAATATTAATAATATTAATGTGTTTGAATACGCTGAGCGTAAATGAGACACATACTATAGGAAAAAATATTAATATGGAAATGGCTATATAAAGAGAACTGATATATGCATTCACAGTATTAGAGACATTCCTTTCGTCTACATGTATATTGACTTCTGTATGCCATTTGCTTTCTGTGATGTTTTAGTTTGGGATGGATGTATCTTGTCATTGAAGTGGGGTCTTCCTGTGAGGAATTTTCTGATAAAGAAATGGAAGCTTGTAGAGTCAAATATAATGTGCCGCAAATCAAATATAAAAGCTGCTAAACTCTTAGGATTGTAAGACATCGTTGTCAAAAAAAGTTATGTAACCCTACCCTTATTGGCGTATTCAGTAAATGGAATGGAATAGGTTATATTTGCAGCAATTTTTTCTTCTTTCAGAATGAAATAGGTTGAATCTGGGGAGTATGAGTTTTGCGTGATTGTAAATTTATCCTATATATATGTTAAAAAATTCATTGAAGTTTAAATTTTAAAAACAAAAGTGATTTATTAAATCACCAAATTCCATTAAGGAAAAAAACCAAAAATCTTGTGAAAGCCTTTGATGGCGATCTTGAGAAGACGTAATGGATGATTCGATCGGTGGACCATGGAAGTAGATGACGATGATCTGCGAACTATATTCGTGCGACTTCTAGAGGAAAGTAGACTTTATAAGGAAAGTAAAATTTATAACATTAAATTTTGGTTGATGACGTGGAGTTTGTCAAACTTTTAGTTGAAATTGTAGATGACGTAGTAGTCATTTTAAAAAACTGTGTACTTTTTTAAAATTGTAATTTTGCTATTTATTAAGAATAAAAAAAATACATCTTCAAACTGTTCATAAAAATGTAGACATTGTCCAGCAAAAACAGCATCAGTGGAACCACAACCTTCAAAATATTCCCTTCCAAAACTAAGGATTATCCATATCAGTGAATATAATAAGGAGTATCCATACAGAAAATGATAAAAAGAAACTATGACGTTGAGATAAATACCCAATTAATCTGAACTAAAGGAGACTGACCCATTTTGTATTGCAGATCCCTCCATCCATTGTTCGAGGAAGCCTTAATCTTCTCTAAGAACTTATTTTGACAGAGAATCTGCAAAAGAATTCAACTCCTAGAAGATATGTATTATGAACCAGTTATAAAAGATTCCAAGAGAATCTAAGTTTTCTAACACCAATGATGAAGAGATAAAACCTGCAATTTACATAGCTTCTTAACCTAATTAACAACAACCAAAGAGTCTCTGTAAATCTTGACGCTGTAAAATGCCAAATGAATAGACAAGTTTTGTTAGGCACCATAGTGCCATCAGCTCTGCCATGGTATAGTCTTTGGAAAAATATAAATTATTAAAATAATTTGCTTTTAAAAATAAAGTTGATATAATTTAATATGCAGAGGGTTATCTATTTCTTAAAATGGAAATTTTGGTATTAAATTGCTTTTTGGAAATTAATAATTGGGTTTTTCATGTCGACATCATGGATTAAATCATCCTCTTGGGGGCATTTATTTGCTGGGAATGAATCAATGATGTATTGTGTTTAGCATCGTTTTCTATTTCCTATCATCTTTAGACCACCTATTTCCAATGTTGTGCATTGAATCGTTATGGTGTGCATTGAATCGTGCCGATGATGGATATAATTAGTATCATTGACTTTAGGGTAATCCTTTTAATCATGAGATGTAGATAAACTTAATTAAGATAATCGTCTTTTAATCATGAAATGTAGATAAACTTATTAAGATAATCGTTTTAGTCATAAGATGTAGATAAGCTAGTTTGATTTTAACAAAGAAGTCGTCATTGCTTAATTCATACCTATGGATAGGGATCCTTTTACAAATGGGTTTGCTAATTGTCGTTTTGGTTGGAGTCCTGTAATTATTATTTTTGGTAAAATCTAAATTTCTATGTGTTTAAATTGTATTTTTGAATCTATAACTAGATTCAACACCCTCAAATATCCTCATGGCATTCAAATTATGTAATTCCTATAGCTAATATATATGATGGTAAGAGTTTTTAAAGATTTCCAACCGGATACGAACAAAATCTAGACAAAAGATATGTTCTGAAAAAGTTGAAAAATAGGGAGTTGTATAAGGACTAACTAAAACACCCCTATTTGTCAAAGCAATTCTTGCCAAAATCGCAATTTGGAATGCTCAGATCGCAATTTCAGCCATCTCGATAGTTTTAAAGTTGGACAATTAATCTAGAATAAACATCTCAATTACTAAAATTACAAAAATGCAAAAACAAGAATTTTAACTAGTTTTTATCCCAAATTTAAACGACACCTTTATAAAATATCCTATTCGTCCTCAATGAAACCAATTCCCATCATTACATATAAATTATAATAATTACCTATAACATATGATGACCCTATCATAAAATAAAACACGTGCTTTTAAATCTGATGTCAAACTTGTTTGGTGGGACAAGTAAATGCACTAGACACATAATTCGAGGTGTCTGTGTGTTGGATCATCTACTCTTTAACCTCCACATCACTTCATTCTCATTAACCTCCACATCACTTCATTCTCATTAAGAATTTGAGTCTTCCTAACTTCAAGAGCAACAATCTACTTTTTGTGATCAAGAGAAACACTTTCGTGACAAACGGAGTGAAAAAAACGGAGCACGGGCGGATGATCACGCGAAAAAAAGTTAAATTGAAACTCTAGGCCGAGAGTTTTGAGAGTTCAAACTATGGGTCGAGAGTTTTAAAAAACTCTAGGCCGAGAGTTTGAACCAATTGCCGCGCTGTATTTTAAAAAAACCTCTCAGATGAAAGTTTGAACTAAACTCTCGGCCGAGAGTTTGGAAAACATTTTCTCGCCTGAGAGTTTCTGGTTAACAATTCCAGCACCATTTGTGCAGAATTCAGAAATGTGTCACTTTAACAAGGTCGGACCACTGCAAAACATGAGAATTACATGTCGGAGTTTATACCAGTAGATTCATCATTCAATCTACTTTCTAGTTATATAATTTTTTTTCAATTTCATTTAGGATTACTATTTTTTTCTATTTTTGTACTAAACTTTATTATTAAAAAATTAAGTGACTGAAAAATCAGTCACAATGAAAATTCAATATCATCACAATGATGAAGCCAATTTTTTAAAAAAAAAATACAAGGATGTTCCTTGAAGTGTCCTCTTCAATAGGTTGGTTTTAGTTTGTTTGATAAGAGTAACATTTGAAAGAAAATGTGAAGCCAAAAACATGTGTCGATAATGCACCATTTTCTGAACATACGCTGTTTCTATAAATAATAAAAAATAGTTCCCAAGTCTTAAAAAACTCGAAATATAGTCCAGGATCAAGTTTAGTGTGTGTATATTATGAGCATACAATTTTTTTCCCTAAGATGAATAACCATCTATCAAAAAACCATCGTCAACACAGGTCACTCATTATCCATGTCTAAACTTTTCAAGTATATGCCGTTGGTTGACAACAAATTTGTCTCACGATATGTCCATAAAAAAAATAAAAAAAATATGGGTAGAAAGCTAATTCAATTCTGTAAAACCTTTGTGTTTACTTCAAGTTGAAATTCCTAAGGGAGATATGGGTTTGAAGAGGTCGAAGTTGGAAAACATAAAAATTAGCAATTTTTTTTGTAAAAAACAAGCCAAAATTGTTTCCCAACTTCATGTTTTCACCACAGATTTGAGTAAAGATTATCCAAAATCTCTTGATTTTAAGGAGTTCTATGTCCATCTTTTTCCTTCTCTCAGCTTCCTATCCTTTTCCTTCTCTTAGCCGAGTCTTAATCCTCTTAAGGTTGTTTAAGAATTGTATGTTAGTAGACTCAATAATAAGGAATCCACATATTTTTGACCAAGTCTTTATATTGATATTCTTCCATACAAGATGAATTGAATTTTAAAAAACTTGGAGAATTTTCTCTTTCCATTGAGTTTTCCTACTCCAACCTATTGAAGAATAGTATTAAAAATGTTTTCATTAACAATAAACCTGTCAAGTCTTTTTGCTATGCTTTTTTCTCCAATTCTCATATTACTCTAAGTTTGATCAGAAAAATGTCAAAAAGATAATATTCATCTAACCTTCTAATAAAATAATCTAACAAGGTGTCTTTATGAGCTTTAGGTCCTTAGATTTCTCCTTACTCCGAAGAAAAGTTTAGATCAACATGGATAATAATTAGGTCACCAGAGAACAATCCTAAATTAAAGAGTATTTTCCAAAGATCATCTTTATGTTAATTTCATTGCATGCTAATTACCAAATGTAATCATAAAAATTAATTTTTTGTCATTGACCAATCAAAACAACAATTAATTTCTTAGATTTATAAGACATAATTAATTTCTTCAATTTGTAAAACATAATTAATTAATTGAATTTGTAAATCATTATTATAAAGTAATAAATTTTTAAAAATCAAGTTATTCCTAAAGGCTACATCACCCCTTCAAACACAAAAAGAGTCTGCTTTGTTTTGCCTAACAATGCTTTACGCGTCTCGTCATTAAAGCTACCTTGTGAACTTGCTTCTAGCTTTGTAGTGAATTTAATCACGTTGCAATAACTCTATGAATTCAATGGTTATGTTCATGTATGGAAATGATAGATGTTGTTGAAATGCTATGATGTATTTGATATATGTTGTTGAAGGGCCGGGACACATCAACTTTGATCAATACCATTGACAATAATGTACCAGAGAAAGAGCTAAACACGGTGATGATTTTAATAATCAATGAAACAAAAGCCAAGCTTAAAAGTGCATGTTATGATATTTTGTCTTGTATTCATATAATTGCACTTGATATTATAAATACTATATTATTAAAGTATCTATTAAATTCTTAAAATTAATTTTGATTTTAGTTTAGTTGAAGTGAGAATGTTTATAATAAATTTAAAACGTGTCACTATATGAATAGAGGCTGTATATTTCTAATGAGTTACACATAGTATAAAAGAAAAGGAGTAATAAATGTATAGATAAGATGATATTTAATTTAGATATATATTTTTTATCCTTAAATTTATATATATATATATATATATAATTATAGTAGTATAATTAGGTCGTATTGGTAGTTCTTGTATTAGGAATAAATTCAAATTCGTCCAATATTCGGTGTAGATGTAATACTAATATTCTTACTAATAGATAATTAAATTTTGAAAATCAACTAACAAAAACCAAACTTTAATTATTTAAACACTATAAAATAGAAATATCATTCAATTTCATACTTTCTTATTAAAACAATTATTAATAACTAGTTGTATGCTCCCACACTAGCCATATCCATTGTTGAGATTTTATATTTTTGTTTTTTAATTATATTTTTTATTTTATTATATATATGTCACTTTACATTTATGTTGTATATGTGAATATTTCATTAAAGTTATTATATAAGGTCTACTCGCATTATGCTACTATGTATATAATCCCTCTTATTTGTTCAAATCTCTTGTATGACTCAACTCCTAGATTGTTTTGCAACAAGTATCCAAGATTCGTTAATTTTTTTTGTTTTAATTAATTGGAACACACATATTGGAAATTATTTATTTAATATTTTATTATTGTGAGGTGTTTTTTACAATTAGTATGAAGGAGAAGTGTAATTTTGTGCTAAATATGGAATTGACACATGACACTTTAATAAAATAATAAAATATTAAATAAATAAAATTTTTACAATGTCAACCCTAATCTAAAGTTCAAAACCAAAGAAATATATATTCCAATTAATTAAAACTAAAAAAAAAAACTTGGATACTTCTTGCTATGCAATGGAGTTTTGTCATCATTACAATATTGAGTAGAGATTTGAGCACATAGAAGAGATGTACATATTAAACCAATATAGGTTCATTTTAATTCTTATGATTTATGAAGGGTAGAGAGGAATCTTTAATCCCTAGAGGTGCAAGCTTTTCCTCAAATTTTGCATTTTAAAAAGGTTTGCACCTTAAGGAATTTGATCCCTCTTGACCTAGAGTTTGGTTGGCCTATTAATAGAGAAGAAAATAAAATGGATTGTAATGATTTTATTAAAGTTTCACTGTTACCTCCATGTTCAACCATGTGAACAAATTAATGATTTTTTATTTTTATATTAACCGTTTATTGAAATAAATTTTATGGAATGCAAATTTTAAATACATTTTATAATATTAAAAAACAATAAATTTAATACTAAAAAAATCTATTTTAATTTAATAGAATAATATTAATTATCATAAATTCATTTTAATTAATATTTATTTAATAAAGTAGAAAAAAGCACGACAATACTATTAATCATCTAACATTATGGAAATGGCTATATAGATAAAGTAATAGCATAAATCTATGTTACTTCATTTAATTATTTGTTTATTTAATTACGTCATAGGCGTTTCACCATGGAGAAGCATTACCTCCACGTCATTAGATTCCTCGCTCATGGAGCGAATGGAATTATCCCATGTGGATGGTTGTGCTTCTCCGCGCGACCTGCCTTTGCTTTGTCGTTGAAAAATGGTGAGTTTTACCCTTGCACACATCGACTGGCGACGGGTGGCCGACGACTACCTACCTTCACTATGTCGCTGAAAAATGGCGAGTTTTACCCTTGCACACACCAACTGGTGGCCGACGACTAATGATAATGATAACTACAAAACTAATCACTGATTTCTAGGAATCAGTTTTGACAATAACTAATTAGAAAATATGGAACTATTGTTTAGATGTTTCGAATATTTGGAAGGTTGTTGTCGATTGTCTTTCTGCTGCCACTTGTTTTCCACCTGCCAGGTATCCTGGAAATGAGCTTTTGTTTGCTATTTCAGTATCTAGAGATTCGGTTCTTCCATTCTCCTTTCCATAAACTTGAGATCTTTCAAATATATTTCCTTAGTTATCACCTCCAAATCTCCAACAGAGGCCACAACATCCTCTATGTGAATAATGTCTGGATCATCAAATGCTCTACAAACCTGCAAAAATTTCGTCTGCAGCTTGAACATGAGAAAGAGAAATATTCCCAAGCTCTTGTCCTCGATGTGCTCCTCGTACCAATCCTGTGATATCATTTACTTCCAGAAATGTAGAAACCTCATTCTTGGGTTTGCAAACGGCGATCTTCTTAAAAAATACAGTAATAATGCTGTTTGCATCAATGTCAAAGATAACCTCTATTTGAGCTCAATTAGGTGGACTTTGATTGAATTAAAATGATATTCAAATGCTTTGCGCCATAAGCATCGGCTGTGATAAATGGCAGATTATGGTAATTTTATCTTAGCCTTCTCCGCAGCCTCTTGCATGGCTAACTTATCTTTAGACAAGTCAATGTTTTCCGATTTCTCAAACTTAGAAATTAGATAGTCAAACGAAATGTTATCAAAATCCTCACCACCAAATCTATAAAAAATAATTGACGGAGAAGGTTTGTAACAACACTAGCAAATGCCAATAATAACCAAATATGCATCCTGCTGGGAAGAACCCTAATATCAACTATATTTATCAACTATTTTTCATAGATTCAATCAGTTTAACATGTGTCATTGCGTCGACCTTCCTTTGTAGGAATTCCTCAATAGCTTTTTGATCGGATTCTGCCTTCTCCAACGTTCATGGTAGCAATTGACTGGTGATTTTGACCATTGAATTTTTCATATATTTTTTCTCCTCTTCATTCGTGAAGCAAGTAATTGTCTCCACAGCATTTCTGATAACAGACGACTTGTATTTTGACAGCTTATTCCTTTCGTTTGTCTCCAGCACTCTCGACAAAACGACGAATCCTCCTGGCTTTTCGGACATAGGCGTCTTCTTCCTCGGCTGCAGATGAATGGCATTAGGGTTTTGAAAATAGGTCAAACAATAATGTATTGACAAGAATGGGAAATTTTTGATTTTTATACTCCCATAAGCGATTTTCTTAGCCAAAGGTGGTAGCGCATGGTCCATTGAGTAGTCTTCAATACCATTTTTACATATGCGGATGACTTGGAAAGTGACACGTACTAAGATGGTTTCTTTTCCGCACTGGTTTTATTACTTATCTCTCGAGCTCTTTGGCAATGCGGGTGTCAATGTGGACCATCGATTTGGCTTCTCAATGCTGCACCGTTGATCTCATCATAGTCCTGCTGTATGTTTCAATGACCCAATCGTGCCACTTGGAATTTATTTTGCGTGCATATGGGCAATGTGACATGTATTATGCACCATCGATATTCAATTTCATACAATCTTGACCACTTCGTCACAATTGTAATATCTCCAATTGCCTCATCAAATTTCTTTTAAAAAATGGCCATTTATGGTTGTCACCGACACTTGAATTCAAAAAGTGGATTTTAGTAGATCTCAGTTTGTTGCAGCATTGTTTCACGAACGATCCTTGCTTCCACTTTTCTAAGTTCATCGTCCAGCACTCACATCCTATTTTTCATAGGAGGACGTGTATGCAGAGTAATAGAATTTAAGAAAAGATGGACGAACATAATGACAGCTGAAAAATGACTTATCTGCTGAAAATATAATTGGGCTTGGTCGAAGTTCTAGAGTTAGAATAAAACCACGCGCCAAATGGAATCTTGATTTTGTGGCTGATTACTTTTGGCCCCTCTACTAAGCGTGCCATTGCTAAAATCCATGGGTCGTTATAAAACACCATCGATTTGAAACGTTATCAACCCCGTTGACAAGTTAAGGTTGGCCGAAACTTATGAGCCGAAAAGCTAATTGTGTAAGTCGACGTGTAGATGAATTTGAATGCTAGTTTGTACAGCTAGACTCCCAAGCGACCTCTGTTCTGAAACCCTTTTTCTGTATCCGCATCTCTGAATTCCAGGAGAAACGTGCCCAGACTTTCACATTCTTAGCCTTTCGGTCCTCTGGAAACAATCCCACATGCAATAGGAGAAAGGCTATTTTAATGTTTACATAGCCCATGTCCTATATCAAGCAACAAACGATTGGTAGGCTCGTGGACGATGAAGGATATGAGATCTGTGGGGACCTCATGACTTGGCATTCGGTCCCATGATGAGCCCTCGGTGTTGGGCGCCTATATTTTGCTCCAACTTTTAATTTACAAAAAGAAATCTCTATCCTCCTTAAAAAGCCGAAACTTAGGCTCCATAAAGATCGAGAGCTTTATCCATAAGGTTTTTGATCATAAGTTATATCATAAAAATAAAAACCCTTTTTCATAAAATTTCAAACTTTGGCTTTTTTTAGAAAAATTAAAAAGACTTATAATTTCCTCATAAAGATTTTAAAAACATAGTCCACAAATCCATAGAGCCGATCATACGTCTATAAAGACCTCTTTTCCTTTTGCAACCTTTGGTGTACACATTCGAGGAGAAAATGTTTCTTTTTGACCAGGTTTGAAAACTCCATCATAAAAAATGCTCTACTTTTGCATCGTCAATGCTACCAGAAGAAATTTAAGCACAAAATTTTATGGAGTGCCAACACCCTTGCACACATCGTTTGGCAGCCGGCGACTACCTGCCTTCGTTGTGTCACTGAAAAATGGTGAGTTTTACCCTTGCACACACTGACTGGCGACGGGCGGCCAACGATATAATCACTACGCGATAAATATGTTTGTGGGGGTTGATCTAAGACACTAAAATAAATGCGATACTGGGAAAGAATCCTGGAGTTGGTTTGGTAATCATAGGTAGAGTCTGCAGGTCCCAATCATTATCCATAGAAGGATGAACTACTTGACAACTCAGGTATGTTTCGCGCCTCGCAATCCCTATCAGCCATAGGCATCTAGTTCCTCCTTATAGAGCACAGAAGATGAGACTGACAACCCTGTCGATGCTCCTTCTACCTTGGGCTGCTCTAAGACACTATTCCTCTTGATTCTCGATTTTTAGTGTTGACAAGAGAATTTTTTTATTCACGGAAACATAAATTTCCTGAACTAACGTTACCTGCAAATAGTCTGGAAATGATTCATTACCAAGACGTGGTTCTGTAAATTCTCAGCATGCCAGACCTTTGTCTCTACTGGATCATTGACTGATTAAAGATAAACAACTTCCTGTGCTCTCTACGCTGCTGACTCGAATGCTGTTTGTGCTTATGTTGATACTTCTAAAGAATCCCATGCCCCTATATCTACCTCTATTGCCTCTGCTATCGGTGATTATGGCTCTCGATCAGGCACTGGAATTGGAGCTACAGACTCTGGTGATTTTGTAAATTCTCGGCATGCCAGACCATTGGAGCCATTGGAATTTGGCATCAAACACAGAGTTAGCCCACGACAATTCCTCTCAAATTTGAATACACAAAACTTTGTCCAAAGTATGGCTTCCATGTTTTCTCTTGGTTTGGAGACTCGAAGGTGAAATTCGTTGTTCTGAATAGACGAGTAAGGATTTATGCTTTCCACCTTCATGTCCCAGTACTGGTCTTGCATTTGTCATTGCTGGCAGCTCTTCAGCTTCACATGTATGCTTCTCCCAGCAACATTTGTTGCGTGCTCCAAGCCAAGTATAATCTTCAGCTTCACACACCCGTCTGCCCACAACTCCTCCAAATATATCAATGGCTCCATAATGACTCCATACTTGGCTCCTAACTCGCCCTTATGACTTAGTAAGTTTCTGCATTGATTGTTCTTCGTAGAGATTCAGTTACATATAGCATCCCATCATGCATCTGCGAACTAAAAGCATGAGAGGGCGTAAATGGGAACTAAAAGCATGAGAAGATGTAAATGGGAGGGTGAAGCTTTCGCAGCATCGCCCCAAAGTCTTCCAAAAATGCACTGGGATGTAGAGCTTCGTCAACAGTTGGGTGATCTCCCGCGCGTGCATGAAGGCTGGCAATGTGTTTAAGGGAGACTGCCCTTAGCCTAGGCTCGAGCGGATCGACAGATGGCCACATGCTTTCCCACGCGTGGCGTGCATGCAGGCAGGGCTCACATGGGCTCCTTGTGGGCTGTTGGGTGAGAAAACTACGTGGAGAATCTGGCTGGGCATGGTCGATGCTGGCACAACGAGTTGGTGGTGGGCTGCCATGGGAAAGAAAAGGACCAGCAGCCTAGGAGGTAAGAACGACCGCGTGGAACTTTATAAAATAAGCCAATAAAACCATCAGTAATTCATCCTCACCTAATTCATAAAATAAGCCATGATTTTTCCAGCGGACATGATTATTATCTTCATATGTGACAAACATATAAAAATATGAATATGTTCTAATTGTCTCTACAATATTTTAGGTTTTTGTCCTTTTAAAGATATCTGGAAAATGAAGGACATCCAGTTCTATTAAGTCAAATATTTAAGGCCTTTAACCGACTACCTCTGAGTGGATTTTAATTCCCAAAAAGTATTGAGGTTATTCCCATAGTTAGAAAAATAATGGAATTATTTGGAGTTTTTATGGACAATTTCAATCTAGACAAGTCAAATTTCTTCAATCATCTTCTTCATTTGAGAAGACACCGCTTATATTGTTGTTCTATAAATGAGCGATAGAATTCTATGTGTTCTTAAGAGTGATATCGTTATGGATGAGTTTGCCAGCATACCATTCAACCACCTTCTTCTTAGTATCTTTTAAAGCATGTGTGAATTGTGTGCTAGCTAAGACACCCGTTCCATGTTCACAAGAATTCCACTCTCACCTAACAAACTGAAAGAAATAAACCTCCTAGAGATAACTTGGACTAAACTTGAATGGATTTCATGATTTCTCGTCCAACTTATGAATTTGAAGAAAAGATAGGGTTGTGGTCAAAGCCACCACCAAAGTGCATCCAAGTCCTACATTGGTCAACAATTAGTAATAATTCCTTTCAACCAAAATAATGAATCATAAGCTTGGAGACATGCACTCTCTATAGTTTCTTATTGTGTAAGGTGAGTTTCAAAGTGATTTGCTCCTTTTGGTTCAAAGCAATGGTCTCCACATTCACTAGGTTAGCCAATCCCCACTTGTAAAGTGAGAAATTTGAAAGTAGATAGGATCAAGACATATTTTATATATATATATATATATATTATTTAAATTAGTGTTTTTAAAATTTTCATTCAATTTTAACGACCCTCAACATTGATGTGGATTAAAATAATTAACCCTTAAATATTATGTGTTAGAAAAATATTTACTAATCATTTTCTCCTTATTGGAACTTTTTATTATATATATATATATATATATATATATATATATATAATGAGAAAATTATAGGTGAAGAAGAAATCTATCTCACACATATTGTGGCCAAGACAACGAGAATTTGAAATTTTAAACATTGAGGTTTTCTCATTTGAAATGCCCAGAACCTTAAAAAATGTGAAGCAAAATCTGTTTAATGTGTGGACCAAAAACTTCTCCACACAAAACTATTTTCTCCTTAATCTTTTATAAACAAAAAAATATTTATAAATGACTTAATTAATATATCGTTTTTCCTAATATTTGTGAATAATAAAATTATAAACTCCTCCAATTTAACAATATTTTATATTTATAATTTTAACAAAAATATATTAAATTAAAAAGATATTAAATTATATGAAAATAACAAATATTAAAATAATAATAATAATAAAACTTAATCTCTAAAATATGTTTACGCTTTCCAATATGTCAATAAAATACTAACATAACCTATATTTAAAAAAAAACCTCTAAAATATATTTATTCCAAATAAATTACAAATTGAAACCATCTATAATAGGGACACATGATTAATTCTATTATCATGTTTCCACCCAAAAACATATTATAAGTTTCACTAGAAATCCAATTGAACTTGAGGTCCTTACTCCATGGGAAACCTCGACAATTAGCATGAGAATCCTAATATTTCCCAAATCTTATTTAGTAACATTTTTTTACATATTTTCCTTTTTTACAAGTGAATTTATATTCTTGTAGCTATTACCTATTTCCATTATTTTGTGATGTATTTTAATTTTTGAGTTCAACTTAATCTATAGAAATGAGATTTTCATTTATAAATATATTTGATCCTTTGAAGCTATATATTTTATTTGACATGTCACATGTTCCCAATGCATCTTAACTTAATTTTAATTAAACAATTTTTATATTCTATTATTTTTCTTATTATATATATATATATATATATATATATATATATAATGCATCATATTACAATTTGTAACTTGGTAAATGTATACCTTGCTTGAACAAGTTCAAAGATTTTCCACCTTCTCCTTTAAACCCCAAAAATATGATATTGAAAGATCTTGTATTTTATTGTGAACTTAATGTTTTTTTTTTTTTTTTCAAAAAGAAAAAAGCGTAATTTCATTCATCATATTGAGATCAAAATTACATTTGAGGTTCACTGTATCAGTGTGATATCCAATTCCTATGTAGCATAGGATTCCTTGATGAGACTGTTACGTCTACTTTCAAAATACTTGAAGATAATAACCTTTCTGTTTTCAAAAATGTGTCAGTTCTGTCCCTACGGACACATTTCTGTTACATATTCACTGGTTTTCTGCATAAAATAAAATTTTAAGAGTTATGTTGTAAGAGTACTTCCAAATAACAATAGTTTTAAATAAAATGATCAGTCTATGAACGGTCTGTGATAAAACTCAAAAAACTGTCCATCTCTGAATTCTTTCACTTTCCAAGTGCCGAATTCCAGGCGCAGCCCCTCCTTGGACGCCTGGTCCGCTTCCCGGTTATTCTCCCTGTACACATGTCGGCAACTTAGGTTGTCAAATGATAATATGACATTTTGAACAGTTGAAAGTAAATTTGCAAGTCTGATGTTTCTGCATGCTTGAGTTTGCTTGATCCAGTTGATAACATTCATCGAGTCCCCTAAGACCGTCATCTGCTTTATACCCTTTTCTATGGCAAAGATAAGAAGAAGTCTTATACTCATCAATTCAGCATAGTTATTTGTACCCTCCCCCAGCCCCATGGTAAGCGTGAAGAAATGTGAATCTGACAGAAATAATAAGGCTCCTCCTCCACATAGATCATTTTGAGCTGCTCCATCAAAGAAGCCCCAAGGTTGTGATCTGCCTATTTCAAGTGCCAAGTCCCTCTTCTGATTAGCCGCTCTCACATGTTCAGGAAATGCTTTAAAAATTCCCACTGCTTGGGCACTGATAATTTCAGGAATGGAGGATCTGTCCTGAAATATAGCCCCATTCCTAGCAAGCCAGATCCCCCAAATCACTATCAGAGGTAAAGCTTTCAGATTCGAATTAGGGACATTTCTCCTCCATCTCTCCCACGCACAAATCACAGAGATGCCCTCCCATCTCAAATCCAGACTGACCTGTCTCGAACATTCTTTCCAAACAGCAATCGAGAAAGGGCATGAAATGAAGAGGTGTGATATCGATTCCAGATTCTTTTTGCATAGGACACACCAGCCCGGGCCCTGAAAGGATCTTTTTTGTAAATTGTCCCAAGTAGGAACCCTGTTTTCAAGGGCACACCACATGAACACCCTTGATTTAGGAGGACATTTAAGTTTCCACAGAGGTTTCCACCACCATACCTCCTCCCTTAAGCCATCCTCTGTACTCAATTTTAGATATCCCGCCTTTGGTGTATACTTCCCCTCCGGATCTGACTCCCAGATCAAAACAGCTTCCTGATCCGACAGCTGTATGTGAGAAGATTGAAGACCTCTGATATATAACTCCAAGAAACCTGCTTCTGGATCTACCAACCCTAGCCTATCAGCGCTCTTCCAGTGTTGAAACCAAGGTTCCCCTGGTCTCTGATCTGCTAGCTGGTGAAGTGTTGTTATTCCCCTGATGGCCAAGGCATGGATAACCCCCTCGGGCAAGATATGTAGATGATCACTACCCAGCCAGGGGTCCCTTCCAACCTGAACCTTTTCCCCATTTCCTACATCCCAGACCAAATCTGACTCAATCAAACTAAAAGATCTTACCACAGCCTTCCAGATAACGGACCCCCCAGTGTGAGATTTACCCGGCCTCCTGATCCATTCCTCCAAGCTTACATTGGGGAGGTATTTCAGTTTTATGACCCTCGTCCATAAGCTTGTGGTTTTGATCAATCTCCACCCTCCCTTTGCAGCCAGGGCTTTAGCAAACAGGAAAATGTTTTTTAGTCCCCATCCCCCAAGCCCTTTAGGTAAAGCTATCCTTTTCCAGCTTACCCATGGCATCACCTGACCGACCTTTTTTCCACTCCAAAGAAATCTGAAACACACCCGTCTGATTTGTTCCAGAATCCCTTTAGGGATCCAAGAGAGAGACATCCAATAGACAGGAATGGCTTCCAATACTGCCTTCACAAGAACCAACCTCCCTGCTCTCGACAGCCACCTATGGCTCCATACCTGTAACCTTTTCTCCACCTTACCTAGCAACCACCTCCAATCCTTTTTCACATATAAGTTTGCTTTTAGGGAGAACCCTAGGTATTTGAGTCCCGCATCAATGTCAGAGATAGTGAAGGAGAAAAATTGGAGAATTTCAAGCTCTTCTTCTGGTCGCAACAAGTTAGTAGTGATAGTTGATTTTTCAGTATTTATCTCCATCCCCGTTGCTTTAGAAAAGAGATCCAGAATTTCCTTCAAAGTTCGAGTTTCCCTTCTATCACCGGAGCAGAAAATCAGAACATCGTCCACAAATAACAAATGAGTAATTGCAAGTTGTTCGCCGACAAGGATTCCAGAAAAACCACCTAACCTCTTGGCCTCAAGGATAGCCCAGCTTAAACCTTCAGCCACCAGCAGGAAAAGAAGAGGGGAAAGAGGGCATCCTTGTCGAAGGCCTCTTTCAGCATGAAAAAAAGGAGTGGCCGCCCCGTTTATCAGCACAGAAAAGGAGACAGTAGTTATGCAAGACATAATCCATCTAATAAATTTTATATCAAACCCCAGATGAGTTAAAAGTAGACGGATGTAGATCCAACTCACCTTGTCATATGCCTTAGAGAGATCAATTTTCAGAATAGCTCCTTTGATATTCCTGGTCTTCAAACTGTGCATCCCTTCCTGTGCCACCCCAATTGCCTCATGAATCTGGCGCCCTTCCAGAAACCCAAATTGTTCAGCATAGATATGCTCCGAAAGGATGACTTTCAATCTGCGAGCAATCACTTTCGAGACAATCTTGTAGATGCAGTTACATAAAGAGATGGGTCTGAACTCATGAAGGGAGGCCGGGTTATCAGTTTTTGGAATGAGGGCTATGAAAGTCGAATTGAAGCTGGCTGGAATCCTTCCTGTAGTTCGAGAATCTTCTATCACTTGAATAAGATTCGCCCCCAGCACCTCATACAGATCCAAGAAGAACTCTATCGACCACCCATCCGGACCAGGACTTTTATCTTTTTGGAAGCTCCCCAGAACTTCCTTTAATTCTTCTTCAAGAACTGGCCGCATCGGCCTTCTATTATCCACCTCCTCAGCAAACCTCGGAAACATCTGAGCAACTCTGATAACTTCGGCAATGGAGGCCTGAGCTGGTGCCCGAAACAGAGCTTCAAAATGAGTCACCCCACATCTGGCTTTCCCATCAAAATCCAGGTGTTCTATCCCCTCCTCATCTTTCAAGCACCAGATAGTGTTTGCTGCCTTTCTCCCCCGAGAGTAAGCATGAAAGAATTTTGTGTTCTCATCCCCACATTCGAGCCAGATCGCTCGACTCTTGAGTCTCCAAGATTCTTCCTTTTCGAGCAGCAAAGCATTTCTCCTGCTTTCCAATCTGACCATTGCTTCTTTTGATTCCACCGATAGCAGTCCCCCACCATCCCCGTCATAAATCAGATCAAGATCAGCCTCAATAAGCTTCAATTCTGCATCCTCCCTCCGACGCTTGGCAATAGCCCATTCCTTGACCGCCCCTTTGATCCTTTTGATATTCTCAGCAAATTGAAAGGCCGCTGTGCATACATGATTTTCATCAAAAGGCCTCCATAGTTCTTGAATCAGGGCCTTGAAAGAATCATCTTGTAACCAGCACTTATTGAACTTTAGGGAACTGGGAGGATTATTTGGCCCTTTTTTGATCTCGAAGAAGATGGGGAAATGGTCCGAGTTGCCACCACTTCCCACCCACTGTCTCACCAAAAAGAACCTATCCACCAGCTGTTCCGCCACCAGAAATCTATCCAATCTTTTTGCAACCCTAGCTTCCCCACCCCTGTTATTCCTCCAAGTAGGCTTCAGTTTAATGGGCTCGATATCCAGCAAGTTTTTTTCTACCAGCTTCTGTATGAAGAACCCCGCCTGAGGATCCACTTGTGCTTGTGGCCCCCAAATTTCAGCCTGACCCAGGGTGAAATTGAAATCTCCCCCAACCACAACCGAATCACCTCCAAAGAAAGGATCCTGAAGGATAACATCCCAGAAGGGTTCTCTATTTGCATAAGGCCCATAAACATTGATCACAGTGATATTAGAGCCCAGGTCAACTGACAAGAGCTCAACACCCAGAACAGAATCCATCCCCCAAGAATTAATGAGTTTGGCCATATTCAACTTCCAACCCACCGCCAACCCACCCGACCGACCCTTTGCATCCAAAGTCACAAAAGACCAACCAGGCAACCAACTTTCCAGTCATTCCTTGATGACATCTCCTAAACCTAAGGTCTCTTGTAGCAGAATCACATCAGGGTGTTCAAGAGTAAGCACCCTTTTGAAGGCTGATTTCTTTTTTGGCCCAGCCAGACCCCGACAATTGAAGGACATAATCTTCATTTCTTGAGACTTTTCCGGGCTTTCTCCGCTCTAAGTGCCCTTTCTATAGAGAGTTGTTTCCCCTCCCGAAGATCATTCTTGGCCCTGGACTGGGCTTTAGAGAAATTCGAGATTCTGCCCCTGCCCCTCTGGACCGGATCCTGTACTATCCCTAAACCCCCTCCAGACTTCTTTTTACAAGACCGAAGAGAGTATCCCGATTTAGTGGTCTCAGGGGAAGAGTAGCCCCGATCCTCCACCTCAATTCCAGGATCGAGCTCCAGGAATATCGGTTCCACTTCATTTAAGAGGGTAGCAGCACCAGAGCTATCGAAGTTTGAACCAGACAGAACCATCTCCGAGATAGACAATGCCCCACCCCCACCTTCCACCGAAGGCAAACAGACCTCTTCAGAGGGACCCGATAGATTAAGATTTTTTAAACCTTCCACCCAATCAAAACCAACCAGAGTACAATGATTCAGCAATAAATTGAAAGAGGGAGAGAGGGAAAATGTTGTAATACCCGGGATAGAAGGCCCTGGAGGAACTGCTTCTTTCATAGGTGCAGAGCGAACAGCCTCGCTTGATGAAGTCAGAGTAGTAACATTGTGAGCCGCCAGTTCCGCCTCCGAAACTTGACCTATGGGCTCCAAAACAGCACGAGCAACCGGTTCCACCTCCATAGCCTGTCCAATGGGCTCCAAGCCCTCTGGAATCCTATCGCTATCAGATGTTTCTGTCATCGGCATGTAATCTGTGGATTCAGGTTCCGTTGGTTCTCCCACCGATTCCCCCTTTCGGCCATGCCTTTTTCCCCCATTTAACGTGCGAACCGGGAGACGACACTCCGAGGCGGGGTGGCCGTAAACGTGACAACGTCTGCAGCGGAATGGCACATTTCGAAATCCAGCATCTGAGTGATAGGAACAGGACCCCAATCCAGAATGATAGATTAAGGAAGGCCCTCTCGGATGTTCATCTCCACCATAATGCGAGCCACCTGCTTCCAATGAGTCTCCAAATAAGATAGATCTGCTTCCAGAAAAACCCCCAGAATGTCACCAATGTGCTTGAAATGATAAGGAGCCCAGAAGTGTAGTGGCAAGCCAGGGAGCCGAACCCAGATTGGGATCTTGTCAACTCTCTCCCGACTTGCATCAAAGAGTGGATGCCAGGGTTTTAATAACACAGGCGTGCGATTCATATGCCAATTTTTATTCAAGATGACTCGCATGTCTTGTTCAGATTCCAGTGTCACCGCGAACCACCCTCGCATCAGCATATCAACAACCAGAGTATACCCCAAAAGTTCGTTCCAGTTTTCCGCCGCCCAGTCCATCATAGTTTTTGGGGCAAAATTCCGGCCCATCACTCTGCCCACCAGAGTCCTTTGAGACATTTCAAGGACACTTTCCCAGGCGACATCCACACCCACCGCATAAATCCCTGCTGCTCTTGTTTTTACCCAACTCCGCTTACGTCGTTTAGGAGGCCCTCTGATAAAATCCCCAGGTGGGTTTTCGACAGCCCCCTTCAGAGATCCGTCAGAAGAAAAGTCCTTTGCAAAGCCCCTATGTTCAGCTTCATCCAACACCACCCTTAGCTCCTCCTCTGTTGCAGCTCCTCCCGAAACAAACAATTGAGCCACCTGCCTGGCCACCCCCTCCTTCGCGACAGCTTCAAAACCTGGCACCTCCTCAAAACCCTCCTCCACAGCAGAAACCGGAAACCCTAGATTCCGAGCAAAGAAATCCCCCGCCTCCCTCCAGCTAGGACTGCCCCACAGATCCACCCGGAGCCCCTTCCCCTCCACTGAGAACTCCGAAACAGGGCCGTGTGGGGAAAGTGAAAGGAGATCTGATGGTGAGAAGGCATCTGACGGTCTCAACTGCCCAAAACCGGTCACATTCAAGCCTTCAGGCCCCAGCCTTGGGATGGCCTCCAAACCCTCCAGCATGCCTCCAGCTGGCACACCCCATACATCTAGAACCTCCATCTGGTTGCTGGAGTTATCAACCAATTCCTCCATCCCCACCGCAGGTTCCATCCATATCTACCTCATCTCAGAGCTCGCCCTCCCTTCGAGAAATCTCGAACTGTTCGTGAACTTAATGTTGTAATTATATTAATTCATTCATTTCCTCTTCAATAAATTTAATATTTTATTGTTTATAATTAAATTTATGTTTAAGCTATAATAAAACTTTTAGTATTTTCTATCATTATTTAAATTCATAATGTGTCATGCTCTATATAATCATTATTTCTTTTTTTTTTTTTCCTCGAAAAAAAAGCGTAATTTCATTTCATCAAAAGAGTACGAAATTACATTGATCATCTCACTCATCTAGAGTGGAATATAGTACTGCAGAGACTAATGTCCAGTAATGTGCCTGTATAATCATTATTTCAATTCATCATTTGTGAATTATTATCTATGTCCTATGCTTAAAAACTATACATTTATATTTTCTTATCTTTTCTTTTCACTCATTGGTGCCTTTCTCAAGTGATTTGAAATAATAGAAGGATTCAGTAAAAACCTTGGGAGCACTATTTGAAACGGTACTCATTGTTGCGAAAAACAAAAATGATAACATATAGAAAATAAAAGGCAGAGAAGGAACATGTCCGCCCATATAATCTTCTCCCACAATGCTCATATGATAGATATGTAAAGCATATACTATTAAATGGTCTCAATGCTTCTTAGTAAGCAAGAGTTATGAGTTATGAGTTTATATAAGCAAGAGTTATGAGTTTATTTATTGTGCTTATACATTTTATTGAAAGCATAATTTAAATATGTATTGAAATTGTTGAGCAAGTTAAACTAAGAAATGTAATTAAATTAGGGGAAGATTCTAAATTAATGATATCGATTCTAAATTAATGATATCATGTATTTTACGTTATTTTCAATACTAAAAATAATGAAAGCATTATTTGAAACAGTATTCATTGTTGCAAAAACAAAAATGATAAAAACAAAAGCAAAGAAGTAACATATTCATCTCCTCCCACTATGCATAATGCATATATTTAAGGCATATATTATTAAATGGTTTCAATGCTTCTGGGAAGTAAGAGTAATAGTTTCAATGCTTCTAGGAAGTAAGAGTAATAAGCTTATTTATTGCATTTGCATTTTTTATATAAAGAATAATTTAAATATCTATTGAAATTTTAAGTAAATGGAATTTTATTTTAAGAAAAGTAATTAAATTAAATTGAAAAAGAGTTGAAATAATTATTTAACAATAAATAAAAGAGAAATTATACTTTAAAGTTTAATCAACCATTATGTTAGTAGGCACCACTAAAGTGTGTCGACCTATCAAGAACTCCAACTACTATAGAGATTGTGAGAAAAGCAATTGTAGTTGGCTCACTTTGTTGGTGAACTTAACATTATTTTTTGTTATGGATTGAGTGCCTATGTCTTTGTAATTTGAGATTGTTACCAACTTCCCTCTTTTCCTACCAGTATCCTTCATTGTGTGTGCCTATGTTTTTGTTCCTTCTAACTTTCATCTTTTCCTACCGGCGTCCATTTTTTCTCCTCAAGGGGCAAATGCTAGTTATTATGTCTTCGACATATTGTTTTCGAGTCGAGGTTTTAATTTGGGTTGATGTTCAAATTTTTCGAAAGGGACAAAGGTATGTGCAAAGTTTCGTTTTTATAAATTTAATTTATTTTTTATAAATCACATTTATTTTGTTTTTCATTGGCGCCGTGCTGGTGACGCTTGCCTGGGTCCTATGCCCTAGGAGTCGGAGGCGCGTTTGCATCATCCAGGTCCTGGCGAGCGTACCCAACATTAATAGCAACGTCATTCATCTCATCTTAACTCCGCTCTATCTTCTCAGTTCCGTGTCTATCATCTTGACGTTTGTCATGACTACTGCCTAAGTAAGCTCCACGTCTACTCCGCGTCTATAATCTTGATGTCTGTCATGAGTACGGCCTAAGAAAGCTCCACGTATACTCAGCGTCTATCATCTCGAGGTCTGTCATGAGTAGGGCCTGCTTCTCTACGAAACTAGCAATCCGGCTTTGGCCTTAATTAGCATGAATGAGGACTGCATTCCTGCTATTTCCTGCTAATTAATGTGAGACATGTTAATTCCTCATGTATTCTGTCATATTGAAATGAAAATGGAGTGTTATCCACTGCTATTGTGTAAATGGGCAGAGGATCGACTGTAGTACACCGTCGGACACAACGTTGCAAGCTCCCTGCTAAGGCGAGCCTTACAACAGTCTGGATCTCCCAAGAGGTTATCGTGGGCTTCTTGTTGTAGCGGGCGAGTTTCGATGCCTCACTGACTAACTTCTCAAAGATGTCATCGATGAAGCTGTTCATTATCCCCATGGCCTTGCTCGATATACCGATATCAAGATGAACTTGCTTTAGGACCTTGAAATGTGTTTCTTATTTCCCTTCTTCTCACCAGCTTCCTTCAATAGTTCTTCTCAGCCTTGGAGCAGCGAGCTTCTTCTCAGCAGCAGGGAACTTCTCTGCCATGGGCTTCTTCTCAGCTGGTTTCTTCAATGCCCTAGGAGCCATTGCTCCTGTGTAGTACATGTTTTAAATAGAAGAATCTAACATGTAATAATCAATTTGAATTTGTGCATCCAGGTGGAGTATTTGCATGTATCCCTGCTGGTGTGAATATGCGGAAATTTTGTTTTGTCACTGTCATAAGAGTTTGAGGAGCTGTGTGCATAGTAAACCTACAGTTTTTAATTTGACGAAGTAGGTTATCCATGTGCTATATTATACATATATATCAACATAATATTATTTATTTTTGCTTTGACAGAGACAAAGAGCTGTTTTTCGGTGACCTCTCATTATTGAGAAAACAGAAATGTGGATACAGTTTTGGATTTGGTTCCATATGCAAATAATCCAAATCTGAATAGAGCAACATAAGAAGCCTAAACTCATTCATGTACCAAGAAGTTTTGATTACAGAGAGAACACAACCATTCTTTGAGGCAATTCTTATCTCAATTGTACGTTTGGAAGAGGGATCGACATGTCACAGCGCGGCCCACTTTTTCCATGCCATGTGTAGCCTTCATCTTTGTTCAGAGTTTAGACAGACATTCAAGCAGTTTCATTTGAACATAAAGTGGTTTGCATGATGGAATGACATTTCAATTTGTGAGAGGGATTTTAGATTTGCTATCAAACCATGAATTCTTGTTGGATGCATGATATGTCTTAATTTTTTTTCCCAGATTATGCAGTCAATGCCTGGTATGGAAAAATATAGAGAGAATCTTAGCACAAACATTTGTATTTGTTTTTTAGGTGGTGGTGCAGTAGAAGTGACAGCTGAATCAATCACATATCCATTGGATCTTGTGAGGACTTGGCAGCACAGGTAATTTTACTTGAAAGTTAAATCAATTGGGATACTGCAGTGTCCTTTTTTTGTGTGTTACTTGTGATTTATCCTAATTTTGGGGAATGTAAGGTTCTATTCTTGCATAAGCCACAAACTCATATCTGTTGGGGATTGTCATCCTTGATTAATGTCTAGTACCGAAGGTTTACCATGTAGTATTTTTACCATTTCTGAATGTGTTTGAATCCACGGCAGGAGGTATAATATTATTTCACGGCGATAGAAGGACGATATTTTTTCATACATCTACCATCTGCAAACGCATTTCAAATAGGATTCGAAAGCTGCAATGAAAAGACGAAGAGGTTGTATGGGATAAGATAAAATATCGTCTCATAAACTTTGCAATTTTTCAACTGAGCTCTTAACCTCCGTCAGGGGCTCCCCGAACTATCATACAGATTCTCATCCCGAACCTAGTATTTGAAGGAGTTAAAAAGGGCTATCAACCTGCTACATAAGATTATATAGTTTTCATTTCTATCTCAAATTTGAATGCTAGACGAGGAATAAATCTGTTGCTCGTGGAAGAGGTTCCCGTTAAAAATCCGGTCCAGAACGAGCTTACTCTTATTTAAGCAAGTTACCATCAATATAACAAAAATTAAAAACATAACAAAAAAAAAAAAACACATAGGATTGCAAAATCTTTCAAGTGCTAAAGCGAATTTCACTTGTTTTGATTTTACCTGTATCTGGATTGGAATTAAAAAAAGGATGTCCTGCGGTGACAAATTAGTTGCAGCCCAGACTCAGGGTCCTCTATTGTTGTTAAACTTCCTTTTACTAGGTGGTATCTTTATTCAGCAGTTTCTAATCACATGTATGGAGATCTTCTGACCTTTTAATCTTCTCTTTCTTATTCAGCCCCATTTCTCTCCTTGTTGAAATGGCTCTCCCCCAGAATTCGATCGATGTAAATTTATTGGTCTAACTTTTCCTGAAAATTTCTAGTTTTAGAAATTCCCTAAATTTCACAGAATCTTATTTCTCTTGGCCAACGAATTGAACAAAAGTGTCTGATCAATTTGAATTGTGATATATTGTTATTCAGCTAGGACTTGATGTCAAAAAAATCATTGGAAGAGGTAGGAAAGTGGAGAGGCTTGACCTTTTTAACTTGTACTTATTAGTGTTGTCATCGTCTTCGATATCAAACACATCCTAATCTTTATTTGACGGTTTAGTCATCTGCATCCGAAGGACCCTGTTTTATTTATTTATAGCGCAAGCTGGCATTAAGGAGCGTATACATCGTTTGAATAAAGCAGAGTAATTTTATTGCACGTGTTGTCTTCGAGTGATCTTTTGAGTAGAATAAATGTTCAGGATTTGAACTCATTGATGACTCAACCAAGTCTTTGAGTGATTCTTTTGAGTAGAATAAATATTCAGGCTTTGAGCTCGTTGATGAATCGACCTTATTTTCTAAAAATAAAGATGAGTTCATTTCCCTTTACATCTTGTCCATTCTAATGTGTGGGGACCTGTTGCACCAGTGAATTCAATATTAATTGGTCCATTTGTTGAAAGCAGAATACAGAATATGAACTGTTGTTTTAAGCAATTACATGCTACGATCAAAACTCAATTTGAAAAGAGTATAAAGTTTAAAATGTATAACTCTGGAGGAGAGTACAATGAATCTTCATTCTCCAAATTATAGTACTCTTTCCGATTCATCCACAAAAAGACATGTGCTCATACATCCGCAGTAAAATGGAATAGCTGAAAGGGAGACCTATCATCTGCTTGATCGATTGAGAGCAATAATGTATGAAACTTATATTTCTAAACACTTTCTCCGCTAAATCTTTAATTATAGCCACTAATTTGATTTAAGTAGTCCATTTCTGAGGTTTCCCTTCTCTCAGTTTTGTTGGCGCAGGGACACATTAATCCCTTTCTGGAGCTCTGCAAAGCTCTAGCCATCAACGGCCACACCGTCTCCTTCCTTTTCACGCCAGTCAACGTTTCCAGAAGCAGGCCATCGATCTGCTGGAACTGCCGCTTCCGCCGCGGAGGTGTTGGTCAAACTTACATAAATGGCATTTAAGCTGAAAGGAAAACAGAGTGGTTGTCAAGCCAACAACCTAGAAAACAGAGTGGACGGTGCATCCTTTGTTGAAGAAGAACGAAAGGCAATTAATAGCTAGCCTGGCAAAACATGTAGATGTGTGCTTCTGCATCCATAAATAGAAGGCAGACTTCTGCATTTGTAGATAAGTGAGACAGAAGAAGAAAAGCCTGTGCGCTGGTTCTTTTTAGTCCTGATCAATATGCTCTGAGTGTTTGTAAACACTGTGTAATTTTCCCTTTCATAAAAGATCTGCAGCAGCCCGGAGACGTAGGCTTAATTAGCCGAACTCCATTATCAATTTGCGTGTCTTGTCATTCTGATTTAATTTCTCTCTCCCAAATCTGATCCATAGGAAATCTGCGTAATTTCCCAACAACTGGCATCAGAGCCAGATTTGTGAGAAATGATCCAGAGAAAGTCAGATTCGAGTGGGAGCAATGGCTGCAGATGAAGGAAAGATGAAAATTGAGAAGTTCGATGGTGCGGACTTTGGCTTTTGGAAAATGCAGATCGAAGATTATCTGTACCAGAAAAATATTTATCAACCTCTCGTAGAAGAGAATCCAGAGAGCATGAAGGATGAAGACTGGGCTCTTCTCGACAGGCAAGCCCTCGGAGTTATCCGATTGACGTTATCTCGCAATGTTGCTTTTAACATAGCAAAGGAAAAGACCACAGCAGGTCTTATGGCGGCTCTCTCCACTATGTATGAGAAGCCATCGGCCTCTAACAAAGTTCATTTGATGAGGCGATTGTTCAATCTGCAGATGACGAAAAACGCATCAGTAGCTCATCATCTCAATGAACTCAATACAGTCACAACCCAGCTGAGTTCAGTTGGAATTGAATTTGATGAAGAAGTACGAGCACTGATACTTCTGTCTTCTCTACCAGAAAGTTGGAATGCTACTGTCACGGCTGTGAGTAGCTCGTCGAGAAACAATAAGCTAAAATTTGATGATGTTCGTGATCTGGTTCTCAGTGAAGAGATCCGACGGAGAGATTCGGGTGAATCGTCAACCTCTTCAGTTTTGCATACAGAGTCAAGAGGAAGAAATTCAAACAGAGGGAATGGACGCAGATCGAACTATCGAGGTAGATCAAAGGATAGGAGGTCCAAATCCAGGAATCCCAATAATTTCCATAGCTCGAAGACTGTTGAGTGCTGGAAATGCGGGAAGACCGGGCACTACAAAAATCAGTGCAAGAGCGCACCGAAGGACTAGGAGGCGAAAGCAGAGGAAAATGTTACTTCCACCTCAGGAGGAGATGATGCATTGATATGCTCTTTAGAAAGCAAGGAAGAGTCTTGGGTGTTAGACTCTAGAGCATCATTTCATGCTACTTCACAGAAAGAATTCTTCGAGAGGTATGTTCCTGGAGACCTCGGAAAGGTATACCTTGGTGATGATCAACCTTGTGCTATTATTGGTAAAGGTATAGTGAAAACTAAGTTGAATGGGTCTGTTTGGGAGCTAAAGGATGTCAGACATATTCCCGACCTGAGAAAGAACTTAATCTCAGTAGGACAGTTGGCTAGCGAAGGCTACACTATGATCTTCCATGGTGATAATTGGAAGATTTCAAAGGGTGCAATAACGGTTGCTCACGGCCAGAAGAATGGTACTCTTTACATGACAGCAGGGGCATGCTGTTCGATTACAGTTGCAGCAGGAAACGAAAATCCCAATCTGTGGCACCAAAGACTTGGCCACATAAGTGAGAAGGGAATGAAGATTATGCACTCGAAGGGAAAACTTCCAGGTCTACAGTCAATTAAGATTGACATGTGCGAAGATTGCATACTTGGAAAGCAGAAGAGGGTCAGCTTTCATACAAGTGGCAGAACCCCAAAGAAGGAAAGGTTGGAGCTTGTTCACTCTGATGTTTGGGGACCAACGACCGTCTCATCCATTGGTGGGAAACACTACTTCGTGACTTTCATCGATGATCACTCGCGGAAGGTATGGGTTTACTTTCTAAAGCATAAGTCTGAAGTGTTTGAGACTTTCAGGAGATGGAAAGCTATGGTTGAAAATGAGACAGGTCTAAAAATCAAAAGGCTTAGAACCGACAATGGTGGTGAATACGAAGACACCAGATTCAAGAAATTCTGCTATGAGCACGGGATCAGAATGGAGAGAACCGTGCTAGGTACGCCTCAACATAATGGTATAGCTGAGCGTATGAATCGAACGTTGACAGAAAGAGCCAGAAGCATTCGTCTACAGTCAGGTCTACCGAAGCAGTTTTGGGCGGAAGCAGTCAACACAGCAACCTACTTGATCAACAGAGGCCCATCGGTTCCATTAGAGCACAAAATACCAGAGGAGTTATGGAGCGGAAAAGAGGTAAAACTATCACATCTAAAATTTTTCAGTTGTGTAGCATATGTGCATATCAGTGATCAAGGCAGGAATAAGCTTGATCCCAAATCCAAGAAATGCACCCTCATCGGCTATGGCGAGGATGAGTTTGGCTACCGCATTTGGGATAACGAAAACAAAAAGGTGATCCGTAGCAGAGATGTGATTTTTAACGAAAGAGTAATGTACAAAGATAGGCATAAAACAGATGCCAGCAACTCAGAGCAGAGTGAGCCAGTATTTGCAGATGCAGATGATATCCCAGATAGGCTCGTGACGGAACCGATTGTAGCAAATCCTCAGCCAGAGGAACTCGTTGGACAAAGCAGTGCGCAGCAGCCTGACACACCACAGCCTCCTACTCCAGCTCCTGTATTGAGAAGATCTTCTCGACCTCATGTGCCTAACAGGAGATACATGAATTATTTGTTGCTGACTGATGGTGGGGAGCCTGAAAGTTATGATGAAGCTTGTCAGACTGGAGATGCTAGCAAGTGGGAGCTTGCCATGAAAGACGAGATGAAGTCTCTAATCTCCAACCAGACATGGGAACTAGCTGAGTTACCCGTGGGGAAGAAGGTGCTTCACAACAAATGGGTGTACCGGGTGAAAGAGGAGCATGATGGCTCCAAGAGATACAAAGCCCGACTAGTTGTCAAAGGATTCCAACAGAAGGAAGGAGTTGACTACACCGACATTTTTGCTCCCGTTGTGAAGCTCAATACTATCAGATCAGTATTGAGTATTGTTGCCAGTGAAGATCTTCATCTTGAACAGTTGGACGTGAAGACCGCATTTCTTCACGGAGACTTGGATGAGGAGATATACATGCAACAACCAGAAGGTTTTTCAGAATGCGGGAAGAAGAACATGGTGTGCAAACTTAAGAAGAGTTTGTATGGCCTGAAACAAGCCCCAAGACAGTGGTACAGAAAGTTCGACGGCTTCATGCACAAGGAAGGTTTCCAGAAATGCAACACCGACCACTGTTGCTACTTTAAGAAATATATGTCTAGTTATATCATTTTACTACTTTATGTTGATGATATGTTAGTAGCAGGCTCATATATGGATGATATCAGAAGATTGAAGTAGCAATTGTCAAAGGAGTTTGACATGAAAGACTTGGGTCCAGCAAAGAAGATTCTTGGAATGCAAATCACAAGAGATAAGCATAGAGGGTTCTTGCAGTTATCTCGGGTAGAATACATCAACCGTGTTTTGCAGAGATTCAACACGGGCGACGCCAAGCCAGTCAACACACCCTTGGATAGTCACTTTCGCCTATCCAAGGATCAGTCCCCTCAGACGGAAGAAGATAAATATTTCATGGCTAAGGTTCCTTACGCCTCAGCCATTGGGAGTTTGATGTACGCAATGGTCTGTATGAGACCAGACATTGGCCATGCAGTGGGAGTTGTTAGCAGGTTTATGTCAAATCCAGGGAAAACTCATTGGGAAGCAGTTAAGTGGATCTTGAGGTATCTACGAGGCACCACAAAGAAGTATTTATACTTTGGTAAGGGAGAGTTGAAAGTACAAGGCTATGTAGATGCAGACTTTGGAGGTGAAGTTGATCACTGAAGAAGCACCACGGGATATATATTCACTGTTGGAACTACAGCCGTTAGTTGGATGTCACAGATACAGAAAATTGTCACTCTATCCACTACAGAAGCTGAGTATGTAGCAGTGACTGAAGCTAGTAAAGAGATGATATGGCTTCAAGGTTTGTTAACTGAGTTGGGTTTCAAACTGGAGAAGAATGTTTTGCACAGTGATAGTCAGAGTGCGATACACTTGGCCAAGAATTCAGCATTTCATTCCAGAACGAAGCATATTGGACTTCGTTATCACTTCATCAGATCTCTATTGGAAGATGATGTGTTAATACTGGAGAATATCCAAGGAAGCAAGAATCCAGCAGATATACTGACAAAGGCGGTGACTATCGACAAACTGAAGTTGTGTTCAACTTCAGTTGGTCTGCTAGAATAACAAAACCAGAAAGGCTGCTGCATTGATCAAGGTGTGAAGACAGATTGAAATCAGTCTTTAAGTGGGAGATTGTTGGCGCAGGGACACATTAATCCCTTTCTGGAGCTCTGCAAAGCTCTAGCCATCAACGGCCACACCGTCTCCTTCCTTTTCACGCTAGTCAACGTTTCCAGAAGCAGGCCATCGATCTACTGGAACTGCCGCTTCCGCCGTGGAGGTGTTAGTCAAACTTACATAAATGGAATTTAAGCTGAAAGGGAAACAGAGTGGTTGTCAAGCCAACAACCCAGAAAACAGAGTGGACGGTGCATCCTTTGTTGAAGAAGAACGAAAGGCAATTTATAGCTAGCCTGGCAAAACGTGTAGATGTGTGCTTCTGCATCCATAAATAGAAGGCGAACTTCTGCATTTGTAGATAAGCGAGACAGAAGAAGAAAATCCTGTGCGCTGGTTCTTTTCAATCCTGATCAATATGCTCTGAGTGTTTGTAAACACTGTGTAATTTTCCCTTTCATAAAAGATCTGCAACAGCCCGGAGACGTAGGCTTAATTAGCCGAACTCCATTATCAATTTGTGTGTCTTGTCATTCTGATTTAATTTCGCTCTCCCAAATCTGATCCAAAGGAAATCTGCGTAATTTCCCAACAAGTTTGTCTTCTTGGTGCTTCTATGTTCGAGATGAGCTTTGGTGCAGAATAAGAATAACCAGTCTAATCAAAGATATTAGAAATTTGCTTTTTAGACTTGTTCGCATTAAAAAGCTTCTTAAAGCTTGTTAGACTTTCTTCTTTCTTTTATTCCTTTATCGAACAAAAACTGGTTTTCTTTTCTGTTTTATATGCTATTCAATTTCTGGTAAGACTGGTTTTTTTTTCCTTGTTGAGTTGTAACCGCTCCTTCACATGCATGCTCACTTAGATAATGTCCATTACTTGAATCCTACGTGACTAAAATATTTTGTTTAAATTTCCCAATAAAAAAATCATTTGAATTCACAAAAAGTTTAAGACACATCTATTGAGAAAAGAAGGAAAATAAATATTGAGGAAATAAGGAAAATAAAGCTGTCGTGGAATCTCAAAAACTTGACAGCTTTTCAGATCTAACCTGATACCCAATTTCTATGTACATAAAAAACTGTGATGTGAAGAACATATGGCAGAAATGGTAAATAATTTCCAATAAATGGATAATTAATTCAACATAGGAAGATGAATCGTTGTCAGTTGCTATTTATTTTCATTAAAGACACACGCCATGGTTCTAAGTCAGAGTTCAATTCCAAATTTTCAATATAAGTAAATATCGCCATGAGTGGTCATTAATTATCTATTTTTTAAATTTATAAAATTTAAAATTGTAATTAATTGGTTAATGGTATGAAATCTAGACATATGCGGTAGAGTAGTTATATAAGATGGAGTGATTTTTTGTAAGTAGTGATAAAGTCGATTTTCATTTGCAGATAATAATGATTAATGAGTATTCAAACTATCTATTAACAATTAGATTTGATTAATTTAGTTACCTTCTTCAAAAAAATCATCATTTTAAATTGTTTTTTTCAAAACAAAGATACAAAATTAACTTTATTTTTTCACAAAAATGAAAATTATATTTTTTATAAAACATTTTTAACTTATATCAAAATATAATTCCATACATTTACTTCCCATGATGGCCATTCTTGCTAATTTTTTTTTTTTATTTTTGGCTTCTAATTGTTTCTTTATTAGGAGTTTGATTCATATGAAATTTAAACCTATAAAACATTTTTTAAAATAATTTTTAACCAGTATTAAATTTACTTGGAACAGATTATAAATTTACATATTTATATTCCATAATCAATAATAATTATTATTGATATTAATTTTTTATGTGTTTATTTATAGAAGTTATGTAAAAGTAAGTTTTCAACATTTTTATAAGTATTTAAACAAAATGCTAATGATGATTGTTATTTATATGATCAACTTTAATCTTAAATATGAAAAAGTATTTTCAATTACAACTCTCTTAATATCATAAAGATGACAAATTCTTTCATCTTCTATGACAAATTATTTATTCCTTTTATTTCATTTTAATAATATCTATTTTCTTCTTTATGCTAGTTAAAATATAAAGAATATTTCCACATCTAGATTAGAGTTAGCAAATAAAACTTCTAACAATTACAAACCATCAACTAAAGAAAATGCAATGTCAAAGACATTACCATCTTATAACTCTTGTTTATTATTTATTAATGTTTCGTTTAATTATTTGTTTATTTATTTATTATTTATTAATGTTTTTATTTGTTTGTACATTTATAAAATTTTAAATAAATTTATTAAAATTTGGTAATCTCTAAGATATTTAAAATATTTTTTAATAAATGGTGCCTATTATAAAAATTTTACAAAATTTCAATCAGTCACATTGTAAATAGTAAATGTCACTAAAATTTTATTTGTTGTGAACTTTATTTCGTCAAAAATCATATATACAATTTTTTTTTTTTCATTCGTATATCAACTTCGATACCGCATCCCAATACTTGCACAACTCAGATATCTCAACACTCCACACATGGATAACGAACACGAACACGTCAGCATATGACAAAGGCGTGTGATAATTGTAACTTAAATTTTCAAATTTTTCGGGTTAGGCACAGTTTCATTTCTATTTGCTATTTTTTTGGAATTTCAATGATTTGGGTCATCTTAAAATAGGTTTTATGACCAAAATCCTTAAAGATGCAATTCCGGGTGTGATAATTGGTATTTAAATTTTCAAATTTTTCTGACTAGGCACAGTTTTATCTCTATTTGTTATTTTTTTGAAATTTCAATGATTTAGGTCATCTTAAAATAGACTTTATGACCAAAATCATTAAGGATACAATTCCATGATATAATTCCAGGTAGAACTACAATACAATTTCACCAGTTTTTATAACCGGATCTAAGCAACAAATCGCCCAAAAAAACAGGGCGATTTGAGTGCCAGTTATCCCACGCCTATGACAGACCCACCATAACAGATTTACTCAGACAAAGACCTTCTCCGAGTGGCCACGAATATACTCTCTGTTATAGTAATTACATTGACAATATTTCAGATAAATACAGACGAGCGGGACGAACCCACAATTAGGTGCTATTTCCAACCCTAATGACACAAATTGGGATTTGTTGTTCACTGCTCAGATTTAAGCTCACGGATCTCGTGTGCAAACGCTTTCAAGCTCTCATGCGCAGATCCTGCCCGTTCATCCATAGCCTGTCTCGCCAACTCTCCAATCTCCTTAACCTTCCTCCTCTCCTCTCTTCCACAATCCTTCCCCATTATTTGTGCCACGGCCCTCTTTAACTCTTCTCTGTTAGGAACACCATTCTCGCCTTCACAGAGCTGCACGCCGATCTTAAGTAAGTCAGACACCAGCAAAGAGTTGCAGAATTGATCTCCGGAGACGGGCCATGTAATCATCGGAATCCCCATGGTGATGCTCTGTAAAGTGGAATTCCAATCGCAGTGGGTAAGTAATCCCCCGACGGAATGGTGCGAGAGAATGAGTTGTTGTGGTGCTGGGCCTCTGATTATGACCCAATTACCTCTTTTCTCATCTACTCGTTCCTCAAACCCTGGGGGCATGGCAGTAATGCTGTTATGAACCCATATGAAGGGCTTATTCATGGCCTCCAATCCGTAGGCTAATTCCATGATTTGTTCGTCAGACAGAGCGGAGTAGTTGCCTAAGCAAACGTAGAGAACGGACTCCGCTTCCTGCGAATCCAACCACTGAAGGCAACCGCGCGATTCATCATAGGAATTATTGAAACCATGTAGCGGCAGAATGGGGCCGATTGGCCATACAGGCCTTCCCGTGGTGTTGTGCAGGTGGTCGATATGACCGAGTTCGAGGTCGTAGAAGGTGTTTATAAGGGAACCCCAGCTCTGGAGGTTCAGGAGCCTGTTCTGATGCATGAACTCGGACACGGGATCGAATCTCTTGAACATCCGTGCCGTTCGAGAAATCTGGGTCCGGCGAAAGGCGATCTGCAGAGGAAGGTCGGGCATTATAAAACACTCGTCGTCGGTTTTGACCCCGAGATGTGGCATATGCGTCCACAGGGAATTGTCTACGCAGGCTCCGAATGCACTGGATGTATGGAAAACGGCTCTGGGGATCGCGAGTTTAGCAGAGATTCGTTGAGTCCATCCGAGGTAGAAGTCGCTGATTATGCACACTGGACGTACCGTCTGCTGTTGGATCCATTGCTCGATTGGGTGTGCAAGCAATCGAAACGAGTAGACGAGAAGATCGACGGATTTCCGGGGAATATCTTCTTCCATTTCTACTTGCTCTGATGGGATGGGGATGTAGAGAGGCCTAATGTTCAGCGACTCCGTGTTTGCTCGCTGTAAGAGATGTCGCAGGGGAGGGGAGTGAGATCTTGTTGTGAGAATGGTGATGGAGATTCCATGGGAAGCCAGTCGATAGGAGAACTCCAGAAACGGAACCAATTGGTCGTGTTCAGGAAAAGGAATGGCCAATACATGTGGAGATTTACTGGTACTGGTTGCAGCAGCAGACGCCATGATATCTCTGCACAGCAAATATACAGAGCAATGATATATGCATTCACAGGATTAGAGACATTCCTTTCGTCTATATGTATATCGACTTCCGTATCCGATTTGCCGAGCAGGTTGCGTGTTTTCTGTGGTGTTTTAGTTTGGGATGCATCTTGTCATTGCAGTGGGGTCTTCCTTTCAGGGATTTTCTGATAAAGAAATGGAAGCTTGTAGAGTCAAATATAACGTGCCGCAAATTAAATATAACGGCTGGATCGACCATTAAAACCAGAGGCCGATCGTTGATTAAAAAAGGTTCTAGAACCCAACCTTCATTGGCGTATTCATTTAATGGAATGGAGTAGACTAAATTTGCAGCAATTTTTTCTCCTTTCATAATGAAATAGGTTGAATTTGGGAAGTATGATTTCTGCGTGAATGTAAATTTATCCCATTTTTAAAGAATTTATATGTTAAAATTTTAAACTAAAAAAAATGATTTATTAAATCACCAAATTCCATTAAATAAAAAGAAAACCAAATATCCGGTGAAAGCTTTTGACGGCTAACGGAATGGATGATTCTATCGGTGGACCATGGAAGTAGATGCCGATGATCTGCAAACTATCGTGACAATTATAACTAGTAAATTTTGCTTGTAGTGTTGATGACGTGGAGCTTGTCAAACATTTTGTTGAAATTGTTGATGACGTGGTACTTAGCAAGTTAGAGTCATACCGGATTAAATACTCTTTTTGAAACGTGTGTACGTCTTTCTAAAAATTTAATTAATAAAATAATTTGCTTTTAAAAATAAAGTTTAGTATGCATCGGGTAATCTCTTTCTTAAGATGGGAAATTTGGTATTAAATTGCTTTTTGGAAATTAATTATTGGTTTTTCATGTCGACATTGTTTTCTGATTTTCTAGCGCGGCGATTACGGGCATTTATTTGCTGGGAATGATATATTGTGGTTAGCACTTCTTATATTACCTCTTTCCAATAGTATGCTTTGTATTGAATTAGTATCATTAAGATAATGCTTTTAATGATGAGTTGTAGAAAAACTTTAAGATGAACGTTGTATTCATAAGATGTAGATCAACTATTTTGATTCTGACAAAGAAGTCGTCATTGGTTAAACATAATAATGTTTAGACATCCCTTAAAAAATCATATTAATTCTAAAATTTGTTATTTTTGATAAAAATTAAAATAAATTAAAAAAAATAAAATTGATTTTATATAATTTATTTTTTATCTATAAATATTACTATAATAAATAAATTAATCTTTATTTTTAAATTATAAATAAAAATTAATTTCAATAAATCAAATTACAACCCATATAAATCATTATGTAAAATTTAAATTTAAAAAAAAAATCTTAATTTATGATTGACACTCCCATATACACTTGAGCATATGGCCCAAATGATAGCTTAATTGACACAACATTATGCTTCAGGGTATATCATCGTCTCATTTTAATATGGAGATTATCAAAAATATATTCAAGGAATCCAAGGAAAGAAGATATGGAGAACCCGATAGTGCATCGATGAATGGAATCAGAAATTCCATGTGGAGATTTTATGGAGAACCAAGGAATGGTGTCCGACGATGTATTGGACCGCGGATAGAGATGCAATGGATGTTGGCACGAAAGAAAGAAGCCAACAAGAAGAGATAAGGTGTGATGATCGAAGGATCTGGAAGGCACATATTTGGAGGAGAACGTTAGGAAGGATGGTATGGGGGAAATGATGTATATTATCCATACCATTCGGGAAAGTTTGGTTTATCTCAATATGATGGCATAATAATGTGAAATGATGGGAGAAATAAGCCAAGGATTGATGTGCAACTAAAAACTTTTGGAAACTTTGGGAAGGAAGAGAGAAACGTTCGGAAGGAAGAGAGAAAGTCTCCATACGAAAAGGAAAAGTGGAGAAAGAAAAAAAAAGAAGAAACAAGAGATAAAAAAAGGAAAGAGATAACAAAGTAGAGGGGATGATAGATAAGGAGACTCCAAAGAAGAGATGCAAAGAGGAAGGAAAGAGATGAAACTATTAGTAGATTTCGGAGTAATCTATTTTTCTTCCCATAGTTCATCACTATGCTTGGGAGGGATAAACCCTGACAAACTGGATATTAAGCAGGATGAAAAAAACAGTTTTAAAGAGTAACTAAGATCGACTCTACTTCTTTTGCATGTCTTTCATGCGTGTGAAGACCAAGATTTCTTGCATGAGCTGTGCTCCGTAGTTCATTGGATCGAGGGAGTAGCTGGATTATCTTCTTCAACAAAAAATATGGGAGAATGTCCTTCTTTCCGGAATGCTCTCTAGTGTCCCTTTCTGCCTTGAAATTCCTGCGCAGGAAATGTATGAAATCTTTAATACCTGCCATGAGGCTGCCGCTATCAATTTGACTTTCTGAACCCGTCACTAAATGTTCGCCTGAAAACCAGGATTTGAGGGCCGCCAATCTATGATAAAATTTCAAAGTAGAGGCAATCAAAACGAAGTGGAAAACGTTTTGACTGTGAGAAACTTGAGGAGAGGGAACAGGCTTAATCCCTTCAACGTGAACGCCTATAGCTGTTTGTACATATCTTATCCGATCAAGTTCTCGTGAGAATGACCAAGGCGTTAGCCTCCCGGAGGAGAGGATCAAGGAATGGCATGAATTTAATTTATTCATTTGCGTATTTGATTATCCTTGTCTTCAGAGTGGCTCCTTTATTTGCCAGAGAATCAGCATCCTTGTTGTTGCTCCGAAGAACATGGAAGAGAAGGTGATCTGTTTTAACAGAGATCTGGGTGATCCTTTGATGAATTATTTTACATCTGATGTTGCCTTTCTTGTAGCCAGACCTCATCTTATGGATAACCCGTCTTGAATCGCCAATTATTATTATTCTGCTTATGCTTATCCTAGCAATGATTTCGAAGCCAAGCATAAGAGCCAGCCACTCTGCTTCGTTATTTGTTTTCTTCCCCAGTAACCAGGTAAAAGAATCAACCTTATTTCCATCGGAATCAAATATTATTCCTCCTGCACCTGCCTTTCTTGGATTATCCTTTGATGCTCCGTCAAAAAAAAATATATAAGAATTAAGCCTCTCCCGCCACTTCCATAATTCGAATTCATTTTTATTGAGTCTTATCGCGATGGAAATAAATATTATTCCTCCTGCACCTGCCTCTCCTGGATTACCCTTTGATGCTCCGTCAAAGAAAAATATATAAGAATTAAGCCTCTCCCGCCACTTCCAGAATTCATTTTTATTGAGTCTTATCTCCCATTCTTTTTTCTGTTGGTTTTGAGTTTTGGTCTGAAGTGAGCTTTGGTTCAAGAATTCTTTGCACCATCGGACCTCGTGGAAGTTTAAAGGTTCAAAGTCCGGGAGGTAGATTGCCCTGCTGCCAAGACTCTTAGAGATCATATTGATAGCTTTGTAAGCAGTTCTCGTGGGGTTGGCCTGTTTCCCTTAAAAAATAAGGTGGTTTCTTGCGAGCCATATTTTCCAACTAATATTTCTAGGAATTAGATCCCACAATTTCAAGAGAGTGGGTTTCCCTTTCGGATTTCCTGGATAGATATTTTTTCCAAGCTTTTCCAGGACTTTATCCCACACTTCCTTGGCAAAAGCACAATCCAAAAATAGATGTGAGGCCCCCTCAGAGAAGTTTTTGTAGAGGGAGCACCAGGAAGGTCCTTCAAAACCCCTTTTGATTAGATTGTCAGTAGTCAGAAGCTTATTGTGAGCTACCAGCCAGAAGAAGTGGTTGATTTTGGGAATACTGAATGGATTCTAGAACTTCTTCCACAAAGTGGAGGGTGTAGAGAGAGCACTCCTTTCAAGGTGATTGTACCCTTACTTGACCGTATAAACTCCAGATTGTCCCCAACCCATTCGATCCTTTTCCTTTCTGTGCATTGGAGCTTTCCCATGAAGCTTTGAGCGGAAAGAAACATAGTCCTGTTGAGGCTGAGTTGGAGGGTTTAGGTTTTTCCATCCTTTCCAATCTCCAAAAGTTGCCCAAATAGAAATATCGAAAAGGGTTGATAGATTTTCCTTGATCATCCATCTATGAAACTCTTCTAAGTCGAGCTCTGTGGTAAGATTAGGTTGATACCATATTCTATCTTATCATATCTTTATTTTCTTCACGTTCCCTAGGATCCAATAATACTTGTCTTTAATAAGGCCAGCCGAGACTTTGCATAGATCCATGGAAGTACCTTTCCCTTCCCACCTGTGTTCGAGGCAATGATCTCTTGATTTTTTTATGTATTTCTTTCTCAAAGCTTCTTTCCACCATTCTTTTCTCCCTTCGATCATCCTCCACACCATCTTAGCTCCCAAGGCTATGTTCATAATCCCAAGGTCTTTGAGACTTAGACCACCATTGATCTTTGGGATTTTGACTGTATTCTAGCTGACAAGGTGATATTTTTGTCCTTGATTTCTTGCTCCTCGACAGAGAAATTTACTAATCTCCACACTAATGTTGTTCATGAAATTTTTGGGGATAGAGATGCAGTAGATGGGTTGAGAGGTGAGGACTGATTTGAGGGGAGTCAATTTTCCTGCTAAATTAAGCCAGTTCAAATCCCAAGACTGAACTTTTTTCTCGATCTTTTGAAGATTTGGATTCCGAGCTGAAGAGCTGGAGGAATTCCTAAAGATTGGGGCACCTAAATACTTAAAAGAGTTCCATTCCGTCTCAAACCTGCAATCCATAGCCAGAGAGATATCTCTCAAGGTTTTGGGGTTGCAATTCCAACCATATAAGCAACTTTTTTCAGAATTTGCTTTTCCCCTTGATGCAGAGAGGAAGAGGTCTATGGATATTTTGAAATGTCTTGCTATTTGAACAGAGGCACTTCCAAGTATTATGGCTTCGTCAGCGAATTGAGCATGATTGAATGGGCTTACACCCCTAGGTATGGAAAGGCCCGTAAGGGTTCCTTCAGTCATTTTCCTGTTCAGTCTTCTACTCAAAGAGTCAACTGCTAAGATTTAAAGAAAGGGAGAGAGGGGGCAACCTTGTCGTATCCCATGAGACATGCTGAAGAAGTTTTTTTGGTGGCCATTAACCAGAGGGGCTACCCAGGGGGAACTAATTCAAGATTTAATCCACCTTATAAAGGAATCAGAGAAACCAAATTTACCAAGAACCCTAAAAATGAAATCATGTCTCACTCTGTCGAAAGCAGTTGTTAGATCTAATTTTCTTGGCATACCTAAATCTTTCCTCTTTTGACTAGAATGGATTGCTTCCTAAACCATAAGGATGCTGTCGAATATTTGTCTCTCAGCGATGAAGCCACCTTGATTTGCTGATATACGTTTGGGAATGAACCTTTTAAGCATATTGGAGATGATTTTCGTAAGAATCTTGTAGGATGCGTTGCACATAGAGATGGGCCTAAAGCGATTGAAGGAGGTTGGATTTTTTTTTTCTATTGGGATTAAAGCTAGAAAGGTGGAGTTTGTGGCTCCCCCTATTCTATCTTTTCCTCTGGTCCAATTAAACATTCTAATGAGATATTTTTTGATGAAATTCCATCATTTCCTGTAGAAATTGATTGAGAAGTCGTCCAGTCTTGGTGCCTTTTCCGAATGTAAGTTCCACATTGCCTTGTGAACCTCCTCCTCTGAAATAGGTCTGTACACTGTTTTGTTCTATTCTTTAGAGATTAGAAGGGGGATATCCTCGCACATCTGTTAGAGATATGCAGAATCATAGCCTTCTTTTTCTCCATACAAATTTTCGTAGAAGAGTTTAGCTTCTTCTTTAATTTTTTTTTGGTCGGAAATTTGTTCTCCATTTTCCTTAACTAGCTCGTTAATGGTGTTCTTTCTTTGCATTTCCTTACATTGCGAATGGAAAAAATTAGTGTTCTTATCTCCATTTCTGAGCCAAAGGCTTATGGATCTAAGTCTCCATTCAACTTCCTCCTTATTGGCGAGGGCTTGAACTTCCTTGTCCAGATCCTTTTCTTTTTTAATAATTTATTTGGTTATTTGTTCCTCTTCAATTTTTGACTGGATAGCTTCCAGGTTTGCTAATTTCTTTTTTTTTCTCTTTGCTCGGATCTTGATAAAAATATTTAACGCAAGCTTTAAGGGATTTTTTAACATTTTTGAGCTTAGATTCCCAGATGAATCTTGGGGATCCTATTACATAAATGTTCCAATCTTGTTTGATGACATCTAGAACACCATCGGATTGAACCAAAAAGGAAAAGGTCCTAAATTCCCAATTGCAGAAAAGAATAAAGAAATGGGCCTGTGTTTGAGATTGCAGATGGAAAAATTTTGGATTTTGGAAATAGTGGTTTGTTAAGGAGAGAGGCACTTACTAGGAATCTATCCAGCTTGGTGGCTATGTGATCGGGCCCTGACCTTTTATTATTTGAAGTGTACTTTCCTTTCTTGGGTTTTATGTCAATCATGTTCCAATGGACCATGAGATCCTCAAGTCTTTCCCTGAAAGGATCCTAGACTTTTTATCCTCCTTTCCTCTCCTCAGTTGTGATAGTACGTTGAAATCCCCTGTGATGATGCAGTCAACCTGCATTTTCCCATCTCTTTGTTGTTCTAGGGAGCCCCAAAATACATCTTTGTTCCTGTGCAACGCTGGTCCATAAATTTTTCCTATCCAAAATTTCTCTTTTTTGTTTAGGTCCTCCAGTTCTACAAGGAGCCAATTTTTGTTCTCAATATAAGTTATGAGTCTGAAGAGGGATTTATCCCACTAGGTGAGGATCCCTCCAGAAGATCCCACTGAATTAACAGCTATGCCTTCACCCTTCGGCCAAATTTTGTTCATTACAACCCTGCTTTCTGGTTCCTGCATTTTTGTCTCTTGGACCAAGAAGATTGTTGTTGATTCTATGTTTTTAATTCTTTTTATTGCTTCAATATTTTGTTTCCATCCCAATCCTATGCAATTCCAGGAGACTATTTTCATGATTTCCTTGGAATTTGAGGGTCGGGATTATCCTTCTTGTTCTCCGAATTCCCTTGAGATTGCTTTCCTATTTGGATGTGTCTTACATGTTGATCTAAGCTAGATTTCTTACCTGCTACCTTCTCCCTTGCGTCTTCCAAATCTCTAATGATTTTATTGGGTTTCCTTCCCCTTTTTGTTTGAGGTTCAATATTTTCTTCTTTACTTTCAGAAGATTCCTCCTGCTGAGCCCTTGACTTAGATCTAGTTATGGATGTCCCTGAACACTGCGAAGACTTAGGATGGATTCCAGAAGGAGGATGCTTAGGAGAGGATGATGGATCTGTCATTTTGGTTCCCGTTCAGTTTCCTTCTCTTCTTCCATTTCATTTTCATTCAATTCTCCCTCTTCCTTCTCGTTGTTTCCTGAGGATAAGACATGGAAGTTGTTTTCTTGAGCCTTTCTTTTGGAAGGGGATGGCGTATGGTGGGTGGGTCGAGATAGTTTTATTCCCTTTTCTCCTTGAAATTTCATTCCATTCCTCCTCTTGGTTTTCTTCTATGGCTTGCTGCTTCCTTTTCGAGCATGATCTAGTGAAATGCCCTTATTCGTGGCATACCTTACATTTAAAGGGAATTTGCTCATAATCCACTGTTTGATAGTGATTCCATCCTTCCATGGTTAGGTTGATTGCTTCTGGAAGACCTTTTTCAAGGTCCACTTCTACACATATTTTGGCACATGAAAATATTGGCGGCTTTTCCTCTTTTACAGGGAGGAAAAGAGGCATTGATAAGGATTGGGGCCACATTTTGGGTTGGAAGGAGGACATGATTAGAGTTCTCAGATGAGGCTGAAGATCATGCAGTTGCATAGAGATCGTCGAGAGATTTTTAATGGTACCGAATTTTCCAAAAATGGACTTAGGATGAAAAAGTTATGGGCATAAGAGGTTGTGTAGTTGGGCTCCCGACTTTCTGAATCCGCATTGTAGAAGTTGAAAGGGTGCTTTTCTCCATAGTTGCGAGTTGGATTTTCGAATTCCGAGTCCCGCAAGGTGCATTGCAGATTGCGAAAGTCGGAAAGGTGATATTCCCGGATTGTGCAAATTGGCGTTCTGACTTCCGAGTTCCACATTGCGGATTGCGGAAGTCGGAGAGGAGATTTATTCGGAACATAGAATTGGATTTCCGACTTCTGAATCCCACACTACGGATTGTAGATTTTGGAATTAGGAGGTGAAGTTTTCCGGAGTGGTGGAGTTTGGAGTTCTGACTTCCGAGTTCCACATTTCATATTGCGGATTGTGGAAGTCGGAGACGTGTTTCGTCGAAGTTGGAATTTGTGGTTCTGACTTCCGAATCCCGCAAGGCAGATTGTGGATTGTGGAATTCGGAGGGATGTTTCTATGAAACTGTGAAATTGTGGTTCCTCCATTCCGAATTCCGCATTGCGGCTTACGGATTGCAGACTGAGGATGGTTTTATGCAGAAGTTATGGCAGTTTAAAGAAAACAATTAGCAGTGGTTTCTAAGGTTGTCTCCCCTCGCCTCTAAAGGGAACTAAGGTGACCGGGGACGTGACATCCATGGTCAATGGAACTTTGGCTTGCATCAACAACTTCGAAAGTGATCTCTATGTCACCAACATAGAGGTGTGAGCACCCATCAATAGGTACTCCTTCATAGTTCAAGCATCCACCAGTAGATGCTTTTTCCAGATCCATGTCCAAAGTAGAATGTGTCTTGGAATGATATTCAGTAGTTTCAATGGAATCTTATTCATGCTCATGTGATGTTTTTAAATATTTTTCAGAGTCACTTGGGAGTGACTTTCGATCCTCTTCATGTAATGCTTCTTATTCTTCAACACCTATAGAACTAGGTGGCTCATGGGTCTCCTCATTTCTCTCCTCCTTTTCACTCAAACATATATGATTTTCTCTCCAAGGTATTTTGCAAGAAGGAAATAGACCTTTCTTCACTAACTCCACATCTTCATTCTTGGGCCTATATCCAAACAAAGTATCCACAAAAAAATTTAAAGGAACTACTGGGTATGACTCCATAATAACATTATAGGCTTGATATTGTTGGGGTAGGGTTTTGCAAGTTTCCATCCACCATGATACTTCCTTCAAAGGATATTTCCTTAGTGGTGTGATATACCAGTCTAAATATTCACTGTACAAGTGATAACAATAGTAACCATCATCATCCCTAAATGTGATCTTGGTAGAGGTACTGCAAGAGGGTTCCTCATCCACATAGTTTCCATCATACATCTCAAAATCATCTTCCTCTGAGGCATAGAAAGAATAATCCTCCTTATACTCTGAATATGAATAAGGCATGGCTTCAATTTCCTTCTTCAATGGATGACACAATGCATAGGTGCAAGGACCATTCTCTGATACTAGTTTAATATCCCTAATTTGAAAAATTACTCCATTTTGGATGATTTTTGAACATTGGACTAGTGAAACACAAATGCTCCCAAATGCTCCCAAGTGAACCAAAATGATTTCAAATTATGTATGGAGGGGATTTATAGGTATTAATAAATCCTAATTCATCTTAAGAAACTTATACATTCATTAAAGACATTCATGGTTTGCATTTCTCAAAGAGGAAGGAAGGGGAAAAATACTAGGTGAATTTGATGGTTAAAAACCCCACTAGCCTATGAAATGTTTGGCCTCCCAAACACTGTATGAATTCCCTATTTTATGAAAAGAGACTTGTATTTGATAGAGAACCTCAAGGGAAACCAAAATTCAACATTAACTCAGGTTTTAGGGTTTGCTATAACTCCCATAAAACAGAATGTTGCTAGACATAGGAATTGTGAGAAAATGGCTAACAATGGACATGAGATTTGTTGTACAATATTTAATCAAAACTAAAAGGGTATGCACATAGTATTTTGGCCATTAGGATTAAATAATAATCATCTAGAAACATCAGAAAAAAAATCAATGAAATTCTGATGTAAAATAGATACAAAATCACTCCAGAAACTCCATGTGAAGATAGAGGGGAAACTAGCTCGAATCACAAGTTTGCTTGGAAATATTATGATAAGTATTGGATTTAGAGATATGGCTCCAATGTCCAGCTCATTAAATTGATATACATCAGATAACATAACCATGGATTCAATAAATCATCCTCCACAAATTATACACAACTATGAGTGCGCCATCAATAGTAGAACATGGACATTGAGAGAATATTGAGAGAAGAGATAGTGGAGAAAGAAATGGTAGATGAGCTCAAAATGAAAGGGGACTCGAACCTGCATAAAAAAACCTTAATCAAGATCCAATAAGAGGTCTGAATGGTATCTCCTCCAACCAACTTGGACAAGGATATTTCACCTTCGAAATTGGTTAAATGACAGGGAGGATGAACATCCACCGTGCAAGGACTAGCTAAAGCTCTCTTAAATTGCAAAGATGTAAATGAAAAATGTCCAAACACTGCTCTCCTTCCTCATACTCCTATTTTATTAAACTCAAGAGCTTGAATTCCCTCCAAGATACTTCACTCAACTCGAATTAGTGATGGATTCTCTCATGAGACACTTGTCCACTTCTTCCTTGCATTCCTCTTTCCCCAATTCGATTTGGGAATATTGGCTGACCATAACTCCCTCTATGCGCCCTTTTGGTGGATATTTTTAGCCCTGATATGTCAGACGTATAATAGGTATTCCATCAAGTCTGAATTTTTCATATTTGTCATAGATCCCTTCATCATTGTTGTCATAGATTCCATGGAATCTTGTCACAAGTGTCACAATTTGTATTATGTGTATTCCTCTTTATTGGGAGTTACTCTTCCACTCCAATTTGAATCTCCTTGAAATTTGACATGAATATTTCCCCTTCATATAACCCAAGTACGTTACCCTCCACCTTGAACCCGAATTTGTGTGAGGATGCTGCCAAGTGTTAGTGGGGAATCTTGCCACATGTGGGTCCCACAACCTCTTATGTGCCCTCATGATCCAACGCCACGCTATTTTATTTTATTTTATTATTTATTTGACCCATTTAATGTGAATTTATAAGTCTAAGGTCATTTTGGGTCTTGTAGCTCCCCTATTCCAAATTTTGATGCTTCCACCCCCAACCTAGGGAACTAGTAAGTTAGTGGAATTTTTCCTCCATGATAGTTTATTTGGATGGGGACATTACAAACTTTGAATTGGGAATTTGCTATCCATGTGACCCACATTGTCCATTTGGATCTAATTTTACATTATTACTAACTTGGACATTATGCTTGGCAATTATTTGACCCTTAGCACCAATTTGACAAACTATCATGAACATGGCCAAGTGGCTTAGTCCATTGCGATCCAATGCAAAATTTGGGGACATGACACCTTGAGGGTCTAGAGTTGATCTAGGAGATGGAAGAGAATATGAAATCCATCCAGGCACATATGAAAGAATCCCGCGACATACAAAAAAGTTATGTCGATGCTCAATGGATAGACAGAAGTTATGATATTGGGGATATAGTGTTCTTGCGGGTGAGGCCGCATATGAGCTCTATCAAATTCAGCAAGGGGGACAAATTGTCACCACAGTTTGTGGGACCATTTGATATTATTGAGAGATTGGGTTGGTTGCTTACCTTGTTGCTTTTCCATCACCACTGATTCGGATGCATGATGTTTTTCATGTTTATGTTTTGCAACATTATATTTCAAATCCATTTCATGTCATTTAATTGAGTAATTTATATATATCGGATGAGGGAGGCTTGGTGGTTGAGCCAATTCATATTCTGGAGTGGAAAAATCGATATTTTCAACATCGATTAGTCGACTAGGTCCATGTACAATGGGATAGTTATAGTCCCAGTTCTGTGACTTGGGAGGATGCATTGGAAGATACATGGATACTTTTACTATCTATTTTAGAACTTTGGGATGAAGTTTCCTAAAGTGGGGGTGTATGTAGTGCCCCATTTTTTCATTGAATTTTGACATTGATTGCAACACTATTATTTGAGGGCATTCGGTTTCGAATGACCCGATTATGTGTGGATTCAGTCCTAGATTTTTGTGCCATGTTATTATTTGAGGGCATTCATTTCAAATGACCTATTCATGTGTGGAATTGGTATTGGATTATTAAAGACAATTGCTTCGTAATTATTTATGAAATTTTGATGATGATCAATTTATGTGATTTTGATGATGATCTGTATATTGTGCTACTAATGATTATCATTTTATGTGATTTTGATATAAATCTGATAGTGATAGATTTGTTATATGATTTGATGTGATTTTGATAGTGATCAAAAGTTTATGAGAAATATGAATGATTTCAATAGTAATCAAATGTATATAAAATGTGAAAGGAATTTGATGTGGATTGAATGTTCTATGATATTGTTTCAATAATGATTGAATATTTATGAATAATGTGAAATTATGAAATGCATATGATTATGATATATATAGCATGTACTTTGATGGGTCGTCTAGTGTGACAGGAAAGACAGGTACATGTGACGCAATGATGTTGTTGATACTGCGTGGACTCTAGACTGAGTCAGGTATAATTGATAGGTGATGTCAACCTGGTATATATGTTTATATTATGATTTTCTTTAAAATATTTGATGTGCTTGATGTTTTCGTGCAGGTGTTGGATTGCGATTTCCAATCGGTCCACATCAGGTAATGGGGTTGAATTGAAATATGATGTAAATCTAGCATTATCCATGTGACAAGTTGGGAAAGAGAAAGAGAGGCTCTTGCTCATCAGATGTGTGTTGCTGTGAGGGTAGGTTGTAGATTTGGTCACTCGAGAGGAATTTTATTGGGGGGCATGCAATAAGGATACAACCTTATTCCTCGAGAACCACTAGTCCATCAATAGGGTCATTCGAACTAAGTTAGCAATGTGTCGGTTGTCGCACCAAGTCCCCACCAAAGGGGGAGTATCTAAAGGGAATGCATGGAGCATGACACCCTTCATATCCCCACTGCAAAGAGAAGAACAACCATTAAATTATATTATTAATGGGGGGAATAACAATATTTAGAAATATAATTAAGTTAATTTATGAGAATGAAATCTTAAATTAATTAATTTTAATTACGAATTTGTGAAAAATGAAAGTGAGCAAAATAAAAAATTGTAAACTAAAAATTAAAGAGATTGAAGAAATATTTAATTGAGAAAATCAAGGGATTCAACTAAAGTAAATATCAGTTAAAATAAAACAATTAGAAAACTAAAGAGAACTGAGACTAGGTAGGTGAATAAGAAATTAAAATAATTCGAAAATGAATGCATGGATGCATTAAGGGTTTTCGAAAAATTATATAGAGATGGAGAGGGAATAAGGATCCATTATTTTTTTACCCTAGTGCTAGACTGTAGAGGCTCTGTCACACTTTTAAGGTGACTGTTAGAGGGTTGCTAAGAACCCATGTCAACCCTTCTATTTACTTTGTTAGTATATTGTTGTTGGACGCATATGCTTTGTAAGTCGTCCCGTAGTAATTGTTATCCATATCTTGTATTGGCCCATGGTTTGTATTGACACATGGTATTGGCGCCTAGACTTAGTATATAAGTTTGTGTTGAGACCAATGAAGGTACCGTGAAGTTATTTGTATTGAGCTTGCTCAAAGGAGGTTGCCCCCTCGAAGTGGCCTGCGATCAATATAAAAGTGATTATGAGTTCTGTTATTTCTGCTATATCGTGTGTTTTCATTAATTAATTATTGCAGGTTCTTCACATTTGGTGTTAGAGCACTTTCTTGGGCTCGTTGGGTAGAATTTCTGCCAAATTTTTTCTTCGCATCTGTTGCAAGTTCGGATCTGGGAATAATCCCTATCCGCTTAACTATGGGAAGTACTTGGGCATAATCCCTAAAACGCATTGTGAGGAGTACCACATGAACCCCAAAGTAGCTATCCCACTGAGAGGACCTGCCAGTGAAAAGGGCAACGACCCTTACCTGATTGATTAGTTCCCACCCATGAGGTAAACCAAGAGATGTTGTTTGTGGCAAAGCGGTTGTTAGTTTTAACTGAGCCGTAGAGTGAGGGGCACTGCTCCAATATGCAATCCGTTAGACAACAATGGTGGCAGAGTGAAACCCTTGAACTGTTAGGAAGTCGCACATACCTAAGGTCCATATCTATTTTCAATTGAACTGTTGCCAATCACTTCCGCGCCATTTCAGATCCATTCCGAGCCGTTTCAGATCCATTCCGAGCCGTTTCAGATCCATCAGTTTTGAGATCCATTCTGACAGTCGCTCCAGATCCATTCGTTTCAGATCTATTCTGAAAGCTATTTCAGATTGAGCCATTTTTTATCCATTTGACGTCATTTCAGATCCATTTGTTGCCAATCCCTTCAGCGCCGTTGCAGATCTATCTGTTTCCGATCCCTTTCGTGCCATTGCAGATCCATTCCTGAAAAAAAGAGTATAAAATTCCATTTTTTCGCTATATCTCCCTTGTTTTAACTCTGTTTCCATTGAAACTTCCCGGACACCCCTGCAATCCGATTCTACATATTTCATTCCTGAGGACCATATCCCAAATTCTACTTTCCAAAGCCATAAATCTCACATTTGCCTATTTTTAGGGTTTGCCATAACTTCTTCAATTTTCACTCACTCGCCTCCAAATTTTGCCACCGTGTTCATTCCCTATTTTTGCTTCTTTGTCCCTCTTTGGAAAATTTTCTCATTCTTTCACCCCGCTTATGAAATCCCCATTTTTTGCTTCCCTACCCACCAGAAAGTGTCCAAAACTTATTCAAACCCCAATTACCCATCCGAGTTTTTCCCAAATCCAAATTTCCCTTTACTAAATAAGCTTTTGTTTGTGTTTTTCTATCCATTCCCCCTCCCCCCCCAAAAAAAAACTCCTGGTTATGGTTGTCACCCGCGCAGGAGAAAAAACCATGGAGGAAGCACTTGCAGCCATTCAAACCAAACTCCAAGATCTGGATGAAAAATTTCTTAGCATCCATCTTCAGCATTCAACCCTAAACAATAACCGACAGGAAGAATCTTCTGTAGCCAATGGGTTCTCTTCTTCCATCCCTTTCCATGGCCCGAAGCTTGAATTTCCTCGCTTCAATGGTACTGATCCGACTGGATGGATCTATCGTGCAGAACAATATTTCAGTCTGCATAATACTTTTGATGTCCAAAAAGTTCCACTTGCATCCTTTCATTTGGAACAGGAAGCCCTTCATTGGTACCGTTGGTACATCAACTCTCATGATGAGCCAAAATGGACAGATTTTTGCCAACTCCTTTTGCAACGATTTGGTCCTAGTGCTTTTGATGACTTCACTAGGGCACTCACTAAACTTCATCAAATTGGCATTGTGAGATAGTATCAGACAGAATTTGAGACACTAGCCAACCACACAGAAGGATTGTCTGATGACTTCTACAGGAGTTGTTTTATTAGTGGTCTTAAGGATGAAATTCGCCAAGAGGTCAAAATGTTCTGTCCCAACACAATGATGGAAGCCCTGGGGTTGGCTAAGTTGGCAGAAGACAAGATTTTCGCCCAACAATGCTCCAAACCCACTTTTGTTCCCTTCCGAAATATGGGTTCTCAACGACCTCCCATCCCGCCAGCTCCTCGACCAACTCCTATCAAGCATTTGTCCGAAACAGAGATGTAGGCACGCAGAGAAAAAGGGCTTTGTTATAACTGTGATGAAAAATTCACTCGGAGACATAGATGTGTTCAACAAAGCTCTATCTCTTAGATGTGGATTCTCCGCCCGCCTCTAAAGTTGGTGAAGAGGCTCCAGATACACCGGATGATCAGGTCGACATTCAGGAGCCGCCTATTGACCTTCCATCTCAGGAAGACCACCCAGATATATCTCTCCATGCTTTATCCGTCGTCACCACCCCCCACACAATGCGGGTCAGGGGTTACTTCAAGAAGCTTCCTCTTACAATACTCATTGATTCAGGTAGCACTCATAACTTCATTGACCCTCAGATCGCCAAACATGATGATTGTTTTGTCCATCCTTGCTCCAACTTTGAAGTCATGGTTGTCAATGGGGGCACCTTACTTTGCAAGGGAAAGTCTCACAATGTGCGTATCTCTCTGGAAGATTATAACCTGCGCTATGACATGTTTTCCTTGTCCTTAGGTGGATGTGATGTGGTTTTAGGCGTTCAATGGTTACGCACACTTGGCCCCATCCTATGGGATTTTGCTGAACTTTTGATGCAGTTTTCAGTCAATGGAAAACAACACAAATTTAAGGGCTTACAACAAGGGTCTCTCCACATCATCAGTTCACATCGCCTGTAAAATATCCTTAAGAAGAATTCACATGGTGTCATCGCTCAACTCCATTCAATTCAGATGCACCCATCAACGGTCTCCCCTAATTCCTTTTATAGATATGCAGGTGTCCTTGCTGAACCAGTGGGCTTGTCTCCTTCAAGAGACCTTTCCGGTAAGAATTTAGCTGCATCTACATCTCAGTAGGAAATGATGGCTATTTTGCATGCAGTACAGAAGTGGAAACCATACCTATTAGGGAATGATTTCTGCATCAAGATTGATCTCCAGAGTCTAGAAAATTTCCTAGAACAATGGGTCTCCTCCCCACCACACCTGAAATGGGTTATCCAACTCATGGGTTATGCCTATGCGATCACTTACAAGAAGGGTAAGGACAATATGGTAGATGATCCTTCTTGCACATTTGATGACCCAGTTTCTCTTCCATCTATTTCTCTGCTTGTTCCCAATTGGTTGCAATCTTTTCAATAGGGCTATCTCTTCTATGCACTCCATGCTTCTTCATCAGCAGGGCACTCTGGGTTCCTCAAAATGTATGACCAGGAACAATGTAACTTCTTTTGGCAGGGACTGAAAATGAAAATTCAACAGATGGTGGCTGATTGTGATACTTTCTAGGACAACAAGGGTGAAACGACACTCCTTTCGGGACTACTCAAACCCTTTCCCATCCCTACACAGATTTGGACAACTATTTCTATGGATTTCCTAGAAGCACTCGAGTGGTACAATACCACATCTAAAAGGACATCATATGAAGCAGTCTATGGAAAGGCACCGTCAATTATTCTTCCATACACCCTCAGTAGCTCCCCAGTTCAGGAAATTAACTCGGTTCTTCGAAACCGCGATCCGATTCTTCTCATTCTGCAGGACAATCTTCACATGGAAAGAATTCGATTGAAACAACAAGCCGATCAACACTATTCTGAGCACAATTTTCACACAACTAATATGGTTCTTCTTTGTCTACAACCTTCCAAGCAATCCTCTTTGAAGCTCACAAGGTGTCAGTGGCCTGGAATGCAACTCGAAGATACTACAGGGGAATCGCTCCTTCAGATTCTACATCAATTTCGACATCTAAAGCTTTGAGGACAAAGATTTTTCTAAGGGAGAGGGGATGTTAAGAACCCATGTCAACCCTTCTATTTACTTTGTTAGTACATTTTTGTTGGATGCATATGCTTTGTAAGTCGTCCTGTAGTATTTGTTGATCCATAGTTTGTATTATTGTTGTTGGATGCATATGCTTTGTAAGTCGTCCCATAGTAATTGTTGATCCATATTTTGTATTGGCCCATGGTTTGTATTGACACATGGTATTGACCCATGGTATTGGCACCTAGACTTAGTATATAAGTTTGTGTTGAGACCAATGAAGGTACCATGAAGTTATTTGTATTGAGCTTGCTCAAAGGAGGTTGCCCCCTCAAAGTGGCCTGTGATCAATATAAAAGTGATTATGAGTTCTGTTATTTTTGCTATATCGTGTGTTTTCATTAATTAATTATTGCAGGTTCTTCACTTGGTTCACTTTGGTATGAGAGAGGTTGGGAGCCTCATCGCAGTAGCCCATGTACCAAAGTTTTTTCTAGCTTTTGATTCGTCAGCCTCATTGCGTCTCGCGGGTGCCATGGGAAGAAGAGTACCTTTTGGGTATGGTAGGGTGGAATATGGTGGTCCCATAGTGAATGGAAAATCAACAAAGGATCTTGCGATAGATCTTCGACAACTACCACGACTTTCAACAACTTCACATGATATTAGGTTGGTACATTTATGTTTTGAGTATGTACTATTCATTTTAGTTGGCTAATGATTACTATAATGTTGTATATTGTTAGATTTGTTGACATATTTAAGTTGTATTGTAGATATATGCCTTCGGTATGAAAAAAAATATGCTGCTTGGTAATCCATATCTATGTTTATGAATAAGTGCATGTTCTTAGTGGTTTAGCAGGGTCGTTAGGAGGTTCCCTACATAACGTCCATGAAAATTATGTGCATGTTGTCATCCATGCAATCTGTTCTTTTTCATTCCTTCACTTATCCAATAAGAAAACATGAATTTTTTTTCTATCTCAACTTTAGACAAGTCTATCACACCTTTGTTGGCCATCACAACATCTTCCATCGCAAGTTATATTGTAAGTGTCGTAACTTGCAAAACCTTGTTGCAAGTTACAACACCTCATATTGCGATTGTTTCAAAACCTTAAAAGAGTGTCTTGCAACCTGCAAGATCTCTAAAGAGCATCACAAGATATTTTACTTGCCTAGCACAACTTGTCCAGATATCCAGGACTGATTACATGCACCTGCACAACCTGTCCATGACCACAGAGTATCGTCCTAATACTCATGATCAACTTGATCATTCTCACACGGAGCATCGTCCTGATGCTCATGATCATACTAATCATCATCATACAGTACATCATCCTGATGCACATCATCATCACATGATATTCCTGATCATCATCATAGCATCGTCCTGATGCATATCATCTGGAGCATCGTCTTGATGCTCATCACACATGATCATCCTGATCATCATCATAGCATCATTCTGATGCGTATCATTTGGAGCATTGGCCTGATGCTCATCACACATGATCATCCTGATCATCATCATACAGAACATCATCTGGAGCATCGTCCTGATGTTCATCACACAACACTTACATCCAAAGCCATGGGAAGGATCTTCCTACCACCATGCTTGGAATGGATCCTGCAAATGTGTCTCATCACTTCCTCCTTGAAGTAGCTTCTATCTGAAGAACACCAAGCCTCTCTCTGAAGTACTCGAACTTCACTCTGGCTAGTGGTTTGGTTAACACATCTGCAATCTGCTCATCTGTTGCAACATACAGGAGCTTCATTGCTCCTCTCTGCACCATATCGCTGATATAGTGATATTTGATCTCGATGTGCTTCGACTTGTCATGGAACACTAGATTCTATGACAAATTCACACAACTTTGGTTGTCATAATAGATACAAGTAGCATCCAACTGGAGATCAAATAAATCTGGCAGTAGCTTCCTTAGCCATACTGCCTCGTAACTGGCCGAACAAGCTGTGACATATTGTTGCACGAAATGGCAAGTAGTCAGTGCTCCCCGGTGTATCATGATAAGGGACTAATCGCCTCTCGTGGATCCTTGAAATATGGCGGTGGTGAGTTTACCAATCACCTGCAGGTTTTGGTGTAACGACAGTCGTACTACCAACAATTGGTATCAAAGCTACAGGTCACGAGTTCGATACACACTCGGCTCGCACTGAGGGGACTGAGAGGGGGGGGGTGAATCAGTTATATAAAAATTTCTTTCTTTTCTTAACCAGATAACTTAACAAACATAGATTATACTCTTAACTGTATGTCTTGCAGCAAATCATTCAAATCAGTTTAACATGTAATCACATAAATAGACAATGACACAGTGTTTTTCATGAGGAAACCCAAAAGGGAAAAAACCTCTTCTTCTTATGAATGAAAGGCAAGCTCCAACTCCTCTTTACATTCTATTTTATCCGAGCTACAACTCAGATGAGGCTGCTACCTCAGTTTCTTCAACAACAACTGAATGGAAGCGACAACTTCTAGATGTACAAGCAGCAACCTGCACAGAAGACTTTACATTCTTTCCTTGCTCCTCCCAACCACCCTTATTACTGAAACCAACCTGTTTCTTTATGCAAATACATTCTTATACAATTCCACAGATATCCCTTTAATAACTTCTTTGTCAAATGCTTAAGACTTTAAGTCATCTCTGTCTATACATTAAATCAAAATATGTTCTTTACAAAACCACATAGCTTATGCCTTCATTCTATCATTAATGTGATAACTTAAACCTTTATTTGTGAATGAATTTGCTGAATTTACTCTGCTTTCATCTTAAAGGCTTAGTGTTTTTAATTAAAAAAAAACGGCTTGAATGCTACTTCAATTTTCTTTCATAAAGATCAAATTTGAATGATTAAACAACTTCTACAGGAGACTGAGATTTTATGTTACCAGAAGCTGTGTTTCTTATCTGTATTGAACATACTCAGCTGCATGTCTTGGAGGCATTTCTCTTTGGGTATTGAATCACCAAGTGATTTCATTTTTCTTTCCACCAGCAAGAATCTTAGAGGGAGTTTGTCTTTGTGTAACCAATCATCAAGCCAATGTGATCTACTTTCCACCAGTAGCAACCTCAGAAATGCGTTTCTCTTTTGGGCATATAATCACCAGGCTATTGCGTTCTGCTTTCTACCAAACAACCTTCTTTGGGAGGCATAACATTTACTTCAAAAATTGTATTTTTGCATAGTTAGAAATTTCCCATTATACAATTCCACGCTGAATACTTCACTTCAGATTTTTTCCCCATACATTTGCAAGCTCATGATTTTCCTTTATACGCCCTTCTCAAGAAATGGTTATTAAACCATCAAAAAAGTTTATAACTGAAAAGCCCAGTTTCTGTTTGTCATTGAATAAATTTAGTTACATAGACATATTTCTGTTATAATACTTAGAATCATTTCATATTTATCATTTCAACTTTTCTTTGTGAGATTTAAATGTTTATATTAATGCCAACAACTCATTCATCTTTTAGCAATCTGAACAACAAACTCCCCCTTTGGAATTGATGACAAACTTTAAATCTCTTTCCCCCCTTTTGACATCCATGACAAAGAAATCAACCATACTCCCCCAGAGCAAAAGAAACCTTCTGAAAAGATGTAACCTGTGCGATCTGATAACTGAAAAATGAAACCATGCATTCCTAACAATAAAATCATATTATAGAGGGCAAACCCCCAACTGATCCCTGCGACTTTCAAATTGCATCTTGGGTAGTGGCTTAGTAAATATATCAGCAATTTGATGCTTGGTACAAACAAATTCAAGTTTGATAATATTAGACATAAAATACTCTCTCAAAAAATGAAATTTGATGGGAATGTGCTTTGTTTTTAATGCATAACAAGATTTTTTGAAATACTAATTGCACTAGTATTATCATAGAAGGTAGGTATAGGTTCATTATAATTAATGTGTATATCTTCCAGCATTTGTTTCATCCATAGAACCTCAGTACAACAATTCGCAGTTGCAATGTATTATGCTTCAGCAGTAGATAAAGACACTGCTGATTGCTTCTTGCTTGACCAACTTACAAGACATCCTCCAAGAAAACATGTTGCTCCACTAGTACCCTTCCTGTCATCAACACAACCTGCCCAATCAGCATAGGTGAAAGCATAAAGATCAAGTTGATTACCTATAGGATACCACAAGCCATACTCTGTTGTCCCCTTAAGATATCTGAAAATTCTCTTAACTGCAAGTAGATAAGACGTCTTTGGAGAAGCTTGAAACCTGCCAACTTGACAAACTGCATGCACAATATCAGGTCTTGTAGCTGTAGCATAGAGAAGGTTACCAATCATAGATCTATACATCGTCTCCTCAACACCTTCAATATCATCATCCTTACTTAATTTACAACCAGTAACCATGGGAGTACCAACTGGTTTAGAGTCTTCCATCTTAAATTTCTTAAGCATTTCATTGATATACTTAGTTTGAGAAATGGAAATACCTTTATCAGATTGAGTTATTTGAAATCCTAAGAAAAACTTCATTTCTCCTAGCATGGACATTTCAAACTCTTTCTGCATAATTTCAGCAAACTGTTTATTGAGCCTATCATCATCACTAACAAAAATGATATCATCTACGTAGATCTCAATAATAATCAAGCTATAATTTTCTTCTTTAATGTAAAGATTACTATCAGTGTTAACTTTCCTGAATCCTTGTTGTCTTAGATAATTATCAAGTATGGAGTACCAAGCCCTTGGTGCTTGCTTCAGTCCATACAATGCCTTCTTCAGCCTGTAAACATATTGTCCTGCTTCTTGTACCTGAAAACCATCTGGTTGTTCCATGTATACTTCTTCCTCTAAATCACCATTCAAAAATGCAGACTTTACATCCATTTGATAAACTTTAATGTGCTTAGAATTGGCATAGGCTAAAATCAATCTAATAGATTCCATTCTTGCAACCGAAGCAAAAGTTTCTCCATAATCTATTCCTTCTACTTGAGCATATCCTTTACAGACCAGTCTAGCCTTATTCCTAGTAATTTTTCCTGCTTCATCCATTTTATTTCTGAAAACCCATTTAGCCCCAATAACATTTTTATTTAATGGTCTAGGAACCAATTCCCATGTCTTATTCTTTTCTATTTGACTCAGCTCTTCTTTCATTGCTTTCATCCAGTATTCATCTTTAAGAGCATCTTCAACACATACTCTGCTTTGGCTGTACTCAGTGCTACACAGGATTGCTTCCTGCTAAACCAAGAGATCACACCTGATCCCATACCGAAGCAACACCCCGAAGTGCTCTTCCTATCTGCAACACTTCCTTCCCAATCTGAATCAACATAACCCTTCAGGTTAAACTTTTGATTCACATCATACTTGATCCCATAATCAACCGTACCCTTCAGGTACATCAGAATATGCTTTACAACAATTAGGTGAACATGTTTAGGATCCATCAGGAACTGGCTCAAGGTGTTCACCGCAAAGCAAATATCTGGTCTCATGTTCGTTAGGTACATCAAGGACCCAATCATCTGATGATACATAGTGGCATCAACCGACTCTAATGAAGCATCACTCAATAGCTTTAGGTTCGATTCCATTGGTGTGGACATGGCCTTGCGGTCCATCATCCCGAACCGAGGATTTCTACTGCATACTTCCTTTGTCCAAGGAAGATTCCATCTGTACTCTGCCACACCTCCATACCTAGAAAGTAATGCATCATACACAATTCCTTCATCTAGAACTCGGCAACAAGCTTCCTCTTTGTGTCGGCAATCAACCTATCCTCACTTGTCACAAACAGGTCATCCACATACATAGAAGTATCACTGGATTGCCTTCCTCAACCTTGTAGTAAAGGTTGGAATCCGCTTTACTCTTGGTAAAGCCCAAACTGGACAAGAATTTGTCTATCTTGCCGTACCATGTCCTGGGTGCTTGCTTCAAGCCATACAAGGATTTCTTCAATCTTCACACATATGATTCCCTGTCATGTGTCTCAAAACCGAGTGGCTGCTCCACATACACTTCCTCTTTGACTACACCATTCAAGAAAGTTGTCTTGACATCCATTTGGTGTATCTTCCACTTCATTACTGCAGCCATAACAAGTATTGTTATGATGGAAGTGTATCTGGCTACAGGTGCAAAAGTCTCTTCATAATCTAGGAGAAGCCACGAGCCACAAACCTTGCCTTGTATTTCTCTATGCTGCCATCTGCAACATGCTTGATCTTGTATATCTACTTGGAAGTCACAACAGACTTCCCTTCTGGTCTTGGGACCAAATCTCAAACATCATTCTTCATGATCGATTGGTACTCCTCGATCATGGCATCCTACCATTACTGCATCCTAGATCCTGGGAACTTCAAATTCTTCATTATCTTCAATAGGTAGTTTTCTTGAACTTCGTTTATGGAACAATGTCGTTGTTGAGTCTTCGTTGCTTGTTCTTCGAAATAAGTCTCTCTTGTAGGTGATGGTACATGGTCTTTCCTACAAGATAAGTTCAATTGCATGATTAGAAACATCTCATAGATTTTAGAACAAAATATTACACATAAGAATATATGCCATACAGTCATGCAATTATCATAGCCAATGCTTCAATACAACATTTATCCATATCCCGTAACTTTCTAGATGCCTTCCATCTCTACCAGAACATTGTTAAGAGTGTGCACAACTCCCAATATGTCAGCAAAGAGGTTTCATTCTAGATAAGTAGCAATGGAATGTTGTACAGTACCATAGGACACTTACCCAATACTTGTATACTAGTAGTATCTTGTTCATTAATGCAACTTTTCTAATATGCATAATATACATCCTAAATCTAGGAACATAAGTATGTACACGACTGAACAACATTATTTAAGTAATCATATATACAAGAAATGACAATTCAAATACTTATCTTTGTTTGGTTATTGGGTGGACTCCTTCTCAATCTTTGCTTCCTTGTAAGAACTACTGGAGTGTGCTCCCTCTTGATCTTTGCTTCCTGGATGATCTGCCCTTGAACTTATATCTATCCTGGACCACTATGCATGCTTAAGTGTGCACTAGTGTCATCATTGTGTCATCCTCAATATCTCATACATAATCATACATTCATTAGTATAATCTCAATACTATCAAAACATTATGATTCTAAATATGTATGGTCATGATCATTTCATACACTGGTAATTTATCACAAGTGTTAGTATTCAAGGTTTCAGGGAGTACTTATTTTACTCATGCATATTCTTATTTGACCATAGGACTCTTCTAGTTTGTCATATCAATCAAAGTAAGAAGCATAATATAAATCCATGATTATTCAAACCTGTAACTTCATGAATAATCATTATCAATCATACGAACGTATACTTATATGAGATCCTAACACAAGGTAGGATTCTAACTTGATATAAGAAAAACATACCTGGATTATCATGTTTGTGAGTTATGTCTAACATACCCAAACAATGTCTTCTTTGATCTCTTCAATGATTTAGAGACCTTGTACTAGTAACCTGCATATATCATAAGTTAAGCATTGTAGAACCAAATTATACATACCTCATAAGTAGAGCTTCTATGTGATCAATGGCTATCGATGAGTCTTTGTCTTCATATCACCATGGTCATATGTTCTTGATCTAGGACTTCATTTGTCTTTCTTGATGTACCTTTCATGTTAGCGGACAACATCATCCTCATACAACACCACAGTGCATTAGTACAATCATAAGTTTCATAAACATAATCAATGAATGTCTTCTATTATTCACATGCATTTATACTTTTTCTAAGGTGATAAGACAAGTCTAAAATTAATCAATATTGTACTAACCTCAATAATATGAATACAAACATATCATAAACTTAATAATGAACAGATTTCAAAACATACCTGTATCTCCTCAAGTCATACCTGTCGGGATTGCTTGTAGTCATTCTTTTGTAAGGCCTTAGCCTCATCTCCCTCTGAAACTCGAACTTCTTCACTTATGTAGGTGTCCAAATCATTCTCTTCTAGGATTAATCCAATCCTATACTTCCATGCTGGGAAGTTATTAGCCCCACTTGATTTGTTGAATCTGGATCTGGAGTTGGCTAGGGTTTGACAGAGAAACCCTAAAAATCCAAACTTGGAATTTCAACCTTCTGTCTGGACAGGGAGATGCAATTGACTGAGACGAGCAATTTGGTGTGATTAGATTTTGAAAACTCCAAAAATTGACCCCTCAAAATTGACCTGCGAGATTCGGATTTGCAGCTTCTATCAAATTCTGGTTTTCTGGTAAAAAACACAAACTAGGGTTTGATAGAGACTCCGGTTCTACCCAACCAAAAAATTCGATCTTGGTCTCTAAATTTTGATTTTGATGAGGAGCATCCATCCGTGGTCTCAGATTCCAAAAAATTCCAACTTTTGTAGAAACCCTAATTTCTCGCAGTAGCGACGAGCCAAAAATGAAAGTGCTCATAATCCAATTCTGTTTGGACAGAATTATATGCCATATTGTTTTTGATGTATCTCTAAAATTTTGGATCCACAGGGTCTGAAACTTCTTCCTGTGGTAGAATGACTTGTCATATTTCCAACCCCATAGATCTGAGCTTTAATGGATTCTCTGAGAGAGAGATATGCCAAGTGTCGCAACGTGACCTATTTATGGGATGAAACAGTATATCAAACTTGTATGATGTGCCACGTGTCAGTGTTTCAACTTCGGCCTCTGAAACCCGAACCTGTGAAACTATAGTCCGTGTCCTAACTATCAATTTTTACGGAATTTCATTTGGAGCTTGCTATCCCGAGATATGACCTTTGTTACTAGGTCATATGTTTAGGGATGCATTCTGGAAGAGGCAGAAAACCTAACTTGTACGGATCATATCTCACAAAGTACAACAAATATGAGGCTGAGCTTCGGACACAAGGTACATGAACATTTCATCTTCGGCCTGTAAAATGTTCAAGTCCTGAACCTTCGCCAAAACTGAGTTATAGCGAAAAGTGCCACGATGACTGGTTTTTGCTATACCAAGCCCTAGCTTCCAATTTGTTGCAAGTGCAACAATACCATGCCTTCCTTCAGGAGATCTCCTATACCGTGTTAGATTTTCATCATTTAATTCAATATGATCTAGGATCTTAACTGAGAGAACAATATGTACAACATATGAAACACAAGAGACAAGAGACAGAAATCATTTCACTGGGGGAAACCAAGAAGGTGAAAAACCCCGCAACTTCCTCAGAGATAGAATGAGCACCAATACAAATATCACAAAGATCAAACCCCACAACAAGAGATAGTATCCTCGCAGTTGTTCCTCCTCCACTTGTGTGCACTCCTACTCTCTCTCACTAATGCGAAGTGAGTGAGTGAGTGAGTGAATGAATAGAATGAGAGAGACACACTCTCTATTTATACAATGACTTGACTTGCCTTTTACTCTAACTGGGCTGACCTCCCTTAGGAGAGTCTAATAACCCATTACCACTTGTCACTGGGCCGACCCCACTAGGGTGGTCTAATAACCCTTTGACCCAAACTGGGCCAACCCCTCTAAGGTGGTCTAATAACCCATCAAATATAAGTTGCGACACTTACAATATAACTTGCGAGACCTTCAAAATGACTAGCCTAGTCCTCTATACTCCTACATCATTGCTTAATGAAATTGGGAGAATGTGGTGGAAGTTATAAATGAATCACATAGTGGGCATGGTTTCATATACAATTATTAGGTTTTTAGATGTATTGTCAAGTCATGTTTTTGTTTGGATAGTTTGTAAGAGTTTGCAGTTGTAGGTATTATAAGAAGCAAACAAAAAATTGGAAACTTTGAATCCCTTATTGCAATATCTTAGTTGTTTTATAAGTCTATGTTGAATACTTTGGCCATAAATTTTATATATCAATAGACAAATTATCCATTACATAGATGTCTTATTGACAAAATTGGAAACTTTCAAACTCTTATATTTCAATATCTTAGTTGGTTTAAAACTCTTTGTTAAAGAATACTATAATAATATAGATTTATTTTAATTTTGAATTTATTAAGTATAAAGAATTAAAGTTTTTAAGGTGCAAATATTTTTTCAAAATTATTATTGCACCGAGTGAAACGAGGTGCTCTATAGCCCAATATGGGGGAGATATTGTAACGTGATATAACGTGATATAACGTTTGTAACAAAATAATTAAAAAAATTCATGTAGGCTCATAAAATAAAAAATTATGGAAAGTACTTAAAAAAAATCCATGTTCGTTCATAAAATAAAATATTATGAAAAGTAATTAAAAAATAGATGGTCGTTTATAAAATAAAAACTTAAAACTTAAACCCGGATCTATCAATCAAGAGAGATCAAATTTCTTGAGTTTAAATTAAAAAAAAAAATACACCTCAAGAAATTGGATCCCTCTTGGTACTTGATAGATACGGGTTTAAGATGAATCTATACTAATTTAAAAAAAATTACACTTACAAATAATAAAAGAGACATAACAAAAACATTACCAATCAATACAAACATTATTATTTTCTAACATTATTATTATTATTATTTTATTTTTATAAAATAATATATTAAAGCAGTATATATATTACAATCTCTTTAATATTGAATAAAAAATATATCTACATATGTTATAATCTCTTAAATATTAAATATAAAATTTAATAGAGATATATTTTATAATTATTTAATTTAATACATTTTTATAATTTTAATTATGACTTTACATAATCTATATTTTTATTAATTTCATAACTTGTTTTTGTTATAAATATAACCATGTCGCCAATTTAGTTGTACACAATCACTATCAATATAATTCAAACATTTTTACCACATTATAATAATTTATAATAAAATTACAATATATGAAAACATATTTAAGAAACATTGATAAATGTAATTATAAATGTATAAGGTTTATTTATTTATAATAAGAAATAGAATAGGCTAAATTCTAAACTATTTGCACTTAGATTTGGGTGGTTTTTTAATCAAAATTATGTGGAAATTGTTGAAATGGTAGTTTTGGGTTGCTTCAATTACATAATAAGGGTGTCCAAAGGTAATAGAGATAGCTGAATCCATTCCTGCAGTAGAAATTACAATTCCAACAACCCAAATTGCCATTTTAACGATTTGACCAATTTCGAACAAAAATAAGTCGAGAAAGTGCAAATCTTCTAGAGTTTAGCTCACTCCGAAAGAAATATTGCCTCTAACTATTGAGAAAAATACAACTTTCAAATTAGAAAACAGAGACTAAACTGAGACTTTCACAACTTTCTCAACAAATAAATAAATAATTATTGATATTAAGTTTTGTTTTAAAATGATGATGTGTATCTCGATATTTAGATATTACGTAGCAATTAGTTTGGAGGATTAGTTAAAGGGATTCTCTCCTCAAGTAAAGGAAGTATAAACTATATTTCAAATTACCATTACAAAAATGAAAACTGATTAGAGAAAGCAACGACTTGCTTTCTTTAAGAAAACGCAAGGGGAACTCCTTTGCAATTTGGCCATTAGAGAAAGGGATCTTCAAATAAAAGACTCTCTTTAACAAAAACGCAAGGGAAACTCCTTTGCAAATTGTTAGATGAAGTGATGTAGAATTCATATAATATTAGAAAATGCTTGCAGAGCACCCAACCCAAATCAGAGACGTGCAAACAATTCTTTTAGGTTGTGATTTCCATGACGCAATGTGTTGGGCGTGATGGCTGTGGATTTAAAAGATAGTTGAGTAGTTTTCATTTAATGCATGAAGACAAGAACTACATTTCTTGAACCTACTTGCGTCGACGCCACCACCTCTCCAGAATCGTGGTTGCTGGGCAGCGGAATTCCACATAACCAAATTTACACAACAGAGAACATAGAGAAGAGAGCAGATAACAACATAACAATAATTGAGTCGAGAAGGTGTATTTTTACCATTCGAGTATCCCTTCTAAAACTTTACTTTATAGAACTAGAGTTAGATGAGTCTCTACTAGTAATAATCACATTATATTTTATATTTGACTTGATAAAACCCTTCTCAGAAAACATGCAAAGGCAAAGATCAATAAAAATCCCCAAAGGAAAGGTCAATATTCTTATTGCTCAATAAGAAGATTTACAAATGCCCAACAGCAAGCTTACAACAGCCTCTATTCCGTACTTGGTTCTACAGGCTTACATTATATCAGTTCTCCTACGGTTACACAAAACTAACTAATAACTGTGAAGTGCAGCATATCCTATCCTAGGCTAATTTGTTTCAACAAATTCAACAATAACAACAATTTTGTGAACTGCTATAAGAATTGAGGAATATCCTAATCATGGGAAATTGGTTGTCACCATTCCAACCATGGTTAGTTAGTATAATCCTAGTATAATCCAATGAGAAAGGAAAACCATTTAGTAAAGTTGTGGTGGTAGCATAAGCATTAGTAAAGGTATGACCATCAATTCAATTTCCCAGAATCAATTTCAGTGAAGGATTTGAATTTTCCTATTTTAAAATAAATTTATTTGATAAAATTATTAAATTAGGGATAAGGGTTAATTGGTTGTCACCATTCCAACCATGGTTAGTATAATCCAATGAGAAAGGAAAACCATCTAGTAAAGTTGTGGTGGTACCATAAGCATTAGTAGAGGTATGCCCATCAATTCAATTTCCCAGAATCAATTTGAGTGAAGGATTTGAATTTTTCTATTTTAAAATAGATTTATTTAATAAAATTATCAAATTAGGGATAAGGGTTGGAATGCCACACTATTAGGGATTTTGGAGATGAATTATATTTGTTATTCAATTACCACTAAATATAGATGTGATTCTTTCTCATCTATCTCCACCTCCCAAATTTTATAAAGGTAATATTTATTTGAAAAGTTTTTTTAGTTAAAAGAAAGACCTAATTTAATTTAGGTTACAATATTCAAGTACAAATACCGATATAAATTAAAATAGTAAAGAAATTTTTTAGTACAATTAAAATATGGAAGTAAACATCTTATAAATACAAAAGTATGCATTATTTAAATTTGAGAAAATTTAAAAATATATATATACTTTTTCAAAATTTTAATGTAAAAATTAATTTTTAGTGTAAGTAGCTTTAAACATATCACAAATTTGAAACATAATATATAACAACGTCAAAATAAATTTTAATAGGTAAGTATAGATACATGGCCTCAATGTATGTATTTTTAGCTATCAAGATTAAGTAATGTGTGTGGAATTTTAATGTTAATTGAAAAGATTATTGAGAACAATAGTCACAAATTTGTTTGAAATGATTTCTTAGTTTTTTCTGTCAATTTTGTATATAGGCTAAATAATCACTAATGTAGACATTGTTTAGTAATATTCACGATGGAAGAAACCTAAATGAATATTAATGTCATTGTGGAAAAATTTAGAGGCTAAATTTGACCCATGGACTAATTTTTCATATTTTTTTTGAAAAATAATTTGTTAATTTGCCTTTTTTTTGTCTAAATTGATTTGCCCAAATTCTATAGGCCTAAATGATTTTACTCAAAAATAGCTCAAATTTTCTATAAACTATCTAAAATCCTTAGGAATTTCAATATTTTTTACAAACATATCACCAAACATTTTATGGTTGGCATTTTAAGAATTAGTAAGAGTTACCAAAGTTTCTACACTTTAAAATAAGTGTTCATAATGATTAAGTAAAATTAAATGCCTAAAAGGTTTATGTAACCTTAGACCCTACGTATAATTTCTAACGGTGTAGGATAAAAACACACAAAAACGTTTTGCTTTTTAGGTCAAATTATTATCAAATCCGGCCAAAATCACGTCTAGAAATTGTAGTTTGTGTAATTCTGCAATTTCAGCAATCACAATGATCTTTCCTAGACTAAATGTCACATTTTAAAACCACCGAAATCATTGAAATCATGATTTGAGCAATAAAAACTGCAATTGCAACGATTTTTCTATTGTCGGATTCCGACGGCTCGGGGCGTTTTGGTTAGCGGGTATATTGCTCCATTTCCAACTACATATTTATGGGACATTAATAACAAATTAATGGAAAAGGTTGGAGAAAAAAATAAAGGAGTAGAGGAAATAACCTTTATAGGGATTCTATTTTTTTTTTGCTACATTGTTCTTGTGAATTCTTGGGAAGTACACTTTTTTTAATTGTGTTTCATTGTTTTTTAGCGAGTTCCCGTGAGATGCGATGTTAAATCCCTATCATGAAGTGATTAGAGTAGGTTAAACACTACTGACACATCTCTCCTAGTGGATAAGATGGTGTTTGAGTGTCATAGAGCTTGTGGGAGGTACTAAAAGGGTGAATCCACGAAGGTGGTTCACCATTTTTGGCGCGCGCAAGGGAAACAAATTGTTTTTCGAACTCTTGATCGAGGTATTTTCAAGCCCTCAATCGAGGTTTTAAACGCTCGATCGAGGGTTTGAAAATACCTCGATTAAGGGCTTCCACATACCTTGATCGAGGGCTAGGATAAATCCTCGATCGAGCATTTGCTCGATTGAGGGCTTGGTTAAACCCTTGATCGAGCTATAGCTTGATCGAGGGTTTGAGACAGAAATTAAAAAAAAAAAAAACCAACCAAACAAACAGGGCCCGGCCTGTCAGCTAGCCCTGTTCAACGTTGATAGCACAGAGCGGCCGACTACGACGACAACCAGTCCCTTGACCGAGCATCCGTAGCCAGCACAGATCGCCACGCATGCCCACGTCCACCCACGTCGCCATGGCTTCAAATTCTCAAGGTAAGTGGGATTTCAACCACTTCTTTAATTTGTTTTTCAAAAAACCTTAAATTTGTTTTTTGTTTTGAAAAAAATTTCCCAATTTTTTTTTTTTTGGTTTTGTGATTTGTTTTGGAAAAAATCTTTAAATTTGATTTGGTTTGTATGAAAAAATTGGTGTTTAAATTGTAGATTTAATTTAGTTTTTATAAATTTGTGAAATCACCATTGAAACCAAACCAAAAACCATTGAAAGCAAACCACAATTGAAAGTAAAACCACCATTGAAACCAAACCAAAAACCATTGAAACCAAAACAAAAACCATTCCAAAACATTTTTTTGTTTTAAATTTATGTTCTATTTATTTTTTTCAATTATTAGTATTTTTGTTTATGTCAACTGGTAGCATTTCACCGCATAAATGCTACCGGTTTTATTTTAAAATGTGTTTTGAGAAGCATGAATGCTGCCCCTTTTTTTTCAATCCTCTGAGAACGGCAAGAGGATTGAAAAAAAAATCATATTAGGTTGTCGGTTTAATATTTTCAATATTAAACCATTAACATTGAATATTTTTAATATAATTTTATTAATATCTATTAATATTTTTTAAATTGAACTAGACTTTTTAGATTTTATATATATAATATTTATATGCACTTATTTAGATTATATATGTTTGTACTTCATTTTATACATAATATTGTTTAGTGTAAGTTTATGTGTATAATCTAATCTCCTTTTTGTTTAGTGTGAGTTTATATGTATAATCTAATCTCCTTGTGATTCATATAACTCACATCTATAACATTTTTATTGATTTTTTTAAGTATATAATTTTATATATTTCTTTTGGATATTGTATCAAGATCAATATTGGACAGTATTGGACATTGACATTATACAAAGTCATAACATTTAATAAATTTTTCATGGTATATGATATTGAATAATAATAATAATAATATTATTATAAGTTGATACCATTAATAAAACATTAAACTAATAAATATATTACAAATTGATGATAAACATAATTGACACTTTGTTTATATTAAAATATAATTTATCAATTTATATAACTACGATAAAAAATAAAATCATCATACAATTAAAAAAATCATCATACAATAGAAAATAAGATCATCATAGCATCACATTTGAAAAATGGAACTCTTAAATATCGCACTATTTACTATAAACATTAAGTTTAGTTTCTTTTATTATTATTATTATTTACTAGAAACCATAAACATTTTATTATTTTATTATTTTCTTTTAAATTAAGTTTAGATCATCTTTGAGTTGTAATTGAAATTAAAAATAATACTATACATAATTTCTTTATAATTATTCATAAATTTTTAAATTCAAAACTATTTTAAATAATTTTTTTTAAAGTAATTTTATTGTTCCATAAATAATTTAAACCACTGCTTTGATTTCAAAACACCTCCATTTACTCTAGTTCATGGCTAACTCTTTTACTTGAGCCTTTAATGTTATCGGACTCAAACCATAGGTATAATGTTACAACACTCAAACCATAGGTATGGATAATTTCTATGAATATCCCCACATTACACATTCTTAAAATAAGAGTCTTCAATGCTACACGACTCAAATCAACACAACTCAAACCATAGGATATGATAATTTCTCTTAACATCCCCAAACCACACATTCTTAAGGTAATAGTAACACCTAAGATAGACGATGACTTGTCTCATCATACATGCATTGAAGAGGTTGTTTCTCAATCTCTATTGGACCTGGAAAATCTATCTAGAATAAATGAGTTAAACCCAACCCAAGTATAATATGAGCCTTTTGATGGGGTGGATTTGAGGTGAAGAAACTCGTATTTAGTTCTCTATAGGAGCACCCAAGTGGGGATAGCATATAGATGGTCTCACAACCCCCCTTGGGAAATGATAGTTATAATTGCATCACACACAAAGGGAGGATAACATTGAAGGTATAAGGGAGCATACCATGGAAGTGACAATGCTATTAAGAGCCTTCCTAAGCTTGGGAAAATTAATCCTAAGTGGCATATATTTCAGTATCCCTCATAACAATGATTATTTGGATAGCACACTCAACATTAATTGTGTATAAGGTAATTCTTTTCAAGGTAAAGGTAAAACATTGGAATATATTCCTTTGGTTCTCTATTCTCCAATATCCCAAATTTGAGGTGGAAAAGGGACTTACTTAATAAAACATGTTCAAAACACATGGGATTATGGAACTATAATAGTTAACCATACTTATATAATTTCGTATCTTTCTCTATTTTCTATAATCCCCCAATGTCATATCAATTTATAATTATTAAATAACTTTTTACAAATTTCACCATTTTATAATGGAATCTTTTTATTAATAAATAAAAAAATATGCTCTGATTTAATTTTAACTCCCCTATCCCCAATTATTTACCATTATATTAATTTATAAATTGAAAACATTATATATCACTTGTATGCACTCACTCAGTATTTGCCCATTACTACAATACGGGGTTGCATTATCATGATTTAGCATCGACTCTTAGTGTTTTCTTCCTTTGAAAATATTTAGTCTTAGTGTTTTCTTCCTTTGAAAATATTTAGTTTTGGATGATGCAAAACATGATGCTAATGGGATTGTAGTGTTTTGCATCAATGTTGCATCCTTTTTGTGTCATGCATTTTGATGTAGACTTTCTAAAGTGTCGCATTGGTGGAAAAAAAACATGGCATGGAAAGATTTCTTGCATCATCTAGTATTGTGTTTTGTCACATGTTATTTTAAGAAAATATTCATAGAGTCAGTTTTGGAGTCAAAAGCATGTTTTTGCTTCATGTGGCATGGTGCATGAATATAGGCATCGATTTTTTTTGATGGAGTGTCTTTGTTGCATCGTGTTTGCATCTCATTAGTTTCACAGTGCATCGAATTATGAAATAGTTTAATCAATTTTGTGTCATATTTGCACCATATTAACATTGTTTTACATCAATATCCTTTCATGTTAATATTATGCAGGCATCATTATTATTTTTTTGGATTGTATTAGTGTCATATTACATCACTATGAAAATTTTCCTAAAGCACAAGTGTTGATTCATCATTCATCATTGAGAAAACTATGAAACCCATCCCCAAACTAACAAATTCTAGAACCACCTACAAGCCCTTAGCCAAAAATTTCGAGCAACCTCATCCCCACTACTCCCACTAGTGTTTGTAACTCCATATCTACAAAAGAATTTAGATGTTGGAGTTACATATACTTGGATTGCATTATTATAAAAACTTCATAGTAGTATCATTGGGTCATATTGGATTTTTGTGTACTAGGGGGCAATTAAATTTTGAAAATCAATTTTAAAAAATCAAATTTTAATTATTAATAACTAAATGTCATTATTAATAGCTAAATGTTGTCTCTCACATTATTTTTATTTTTTAAACAATAATTTTGGTTATAAATAACATGTATGAGATGTGTATTTATAGTATATTCTTGTATATTTGATTAAAACTATCATATATAAGAAGTCTACTCCCGTATTATTTGTATTGGATTTTTCCATTCCATATTTTTCCCATATGTATTTGTATCCATACTAGTAGTGCAATTATGCTACTATGGTAAAAATATGTATTTGTATCCATACTCATAGTGCAATTATGCTACTATGGTAAAAACTATCTGAAAGTGGCCTTGGTAGTGCACATGAATTATAATGAGTATAATCATCACCATCATGTTGGATTTCCATAAACTATGTTGCTTATAAAATAAGATTAACAATTTGCTCAGCCTCAATAGCCAATATTGGAGTTGTTGGTTGACTTACTACAATTAGAAAACAAATTATACTTTCAGGGTTGGAATTTGATGGACAAAATGCTTGTCATGGACCATTTTGCCCCCATCAAATTAGTATGACTAGTGGAAATTTTTTGCAAGTTCCAAGGTTGGAATTTGATGGACAAAATGCTTGTCATGGGCCATTTGCCCCATCAAATTAGTATGACTAGTGGAATTTTTTCCAAGTTCCTACAGTGGATGCAGAACTTCGGTGGTAGATATTTAATTGACATTTGTTTGGTTTGACATTTGATATTTGATAGTGGAGGGAAGTACTCTAATGGTACCATGTTAAGAATTCTATATATACTTTGAATTTACATTATCACAATCACTTAATTTAATTTAATTTGTAGTTGGTTAACATCTTACAAATTAAGTGCCACTAACTGCATAAGCTACTAGTTATTACCAGTTATATATATACATTCCCATAAAATAAATATTGCATTGTGTTTGTCTCATTATCCTCCAATCTAAGAAGACCATAGTTCTCGCTACCCCAAATTGTAAAATATAAACACCTATCAATGTATAAAGTATGTTTTATATCAAATTAATGTCAAAATTGCATCATTGTATCATCAACTAATTGAACTATGAATCATGTTAGTTATGCATCATTATGTTTTTTGTTACATTGGCATCATAGTTATGCATTCATTATGAAGCTCCATCATGGTAGGAGAATGGGAGCTCGAAATTGAAATTGCAAATTGAAATGTAAATTTGAAATTGAAAATGAAAATGATATTGATATTGGAAATTGATATTGAAAATGAATTTGAATTTTGAAATGAAATTCGAATTGAAAATCGAAAATTGAAATTGAAATGATAAATGAAAATTGAGAATTGGAAATGTAATTAGAATTCAAATCGAAATTGAAACTTGGAATTTGAAACTGAAACTTGGAATTGGAAATTGAAATTTGAATTTGAATTGTGAAATTTGAAATAGAGTTTGAAATTTGAAATAGAGTTTGAAATTTGAATTGAATTTGAAATTTGAAATAGAATTTGAAATTTGAATTTGAATTTTAAATGTGAAATTTGAATTTGAATTTTAAATGTGAAATTTGAAAGAGAATTAGAATTAGAAATTGAAATGTGATGCAGAGAGTTCTGAGGAGAGATCTTCATTGCTTTGTGCTCCACGATGCACGAGAGGATTTGACGTCGCCCAAGAGGGCGACCATCGGCATCGCTCCCATTCGCCGAGTGCGGCCACGCCGGGGTCGGCTTTCGCTGGTGGTAGCAGCAGGAGAGCTAGTGTGTCCGTTCATCTCGACGACATACATGGTGATCCCCAGGTCGGGGATGGGAGGCAAGAATCGAGTGCATCAGAGGCATTAGGTGCATATTTTGGTTTAGATACATTTTCAGTAAATTTTAAGTATATAATGCATTGAATTTTAGTTGCAAGTTATAATATATATTTTAGTAACATTTGTGTTTTGGTTTGGATCGCAGGTGCCCATCAGGCGGATCATATGACGATGAGGTCACACGGATCACTCTCGATGATATCACTGCCCAGTGAGAGTGGATGAGTTCATGTGTGTGCACATTGAGGGAGGATTGTCCCACACGTCGGTCTTTATCCATGATGTTATCAGCAGTTGATGAGATGTTGGCCCTCTACAAGAGGGTGGGACCTCTCAGTGACATTTGGCGTCATTCATGCCAGAGGAGGATACATAATGTCATTAGGATCGACAAATGGGAGGACATCAAAGTCACCATAAGAGAGCATGACATCAAGGGTACTTTGTTTGACATCCCACCTGACCGCCCTTCCGGTCAACCGCTTAGACTCAGGGAGTTTAAGTTGGAGACCATTGCACCACATCTATATGATAGATTCGTGGGAGTGTGGGGCATGTTCCCCCACCATGACCCGGTCCCGTTGTACTTTGCAAAACATGTTTATGCAGATTTTGTTTTGGACATGCACCCGGATTACACCAGCACAGGGTCCCCATTCTCTGGGGCTGGTAGGGGATGCTCCTACCAATGTCCTGGAGCTCGGAGAGACCCTGCTTCGTGCCACCCGCTCCGAGGTTGGTACTGCTTCCAGACAGGGCGGTTATCAGGTCGGTGGATGTGGCACAATCATCCCAGCCTGCTGTAGAGGCTAGAGCTGACCTTGCAGACTCGTTGTTCACTGCCATGGGCAATGTTGTTGTTGATGCACATGGAGAGGCATCTAGACCACCCCCTCCACCTACAGAGCCAGAGATAGAGTATATCCCTAGTGACATGCTTAGGAGTTTCGATTATGAGGCCCTATTGAGGTATGCTGAGTCATCCTGAGATGCATACTTTCAGTCGTATTGTAGATCCGTCGCTACAGGACAAGTATACTTTTGTACAATTATGTATATATGTTCTTCATGTTACATCATATTATATGTCGTAAATTGAATGGTTAATGATACTTAAGGGAGTTGTATTATATTGCTCCACGCAAGGAAGCACATTCATGGATTAGCTCTTTGCTAGTGAGCCATCGGTTGGTCCATCAGCTCGTCCCAACCCGCGGGCGGCAGTAGTGGAGGTAAGTTATAATTTATGTTCTAATTTAATTTGAGTTTATTATTTCCTAGTTTAAATCATTTATGTTTTATTTCTTAATTTTCGAGATTTTATGTTTTAGATCTTAACTTCAAATGAATTTCAAATTGTACTGGGCAAAGGAAAGGGGGTAGATCCTGATTATGGACACGAGGACCGTGAAGGTCCTCACGAGCCGGGTTGAGACACAGATGTGATTTTTAATTTATGTTCCAATTCATGCTATTTAGTCACATTTAGTAAAATTTATTTTTGTACTTTATGTTTCAATTTTTGAATTATAACTTAAATAATGTTAAGTAGTTTTAATTTTTAATAAATCTAACAAGTATTACATGTAATGGAATATTACACAGGCATCGATATAGGCGGGTGTCAATGCTGCAATGGATTTCACATATGATTGGGATGCAGCTCGAGTACATGTTCCTGTTGAAGGGCCATCTACCCGTATTTCTACCCAGATCCCGGATATCACCATTGACTTGACAGATATGGATGTATTCATTCATGGTTTATGGTTTCAGAGCTAGCATCGGTCTACTACACAGGAGGGCAGTCAGAGGGATGACCAAGGGCCTCGTGGGGGTAGTGGCCAATGAGTTGATGATCTATACATTTCCACGTTTTGGATATTTTCATATTTTATATATTTTCATGTTTTGGATGATCTATATATACGTTATCATGTTTTGGATATGGATTTCTATCATTTATACATGGACTTTTATCATATATGGACTCTTGGATATTTTGTATATTTTATCATATTGATGTTTTCATGTGTATTTTGTATATGATTTGAAATTGATTGTTTTTTATATTAGATCTGGATATAGTTATTACAGTTACAAATTTATGTTTTGTCGTTTCAAATGCAAATTTAATGTGTAGTTACAATTTAGTTCAATTTAAAATGAAAATTTCAACTACATTAGAGAACATCTTCCAAAATTTAGAATTGAATACAGACATTACGTTTTAAAATTGAGATTACAATTCCAATTCAATTACAATGTAAAATTTCAAATTTAATGTGTAATTTCAATTGAAAATACAATGTGTTGTTCCAATTTACAAATTCAATTTCAATTACATTACAATTGCATTTGAAATAAAGTTTTTAAATTAGAATACATTGTACAATCTAAAATTTAAATTTTACAATTTTACATTGTATATAGATGTATTTTAAATTCTCAATTGTATTTGAAATCAAAATTTAAAATTAGAATACATTTGAAATTGACATTTTTCATTATGTTGTCTACACATTACAATTCACTTACAGTTTCCACATTCCAATTCAATTACATGGAAAATTTAATGTGTAATTTCAATTGAAAATTCAATGTGTTGTTGTATATAAGAATGTTTTTGTCCATTGAGAGTGTGAAATATCCCTTGAGACAAAATTATCTAATTACAAGTTATATAGTATGTAGGTAATCTTTGTGTTATTTTCTTTTAAGTGTGTGCTCTAATCTAAAGTCATAAAAGTATGGTTTGTTTTCTTGGCAATGGGCATAGCCACCTAGTTAATATAAGAAATGAAAATATGTTGATAGCAGATGCTTGTACAACTATGGTAGAAACTATGCTTGTACAACTATTTCATATGGTTTATGTTTTGATGACAAATGGAGATAATGGCACCATTTGATCCAACTAGGTAAGTTGCATATATGAAGGCATGTACAAGTTATTATGTTTCCATGTTATTATTACGTTTACGTTTCAACTTTCATTATTATGTAATCCATGTCTATCAAAAATAAAGGCATGCACAAGTTGTGTTTTGGTTTGATAATTGAGGTTTTTTACGCAAGCAAGGCCATATAATACTAACTAATTTCTCTCAAAGAGATTCCTTGCCTATGCGTGCAAAACTGCATGATAAAGATGGTTTTTGATGCATGTAATCCAAAAATTGAGAAGTTTTGATGGTTAGAAATTATAGTGAATGTTTGTGAGTTGTGCCAAAAATGGGTATTGTTTGCATGAAAATATATTCAAAGATCACATGTAAGTGCCCTTTAGTTGAATTGTACCCTCTATCTCCTATGTTATATTCCATGTAGCACCAAGTGCCAATATTTTTATTAAATGGAATGAGGAGAGGCAAAAAAAATTGGTCCTAACTTCGATATGTTCTTGATAACAAAACTAATTGATTATTGTTGAATGAAACATTTTTTCAATACATTGGTATTTGATAATATTTTTATATAATTGATAATGAAATACAATGAATGGATTATAATGTATAAAATTTTGCAAATTTGAAATCAAAATTTAAAATTAGAATACATTGTACAATTCAAAATTTAAATTTTACAAGTCCACATTGTATATAGATGCGTTTTAAATTCTCAATTACATTACAATTGTATTTGAATCCAAAATTTAAAATTAGAATGTACATTACAATTTAAAATTGAAATTTTACAATTACATTATATTGTCTACACATTACAATTCAATTAAATTACAATTCAACTATATCTATTATATCTTTAATATTGTTTTTAAAGCATCTAAAAAAATATTTATAAAAATATTATGGATGAAGTTCATGGAGAATTGAGCATACATTCAAGTGTACATTCACATTGGAGCATCATGACCCAAATTTCACAAAAGTCTCCCATATAGTATTTGTATTCTTGACATTAAAGCATCTGCAAAAATACATTTATAAAACAACCTCCACAAAAATCTCCAAAAAAATATTACACAAGACAACATGAAAACTATGCCAATGATGCAAGTGGCATACATGTAACTCATTCATCTGGACAATGGGTTATAGGAATGCAAGTCTCCATAATACGATCATGGTCAGCTTCTATCATCTTCCATCTCTTTGGCTCACCTTTCTTCACCTTGATTTCTGTTAGAGGTATCCAAGCTGCCACCACCAAATGACTGCATTGGCATGATATATATTCATGCATAAAATCTCTGTAAATAATATGAGCACCCTGTTTTTTCACTTTTTCAAAAAAGTCTCCCATTAGAACCATGTCTCCAGTCTGGTATGTGAAGTCCCCATCTTGGTAGGGTCGCACCAACCTACTCTTTATTTGCATGCACCGCATCAAATAGTATGCCACATTTTCTTGGTTGTGGGGGGGTGCAATGACAATGAACACATCACCTGCAAGATACATTACAAATATTATTCAAATGTCCTACGTGCATCTCTACAACATTTGTATATGTGTAATATATAATGAACTAATTAACCTAATGAAGACTCTTGTACCTTCCCTAACCATATCAGAAACTCGATCATGATCTAATGAGACCATTGCCTCTTCAGTGTGCATCTCTTGCCATGTTGGAATTGGATGTGGGCCCTTTGGATTAAGAGAGACATATTTCCATGGTTTGACATATACATAATTTTCACAGTGATCGAGCCCGCATCCATTTGCATCAATGCAAAAATCACAAAAACATGCATACTTCCTCATTTAAATGGAAAATATGTCACCCATGTCTTTACTTCGAACATAATGCAATTCCCTCGTACCAGGGATGGTCTCACAATACCACGGAATGGATATATTAACATCTCCAAGGGCAACATCCCAAAATAACCTGCATGGAATTCAGTTTGTCATATGTAAATTCCTATCGAGTATGTGTTCTTTTGGAAATGATGATATTGAATGTTATTAGCTTATTAATTGAGTTTGGAGTTTATTACCTGCACACCGGTCTTGCTTGTTCGCGACCTTGATGTCCCAAATGACGTGTGCACCAATCAACTACTTCAGTGGAGCATTTGAGTCAGGTTGCACCATGACTCATTTGGTACCTCCGAAGTGCTTGTTTCACACATGCACTTGTGTCATCATGTTTACCCTTTCCATGCCTTGTCTCAAAAAATCTCCAGGTGTGTCGGATTCTTGTCTGTTTGTGAAGGCGACTCAACCAATAAAATGAGTGTGTCGATTTGAATTGCCTTGCACACCCATATGACCAAATCCAGTGTTCAGTAAATGATACGCCTCTCTGCCTGAATGAATCATAAATCAACCTAAAGCAGTGTTGAACGAACAATGTGTCATGCTCACGATCATCACTAACATAAAAATGGTACTCCTTGATCACTTCACGTGACTGAGCAGTGCTATCCCTACCATCAATGTTTTCCTGAGCATGTCTGTACAATACATGTATGAAGATAGACACCTGGTCGGAGTGATAGTACTCACTCTGTATCTCTCTCTGAGGAGCAAAGGTGTAGTTCTCCGCAAAGTCTACCACTGATAAGATTGTGCCCAGCTCAAATACCTCACGAGAATGTTTGAATTCTGAATCTTGCCACCTAGACCTATGGGAGTGGTTTATGTATTTATAAATCTGACTTTGAAACTTCTCCATGAAATCTGAAACAGGAATCTCATCATTGAGCAAGTCGATCCTCTTGGATGGCACATATGAAGAAGATGTTGGATTTATGGTGATGTACTTGTACCTCTTCCACCTAACAGTGATATCTGACAGTCCATGGTGTGTTGGAACGATAGGAAAGTTCCTATGGAACAATGTCAAATCACCGCATTCATGGCATTTTCTCCCACCTATACACCTCTTATTGAAAAACATGTGTTCAGGATTCCTGTTGCATAGTATCATACAAATAAAATCTCGCACTGTGTGAGGAGCTAGTACACCGTTCCGTGCCTTTTGCAAAAATCTAGAAATGTGTCATAGTATAGTTGAGATTCAACATGGTATTGGTAGCAGCAAGTGTCATGAATCGTATTCGGCCTAATATACCATGGTTTCAATTTGTTGAACATGCTAAATTATATTTGAACACCAGGATTGGTTTCTTGGAATTCCTCGTAAAGTGCAACTCCCGTCATCTCCATCACATGCTTACAGTGCTCCTAATAAATGCCTTTGGATAAATGTTGCGCAGGACATGCTTTCGATCTGGAATAGCACAAGAATGGCTATCCCAAAACTTTATCACCTTCTCTCTAATGCCTGCTGCCATCCTGCCTCGATAGGGTTCACTACAAATAAGAGCCCAACAAGCAACTTCATCATTTTCATCTATTCGGACCCTGAATTTAGTATATTTGAGCAATGTTCTTTTTGAAACATTGAGCAATGATGCCATTGTTGATACCATTCGATTTCTTGATGTGCTTTGTGCCACAACAGCCATTGTAATTGCTCTACAAGCAGCTCGGGTATCATTGTTTCTTGATTTTCCAAACGAAGATAATGCATTCTTACATTTTCTATTGCATTCTTGCATGTATTTTTTGTTTTAACATCTTGAAAACCCAACAACTTTGTGGCACGTTTCATTTTTTTTGTTTTATCAACCCATGTAAGATTTGAGCTTGTGCCATCGTTGAATGTTGTTCAAAATATGACTTGATTATGTTATTGACATGCTCTCTAACTCTCCAACCAGGGATCGAGTTCCCAATCTCTTCTTGTGCAGAAACAACTGCACAATCCTCTAGAAAATTTCCACCCATTCCAACCCCACTGCAACACCCAATTATACTTTCAATGTGAGAGGGAAAGGTGTCATGTGATGGCCGATCAGGATCATGAAGGGGCACAAGGTCATGTGATTTTTGATCACCATGATGTGATGTCTAACCATAATCTCTCCCTACATAACATGTAAATTAATAAATTGAAAATTGGTTACTTGATAGTTGTGCATTGAACTTTAAAATTGCTAGTAACTTGAAATTTGATGTGGAAATTGAAAAATTGAAAATTGCATGTGAATTGAATTTTCCAACTAATACATTTAGCTTGAGAATTGTTCCAAGTAAAAATTGAAATTGCTAGTAACTTGAAATTTGAAATTGCTCAAGTAACTTGAAATTGCTAACTTAATTAAACTTGAGAATTGTTCTAGAAGTAAAGTTTGAAATTGTTAGTAAATTTTAAAATTGCTTGTAACTTGAAATTGGTAGTAACTTGTACATTGAACTTTAAAATTGCTAGTAACTTGAAATTTGATGTGGAAATTGAAAAATTGAAAATTGCATGTGAATTGAATTTTCCAACTAGTACATTTAGCTTGAGATTTGTTCTAAGTAAAAACTTAAATTGCTAGTAACTTGAAAATTGAAATTGCTCAAGTAACTTGAAATTGCTAACTTAATTAAACTTGAGAAATTTGTTCTAGAAGTAAAGTTTGAAATTGCTAGTAAAATTTGAAATTGCTTGTAACTTGAAATTGGTAGTAACTTGTACATTTTTAACTTTAAAATTGCTAGTAACTTGAAATTTGATGTGGAAATTGAAAAATTGAAAATTGCATGTGAATTGAATTTTCCAATTAATACATTTAGCTTGAGAATTGTTATAAGTAAAAATTGAATTTGACATTGCTCAAGTAACTTGAAATTGCTAACTTAATTAAACTTGAGAATTATTTTAGAAGTAAAGTTTGAACTTTGTAGTTACTTGTAAATTGGTAGTAACTTGTACATTTAACTTTAAAATTGTTAGTAACTTGAAATTTGTTGTACATGTAAATTAACAAATTGAAAATTGCTGGTGACTTGAGAAAAATGTATAAGTATTGAAAATACATTAAAACAAGAAAATTGTTTGTAACTTAATTTCAATATAACTAAATATGTACATGCAACTTGAAATTGTACATTTAGTTTGATAATTACTAGTAAAATTTGAAAATCAAGTATATATATTTAACTCAAGATAATTATTAATAACTTGATAAAAATTATTGTGGGCATAAAAATTAATATCATTTATAATAATCACATTATATAATTGTGGGCAAATTTTTTTTATGCAATTTATGTCCATTTTACTTTTACATTACAAGAAAAATGTTATTTTAACTTTATGGTATAAAATAAACAAATAAATATTTAAAATACAAGTTGCAAATCACCATAAAGAATAAATGATTACAACACTTTTACCCTAGAATTTCAATAGTTGATGATTTTGCAATTTCAATAATAAAAAATTATGGAAATTGTAATTTTTATCACAAGTTGCAACCTAAGGGTTTTTTTTATCAATAATGCTTCACATATCAATGCAAGGTTGCAAACATTGCAAATAATTATTTCCAATTTGTCCTAACAAAATATATGATTCTAATCATTAATCTTATCATGGTGATATGTTATGTTATATGTAAATAAAAGTACATGTGATTAATAGAATTTTTTTAAAAGTAAACATTATAATTAAATAGCTCTTTGAACATTCATTTATATTCAAATATTCATTACTATGAAAATATTGCCAACTACCATAACTATGAAAACACCATAACTATGAAAATATTCATTAATTTGTTTTCAAATTGAATAAATTCTAACTAATACATAACTATCACAACATGTTCATTTCAAAATATTCATTCATTTGTTTTGAAATTGAATTTTCTAACAAAACAAAAATTGAAATTACATTTAACTTGAAATTGTTAGTAACTTAAAAAATTGCAATTAGTTAAATATGTACAATTTAACTTGAAAATAATGTTCAAGTATACATTTAATTTGAAAATTATTCTAATAACAATGAAAATTGTTAGTAAAGTTTGGAAATTTGAAAATAGTAAATATGTACATACATTTTAACTTGAAAATAGAATCTACTTGTGTACAAATTTCATTTGAAAATTGTTGGACAATAAAATTGAAAATTGTTGTAAACTTTGAAATTTAAATAACAAATAGATTAAATAAATAAGAATATCATTACAAATAAATATGAAACAAATTAAATTACGAAATTTAGTTAAACTTATTGGAAAATTGTTACTAATTTTGTAAATTATGTAGCATGATATTTAAATTATGATAGCATGTAATTCAATAATTTACTTTGGTTGTCCTCCATTAGAATTTGTTGCACCAAATGTGCATCTTCTTCTTCTCTCAACCTTGCTCTTTGTTGTCTCATTCGTTCTCTATTCTTCTCACGTTCTTCATTGTCATTTTGTTGTCTTGCATGTTTTCTTTGTCTTTTTGTCTTATTCTCCATCAATCTACAATGAAAACAAACAAACAAAATTTCAAATTGTTATAACAAACAACAAAACAACAATATGTTAGTATGAAATCTTGAAATATGTCTACAAAGAAATCTTACATGTCTAATGAGCTCTAATTCAATAAGATCAAAATGACAAAGCTCTAATGGAAAAAAAAACTAGCAATGAGTAAAATTATTGTTTTTGATTAATTGTTTGGTGCTTATATACAGGTTGGTTGGTATTTTTATGAGGGAAGGGTAGTTGGAAACATTAATTATTGCTTTCGCGGGTTCGCCTGGGTTCATTTATAATTTTTTTTACACAGACAAACCCTTGATCGAGCATATTTTACAGGACCTCAATCGAGGGCTTGAGAATATCTCGATTGAGGTCTTGTCAAACCCTCGATCGAGGTATCGTTAATCCCTCGATCGAGATATTTTAAATACCTCAATCAAGCAAATAGCTCAATCGATGGCTTAAAAAATAGGCCGAGAGCACTTTTCACTGCAAAATGGAAGTTTTGTCTTCCTTCCACAAAGTTAAACCATGTCATTAAATGCTCATTAATGAGCGGAATTGATACCATTGGATTCGTTAACGAATCCTCTATCCAAATACATAAAATTTATGAATTTTTCTCTTCATATGTGTTTTGTTTTCAAATTTCTACTAAAACTTGCCCTAAAAAACCCTGCCGACAACTTCGATTGAGCTCAAAGATAAATCCACAACATTCAAAATACACATCCAAAAAATTTGAAAAAATACACAAGCCTTAGATAAACGCGTCCTCTTCAAAAGAGTATTTTTCGTTTCGCAAATTATGTAAAAAATCAAAAGACGTCGTGCACACGCACATGTGTGCAAAATGCGACTTAAATATTCATTGGTCAGTTTCGAAAAATAATTTCGAGAAAAATTAAAAGAAAAATATGTAAGCCCTAGTGCATTCTATCTAGATCATGTTCACATATTTCATTTTTTAAAATTATTACTTTAACGTTAAATTATTGTGCACACACACAAACTACTTGTTAATTGCTCTTCAAATTTTTAAGTACACACGTTTCATTAAATGAAAATTTGACACGATATGTGGCATTGGTATATTTCGAAAAAAATATCATTGGAAAGCCAACATAATTCTCTACATTTCTTTTTTCAACCGCATGTCAAAATTCATGTGGCAAGTATGAGTTTCGATGGCTTCAATTTAATACATGGGTAAAATTTGTGTTTTTCACCGTCATATTTGACAAAAAATAGTTACCCATCTTCATGGAATCACTCAAAACCACTTCTTATTTTTTCTTGTGAGAGGTACTAAAACCATTTCCTAGTTTTTCTTGTGGGAATACTAAAACCACTTCCTAGTTTTTCCAAAAGACGCTATTATTGAAGGTGTTATAATACTAAAGTTAGAATGGGTAGGTTTCTTGAGCACAACATTGCTATTGGATAGTGTTGCATAACCTGCTACACCACATAGTTGTGTGGAATAGTATATACAATTAAATTTATTTCTATTTACTAAGTTTTATTGTTGAGTTTAAATATATATGAGTGAGCCAAAGTTTTCTCACTAGGTAGTTGCAAAGCATTTGGTTGGCATGGAATTTTTCGTCAAGGTGTGTTTCTTTTGCCATTGCCACGGATTTGAAGGTTGATTTTCACATAAAAATAAAGATTAAATTTATATAATTGTTTTAATGCTAATCAAAATTTACTTCTTTAAAAATGATTTAAAGATAAGAATTACTGCATATTAAATCTCTTTTGGTTGGCATGGAATTTTTCCTTCGAGTGTGTTTCTCTTGGATTTAAAGGTTGGTTTTAACCAAACATATTAAATAAAAATAAAGATTAAATTGATATGGTTATTTTAATGTTAATAAAAAATTATTTGTTTGAAAATAATTTAAAGATAAGAATTTTTGCATACTAAATCTCTTTTATTTATATAAGGAAAGGAAAATTTTCAAATAACAACCACTTTGTTGGTTCATGTTGAATTAGATTGTCTTCTTAAAACGAAAAAAACTTCCAATTACAAGTAATATTAAATTGGAATATTAAATATAAAATTAGATACCTATTAAACATATGTCACATGTTTGGAAAATTATAATCACCCTCAGTCGAGACTATATTATAATATACAAATTTTAATAATTTCTTCTTCTAAAGTGGTAAAAATAAATTTTGAGATTATATTGTTTATTATATATATATATATATATATATAAATTTTGAGATTATATTATTTATTATATATATATATATATAACACATTTATATACTAAAAACATTAAATAAACATTTATATTTATTTAACAATCAATTAATTATTATTCATTATAATAATATCATTTTTATATTAATATTAATATCACAATCACTATTTTTACCAAAGTTCATTAACCTATAACAAAATAACCTTATTTTTCAAAACATTCCCATCAACATAAAAAAATAACAAATTCTATATTAACATTTTTTGGAAAAACATTATAGATTATTTATGCAATAACCTTATTTTTCAAAACATTCTTATTAACATAAAAAACAACAAATTCTATGTTAACATTTTCTGGAAAAGCATTATAGATTATTTATGCAATGATTAGTGTAATACAAATATGTTTCCAATACGAGCTTCAAATAAGATATCATGCAGATGAAATACTAATACAATAATCTTTTAACTTTTCGTGGAAAAACATTAAATAGATTATTATGCAATAATTAATGTAATATAATTATGTTTCCAATACAATGTAGAGAAAGCTTGAAATAAAACATGATGCATATGAAATACAAATACAATAAAACATGATGTATATGAAATACAAATACAATAATCTTTAAGATCAAGGAATAAAACATGATGTATATGAAATACAAATACAATAATTTTTAAGATCGAGGAAGACAAAAATTGTCATATAAATTACATGTAATTAAAGATTGGAAATTGCAAAAACAAAAAGAAAAAGGAAATAATAATAAAAGTAAAAAATAATTTATAATCATTATAGTGTATGTATTTTTTAATATTTTTATTTCTTATTTTTTATCAATTTAGATTTATCTAAAATATGGATTTACCATGGGTTGAGAAGGATCAAATATCTAGAGTTGCAATCTTTTATATTGTCTATATCTCATTATATAGTTTGCACTTCAAGGTATTTGATCCCTTTGACACATGGTAAATTCATATTTTAGATAAATCTAGGTTGGCCGCAGTCTGGGGCAACCACATTAAATTTGTAAATGATCATGATTATGTATATGAAGCATGAAAAAGAATTTTCAAAAGTTAAATGAGAAATAAGATGAATACCAATTTTGAATGATGAAACATGTGAATAGTAAGAAAGTAAGAGGGTGTGCATAATCAATAAGAAATAGATTACAGAGTAATCAATCTTAATCTATAAGCCAGTAGGGGGCAGCTCAAGTGGTAAAGATGAGAAGTTGTAATAAGTTGTAAATGGAAGGTCACGTGTTCAAATCCCCCCAATCTTACTCGTGCACCATGGTTCAGGCCCTTTGGATGCACCTAGGGGTATAGTGGTAGCGATATTGGATCCCTAGACCTCGTGTCACACGAATACCAGCCCAACTCCAGTTGTTGATTCCCCTAGTAAAAAAAAAAATCAATCTTAATCTATATTATTTGAATTTCGAATAGCCACACCTGTAAACCTTCAACTTCCATTTATTGTGATTCTTTTCGTCAAAATGCTCTCTATTGCTCATAATTTATTTTTTTCTATTCCTACTTTTGGTTAGGTGTCATTTGTCGTGACTCAATTTGTTGTCGTGCTTTTTGTCTTCTTTGTTCTTCCTTCTATTCATTAGTGATATTTGCTAACTTCTCTCTATGTCTCCTAACACGTTCTCATTTCTATATTCTTACTTCCTCAACTTGCACAACATCTATATCTCCATTTTGAGAAGACATGATAACATGAATTATTTTAAGACCATTAAGCACCGTAGTCAATTTTATTGAATCAGATAAAACTAAAATCAGTGCATTGTACATAATCAAGAACCATAGTCAATTGAATTGAATTGAACAACAATGAAACCAATGCATTGTATTCAATCAATAACCATATTCAATTAAATTGAAATGGATAACATTGAAATCAATGCACTCTACTCAATGCACTCTACTTAATGAAGAACCACAACCAATTGATTGGACCTGATAACACTGAAATCAATGCAATCTACTCAATCAAGAACCATGATCAATTGATTAAGTTGGATAACATTGAAATAAATGCACTCTACTCAATCAAGAACCACAATCAATTGATTGAGTCAGATAACAATAAAATCAATGTACTCTACTCAATCAAGAACCAAAATCAATTGATTGAGTCAAATCACCGAAATCAATGCACTGTACTCAATCAAGAACTATTGTCAATTGAATAGAATCAGATAAAACCAAAATTAATGCATTGTACTTAATAAAAAACCATAAACAATTGAAATGGATGGGATAACACTGAAATCAATGCATTGTATTCAATAAAGAACCATAGTCAATTAAAATGGATAATATTTCTGACTAATAAATTATTAACCCTATAACCCTAATATTATTAACTTTAATATATCAATAAATTATTACTAAATATAAATTAAAAAAAAAAAAGAAAAAAAAAAAAAAGAAAAAAAGAAAAGAAAAGCATAAAAACCTATTTTTATAAAAAAAATTAAATAACAAATTGAATCAAATATACAACAAAATGAAACTATTATTATAAAAAAAACTAAATATACAACCAGCAAACAATTATTAAATACTAAAGAAAACTATTTAATTGTTGAACTAAATTATTAGTAAACAAAATTATTAAATTTAATTAAATTAATATTAAACTAAACTATTAAACTTAATTAAACTAATATTAAACTATGCATTAAACTAAATTAAACTATATATATGCATAAATTAAACTAAATCAAATTAATATTATTGTGTATATACATTTTTATTAAACTAATTTTTCTCTATATAGATTTTAACTTTATGTTTTTTTAAAAATTTAACTATAAATTTTAACTTTACCATACACATACCTACATAATATATATCATTTCACACCATTAATTTTAACTTTATGTTTTTTTAAAAATCCAGTAATGGATTTTAACTTGATAGTACACATACCAGGGGAGGCAGGAGCGGGGGGGATTATCTTCGATCCCGGAGGAAGAAAGGTAGTCGATTTTGCTTGGGGACTTGGAACAAGAACAAACAATGAAGCAGAATGGATGGCGATGTACCACTCACTCGAGATAGTCGCTTCTCTAAATGTGAGTAAGTTACAGGTATTTGGTGATTCCAGGCATGTTATTCAGCATATGAACAACACCTCACCAAGAGAAGCAAAGAACAAAAATCTTCGAAAAAGAATCAAAACCCTCTCTCTTCCTACTGACACAAATTATCTCCACATCCTTAGAAGTCTCAACTCGGTAGCAGATGAACTCGCGAATGAAGGAGCCTCATTGGGGCAAGGTCAAATTGTGCAAAACAAGGAACTTGGATATGCATTCATTCCCTAGCATTATAAACTATGGTCATATTATAATCTTGGGATATAACACACTCCCAATGTTTAATAAGGCGTATCCTATGGTGGCGAACAAGATAAGGTGGACTCCCCGATGCAACAAGCTGGCACGTCAAGGCCATGTGCCTCTCCATCTGACCTCTACGCTCTCACGCCCCAGCATTAATAGCTGTGAGGCGGTTTACAAAAACATGATCGAACATATGGCGCATCACAACAGCATTCCGCTCGGCTCTGAGTTTCAGCGTTTTTCTGTGGCAGACCCGGAACAGCAGCACGTTGAACTACGCGAGCCCAGAACTATGGAAGGCGTTCGGCAGGCCATCGCAACCCTCAGCCAGATAACATCGGAGGTCAAGGTTTATCTGTCAAGGACTTACTCGGCGGTGTGTTCAATCACTGATCAGAACAAGGAGCAAATTCTGGAATTCAAATACGTCCACTCCCGGCTCGCCTGTGTGGAATCTCGGCTTGATGACATTGAAAGGAATACAGTAGAAATTCTGGGGAAAATGGATAGTATCAGAGAGGAATTCTCAATCTTCATAAACAAAACCCTCTGCAGTCAGGTTCATGAGACCCCGTCCGTCAACCAAGGAATGAAGGAAGCTGCGTCCTCCCAGCAGCAGTCTAAAGGATAATGTCATTTCTGTTTTTAGGAGGTCGACCCACAGGTTTCACATAAACTTTTTTGAATGTTCTTCTGTATTTTGCTCTGTAATCAGTTTGTTAAGGTCTACACTAGTAGAATGACTGGAAATTTCAGGAAAATTAGGAAGAGAAACTTTGAATGCCAAACTCATTGTCAATTCTGCAGCTTACCCCTTTTTGAAGCAGAATCATGGCAAATTTTTGTATTGTATGGCTGTGCACAGTCTTTTTAATATTTATATATAATCCCCTGTTTCTGTTAAAAAAAAAAAAAAACTTGATAGTACACATACCTACGTAATATATATAATTTCACACCATTACATAGTTTTGAAAATATGCAAATCCAATTACATCTGTACAGTTATTTTGACTTATATCCATTTTCCATTTCTAGCGACCTAGAATCCTTAAAATTTTTAGATAACGGCATTTGAGAATTAATGAAAATTTGCAAATATTTTAGAACATATGGTAAGTTACGCACTAAAAGTTGAAATTAAATATAAATTTCCTACAACAATGTCTTTATTCCTTGCTAAGTTCAAGACATATCTTCTCACCTAGATCCGTTCTAGTTAAGCAAATTTGAAATGGATTTTTATCATAAATAAATAGCTACTTGCGTTTAATAATTTGTTTGCATTTAAAAAAGCCACAATGATTATGTACATTCAATTAGAAATGGAACGTAGCAATCTGCAAAATAAAGGCATTGTTCATCAGGTTTTTAAAGACTCACAACGGATTATAGATTGGTTAAATGATAAAAAACATTGTCACAATCTTGATTTACAACTAATTTTAGAGGAGATAAATGTTTTTAAGATAGAAATGGAAGAGGTTTCCTTCCAACACATCTACAGGGAAAGGAACACAGAGTTAGATACACAATCAAAATCGAGCCTGGATCTCATCAATGAGCATTGGGCAGTGAAAAGTACAAAAGGAAATTATCAGTACTAGATTTTGCAGTGACGTATCTATAATTTAAGTGTTACTCAATAAAATTTTTATAGAGAAGTTTAGATACCTCGTTTTTTTTAATTCCCATTTGAATTCATGTATTATGAGCATTCTCAATTCATATTAACATGAGAATTGACATCACTTTAATGTCCATGCTCAATGTGTTTAAAGATCCTACACTTTCCAATGCCATTTCTTTTGTTATATTTTCTTATGCTTTTCACTTTGTGAAACAAAAGAATAATTAATCATGGGTTATGGGTGGAAATTGCAATGGCATTGAAAACATATTAGCAATAATCATTGCAAATGTGTGGCTCAATGACAATTTTGAACAGAAAAATAAGCATTGAGCAAACCTAAGGAAATGAGGCCATATCTCTTTCTTCATGTTCACAGATTCCGTCTCTCTAAAAGTATATCATGTGTCAATATTTTCTTGCATTGGTAATGATATGTTTATTTTTTATAAGTCATAACCTAGTTATAGCATTGGTATCTAATATTCTGATTATTTGACTACATTTGTTGCTTTCTTCACCACCTAGTATGTAATTTATGTGAGTCTTGGTATTGTAGTGCATACTTATTGGGAATAAAAAACAATTTAAACTTGAATGCAATCTATCAATGTGTAATGGACCCACACAAATTGGACCTTCTCAACATCACAAAACCAAAAATTAAGATTATAATAATTATAATTGTGATTTCATTGATTCAATTTTCTACATCATCAAATCTTCACTTTTTTATCATTCTCCTTTTCCAATTTGTATGCATATTTATCTATGTGACATTCACCTACTTTGTTCGTGTTGTTTATAGCATCAATGAAATTACCGTGACAATGGTTTAAGTGTCTTGAATATTTTGAGAATGCATCATAATTATCTTTTCCTTTGCTTCATCTCAAGCCCAAGATCAATGAGATTTATCCTTTCTACCCTTACTACTTGCAACAACATTTTTGTTGCGTAGGTATTAAGCCCTAGATATTTTTCCAATACATTTCAATTATTATATTAATCTTGTCTTTATTGGTTGGTTAGGACCTTAATTGTCATTGTAACCTTTGTCTCTTATATATACGAAGGATACCTGGCTTTAGAGATCATGCTATCTTGTGCATTTCATATATTATAGGAGGTGGTTCCCCTCTCAAGGAGGGTTCTCAAGGTTTGGAGTTACTCATTCTTTCTATTTTTATGTTGTTTTGTGAATTTGGTCCAAACATTTGGCATCATAGCCATTTTAGCTATAACACTTTTTAGGAGAATTTTTAGGCAATAAGATTTTTGGGAGCCTCAAGAGATATTGAATGTCATGTCCCCATTTTGACCCTTATAATATTTGGGCTATAATGTAAATATTGTATGCATATTATGTATGATTCCTAGCGTGGAGCTCAAGGCCAAGGCCCCGCTAGTAAACGCTCGACCTTGAAGAGGCAAGTATTGGATATTATGCTACCCATGTGCTAGTGAACCATGGGAATTGTAAATATGCATTTTAATATAAATGCCCGCAACTAGCTATGCAATGCAACAAGAGATGGGGGCATAATTTTACAAGGAATTGGGAGGGAAAACATTCAAACCCTTAGGCTAATCAAGTCAAGCCAAATGTCAATGAGAGAACCCATGAACCCTCAACTACCCATATTGACTTTTGTACCCAATCATTCATTTCTTCCAGAAGTTGGTTGAGGTAGTTAATGCCTTCGGGAATGGGAGGTATGGTTGCCCAAATTCGGGTATGGGCAAGCCACCCTTCATGGAAAAGCGCGTTTTGCTTCTTGGGAAAGAAAAGAGCCATGAATTACTCCTCAAGCCATTAACCATCAACCAGTTTGGCTCCCTCATGAGTTTGGAGCTACCAGGGCATTTTCCAACCACTTTTTTTTTGGTTTTTCTTTGTTTCTCAGTTGGGAGAAGGGCTTTTTTGTGTTATATACCAGTGGGGAAGAAGGATAATCGAATTCAGGGTTCCATTGAGACCGTTTTGGCTGTTGAATGCTTATGTATCTGTGGGAGAAAACGTTTTCTTCCCTGTGGTCGAATTTCCCTCTCCCAATCCATTGTTTTGGCTTGAGCTTGAGTGCAAGCATCTAGGGTTTTGATTTAGCCTAATAAACCCAGCTGTGGACTAGCTTGGCTTAGATGCATTGATTACTTGGCTGTGTAAGAGCTGGAATGTCCCCTATTCCTTGTAGAAATTATGCCCAGCTCGGGGGTGGTCTCTGAGTGCTGAAATAATATAGGCTGGGCAGAGACCTATGGTTGGGTGGAACGTTACAGCGACATAGCTAGTTGCTTGGGACAATTGCACAATGAAGATGAGTATATTCTTATATATATTTAATTCTGCAATGTATTAATTTGATCACTGTTGATATGCTGTATGCACGAGTAATGTGTGTGGATAATTTACTTCCGCTGTGCATGTTTCATTTATTTTGCATTTGCACACAAATGTTTTATTCATATGATTCTAATGAATGGGCTGAGATTATGTGAAAGCCCAGAATTTGGCATCATGTTCCCTTCCTCGAATTGGATCCACGGGAGGGGAAGTGACATTGAAGTAGTGGGATTTTTAAGAAAGTTATGTAGTATGTAACATAATTCTTATTAATATCAAAGCTATGAATTAGGGAGTATGCTCTAACATCTACTTTGTTACACATTTTTGCATGGTTTGAGAAATAAAAATGAGCAATCAATATCCTCAATCTTTTTTGCATGGCTTGAGAAATAAAAATGAGCAATCAATATTCTTAATAAAAATCACATACTTGGTGATTTTGATGAGTAATTTCCTTTATATTTGTGCTTATATGAATTGTATGAAGCTCCTAATAATAAAATTCTTAGCCTAAATAATAAACAATGAATACAATCACACTAGATTTTCATATTTCTAAAACTATATAAAAAAAAACTATTTTCATGTTTTTTATAATATTTTGATAAAATCATCATCTTTTAACAAATACCTCAATGTCTACTAATTTTTTTCTTATTTCTAATGAAATCTCTTAAATCTCCTATAAACATGACTCTCACGATTCAACATAATTATATTATACTTAATATATAATTCAAAGAATCAAATCATTCAAATACCTCAATGTTTACTACATTTTTTTCTTATTTCTAATGAAATCTCCTATGAACATGAATCTCACGATTCAACATGATTATATTATGCTCAATATATAATTCAAAGAATCAAATCATTCATCTTATGGATATAGAGATGAATCATCGATTTTTATTTTTAATATTTAGAAAGTTATATTTAAAAATATAAAATAAGGTTATTATTACTTTTTATTCAAATTGCAAACTTATCTTTTTAACGGTTATATAACTTCGGATTGTAAATGACTAGAATGATTTGAGTACAAGTTTGCTGTAAACAAAACTCATGTATACTTTGATTTCATGCTGAAATATAAAGTATAGTATTTTTCGATGTGAAAAAAAAAAACTTCCCATTGTAAACCATGGGAAGGACACGCAACATTGAGTATGCATTCATAGGTTAGATAATCAAATCTGTATCCCATTAGCTAGCGGGTTGCGTGTTTCTGGTAATGTTTTGGTTTGATATAAAATTCTCTTTGGATATTTTGGTGAAGTGGGGTCTTTGTATGAATGATTTTATGAGATAGAGAAATGGAAAGCCACATTCGTAAAGTCTAAAATGTGATGAAAATTATAAACTTTGTATGAGTCAGCATTCAACTACCGTCCAATTTCATTTTATTTTTGTAAATAGAAAAGCTTAGGGACCGGCCTTGATTCGGCATATTCATTTCGACTAACGGGAAGTATTTTGAAACCTTTTCATGGCTACTTTGATGATGTAGTTCGGTAGATAAGTTGAGTGGATAATGGATGATGTGGTTGGTAGGTAGAGTGGATGTGGGTGACGTTATGTCGAACTTTCGGATGACTTCGAAGATAAGCCAGACTTTATAACAAGTAAATTTTATGGGATATTGTTGATGGACGTGGTACACTTATATACATTTTTGCTGTTTCATTAAAGAATTCATATGGACGGGAAGAGGTGCCTAAACATTATTTAAAAAATTAATTAAAACATTATATAAAACAATTAAAATATTTAATTTAAATAAGGTTAATAAAATTTACAACATATTTTAAATATTTTATTTAGTAGTTAAGGGAATTTTTTAGCTTTTTATCATTTAAAAAATTCATTATAGGTAGGAAAATTTATTATTTAAATATAATTTATTATTATTTTTAAATACAAAATAATGGTTTAAATTTTATTTTATTTTAAATAAGACATAAAACTTTTAATTAACTATTAAAATATAGGTTATGCATACAACATTGATAGTGGTTAGCCTCAGAAAGGCAGACCATTCATATTTAATCAAAAACAAATTTTCTAAAATATTAGATTTATCAAAATTTAGAGCCTAACCCCAAGTAGAAACCAGGCCTTGTAGGAGGCCAACAGAGTTTATAAAACTAGACATAAGAGTTACATGGACTTTAAAGCCTACCCCGAAGGGAAACCAGATTGACAAAATAACCAAGGGCAGCCTTGCTCTAAGTGCCTTAGATGAACCAGTGATACACATATCCTTATCCTTTTCATCAATTCTAGAAGATAAAGGTTTATAACCAAGGTCATCCGCATCCACAGTCAAAACTTTTGATATTTTTTTCCAGATGGTCACATTCTGGAAAAGTAGTTGCTGAGCTGGCTTAACCTCAAAGTTCATGAAATGATTTTCAGAAAAACAGGTAAAGGGGAAATACACTCTAATGAAGGATGAGGATTGTAACCACATTCTGAAAGAATTTCTCGTTCCTCTAGTGTAAAATAGGAGCGTGGCCTCATGATAAGAAAGCCAACACCACTACTTCTCCATTTATATAGTGATGGGAGAGGGCGACCTCTATGGAGGACCAGCCCCATGAAACTATATCTAATAACCTTTTTGTGAAATAAGGAACGATGTTTTCCTTAGGAAGCTTAATATTATAATAAAAGGTAACTTGGCAGTTGATACTGTAGATATATTTAGGCACATGATCATTATGATAATCCTTTTGAAAGTATTTGTTTATTGAAAGCCAAACTTTATTATTTAAAAATAAAGTTCTTTTATGAATTAATAAAGGGTGATGGTTTTAATAAGGAAAAAAAAGGTAATAATGTATATCTTTATTATTATGTCCATGATATTTTGTAATTGATTTGGGCATATTAGTCTGTCGGTGCAGATTAATTTTTTGAGTTGGCCACAAATTTCATAAAGTTTTCAAAAGTCTAATGTCAAATAATTATCTCGTAGTTTGGTGTGGGGTTTTTTCTCGCTGCGTGTCCCTGCACCTGTCCCTGCTCATGCTGTTGATCACATCACGTTTCGGATTTTGAGCTAGAGCCGAGGGTCACAAATGAGGGTAAGTTCATATGCTTCCTCGTACACAGAGGGATTTTGAGCTAGAGCCGAGGGGTCACAAATGAGGGCAGGTTCATATGCTTCCTTGTACACCTCTCTGCAGCGTAGAGGGTTACTACCATTTGCAAGTTCATGCACATTTGTGAATTCATCGGTGGTGCGTGAAGAACCCTAGCATTGAGAAGGCTTGAAGAACACCAGTGTGGCTGGAGCAGGGTTTTCCATGGTATTTTTCCCTGTGGGATGGCTTTGCATACGTGATTTGCATCTGTCTTTTGGCTTGTTTAACAACTTCAATGGAGCTTGAAAGATCAGGGAGCATCGAGTTGTGAATCAGGGAGCATCGAGTTGTGAGTAACTTGCCTGGTATTCATCACGGACCTTTGGTCTTGCAGGCCGTTAGAAGGTCCGTTACAAAATAGTTCACAAAGGATTAAATGAAGGGCTTCTCATGGAGTGTCATATCTTTCTTTGATTTCGAATTTATGGAGATTCACGAGTTCAGAATTATGAAGCCTAATTTTATTTTTTCTGCTTTGTACAGGTACAAACAATTTTGGATGCCTCTCGTAGCGGAGTTAGGGCATTCGTTGACTCTGCTGCCTCCCTTAGAGGTTCAACGGGTTTGGCATTGTCACTGCTGGAATCCGGTTAGTTGTTAATATTTCACTAAATTTGTCACACAACATCGCAAAGAGCATCGCGACCATTGTTTGCGACAACATCCTTAAGGTAATTAGATTACGGGAGAGCATGAACACAAGCAGTTTAGGGCTTTTAGGTTTTGGGTATTAGGTTTTTTGCTTTAATTTTTTTTAGATGTCAAGTTTTAGATAAACTTAAAAGATAAATTCAACTACATTCGAATTTGGGGTGAATTTATTTGCCAAACCTGTTCAGCTTGAAGTTTGATTCAGTTTGTTTGAAGAAGTTTGTGAAATGAAGCGAATAAGTTTGGCAAATTTTGAATTTTAAGCTTGAAATTTGCCAAACACGATGACTCAGATTGTAAATTTATAAAATGTACATCAAGATGCCATTTATGATTTAGTTGCTGGAGCTCGAAGTCAAATTTTCTTATGTTTTGACTCTGGAATTTTTATTGATGTTTCATTGTGCAGTTCCACTAATTTTTTTCCATTAAATATTTAGTTATTCTGTTAAAGAATAGTTTTCAGTGTCATGCTTCTGTCATTTGGATATTCAAATTTGTTATTTAGTATTGTGTCATGTATTCACTTGGGTTGGCCTTACTCCTTTGCAATTGTTTCAACAATTTTAATTCCGTAGATATTACCTTTTCCTTGCTGTATTCTGCCTCTCAATGCAGAGTAGGCTGAGTTCTTTCTGTGTTTTTTGGTTCTCCCAGGTGGTATGCACTTGTGGATGATGGGAAAATTAAAGCATTGAATGTGGACAAGGTCCCCTTTGAGTTCAAGGTTTCTGGTGCAGAGACAGTTCTTGAACAAATTTGAGTTTTTAAATAACAAGATGCTAATACAACTTGATTGAGGCATATATGAGTAGCTAATTGCATTTCATGGTGGCGGGGAGCCAAATGTCGTAGTTCTAAATGCATAATTAGTATGGAGCTTCATGCCACTAGAAATCTTAAAAGGTTATCTAAAGTCCATTTTGAGGACATAATTTGAAATTGTCATGAATAAACTCAAAAAATGTCCTGGATTAAGCATTTTTAGAACACATAAATTTAAGAAACAGTATTTTGACGAAATATGAGTTTGATTTTGAGTGTACTCCCTAGATTTATTGTTATTCAATTGATGGTTACTTCTTCAGACTGCTAGACGAACTATTGGGTTTCTTTGTGAAAACGGGGATCATCAGTTTTTCACTACAAGATTCACATGGTCAAAGAGTCTATCTTTCCTAGAATTGAGATTCTGGTTGAAATATGTGCTGGCAATTTTGATCTAAAATCTGTAATCTTACTCAAATGAAAGGGATAGCATCCTGATTAAAAGTTGCACATTGCCTTTTCCATAAAAAGAGATGGTTGTCAACCCGATGGAGTTCAGACACTTCCCCTAAATTATCTGGCCATCTATCGTCCCCCCAAAATGAGCCTTTCCAATTGGGGCCAATTGTACTCTGGATTTATTGTTATGGGATTGATGGTTACCTCTTCAGACTTGACAAACTTTCTGAATTTCGGTGAAAATGGAATAATCAGTTTTTTCACTACAATATTTACATGCATAAATGGGACGTGTAGGGTTTGCCTGATATTCAAACAAAGATAGGAAATTTGGTTTTCAATGTGCAGTCTAAATGTATTTTTAAAATGAATCTTATGACAATAGAGAATCAAGAATCGTAAATCATTAATCTAAGATATAGTTACTCAGACCACCCCCCTAAAGAGGGAATGCGAGCCAACATATCTATCTTGGCTCCAATTTGAAGAGTTGGTCTTTTTCTAAAATTGCCAATTCTGTTTGAAATCTGTGCTGGCAATTCTGATCTAAAAGCTTTGATCTCACCCAAATGAAAGGGTAGCATCCCCTTTAAAAGTTGCACATTATCTTTTCCATAAAGAGAGGCTTTTCAATGGAGTCCAGATACTTACCTCGAACTGGTTGACCATCCATCGTCCCCTGAAAATGACCCTTTACAATTGGGGCTAAAGGCATTATTTTCTTTGTATTGAACTTGGAGTTGCTAGAAGCATTGTTTGTTGCTTATAAGGTTCAATTTGGGATATATTATTGATTGCAATTTGATATATAGCTTGAACATTGCAAATTAGCCCAATGATTCTATTGGAAGTGGCCACAAGAACATGCTTTTCTGTTTTTCCTGTCACGCTGTCAAATGATTTATGTTCATGCTTCTCGTGTTATTATGCATTTAGACCAAATTCAGTATCCTGTGTTGCAAATGTGCTTTTGATTTAGAACATCAACTATACTATTGAGTATGTTTGCAATTTGGTCACATGACTTGAAGATTGCATCGGTCACAATATGTTTTTACCACAATGCCAAAGATGCATGCATTTCATACTGTAGCTCTGCTTGCCATATTGTGAAATGCAAAATATGTCCGTATGCCAATAGCTACATGGAATCTTTGCAATCAACAATGCAGTTATTGCAACAATGAATAAACCTGTTCCATTGAGTTAGTTATTTTCTCAATTTTTTATGTCAATGATGAGACCTTGAAATTATGTAGCATTGAAACTCTTTGTGCATTAGAAACAAACCATTTAGCACTCATTTATTCAAATTGAGCACTCATTTACTCCAATTGAGTTGTCTCTTGAAGTTGAAAGCATAGATATAGCTTAAGTGCCATGATTAACTTTTAGTCTTAAAAAACCTTGAGTATAACTTGTAATTGTTTATTGTAAATGAGTGCAAATACAAGGATTCATGTAAGGAACTGCTCTTGAACTTAAAATTATGACCGGCATTGAACAAACCCTTCAAGCTTTTCCAGAATTTCCTGGGTGCGATGAAGATGCAGATGATCTATCAGAGTCGAATTTACAAAGGAATTAGGTCACAAAGGAGAAAATCCAAGATCAATCAGCCACAAAGAATGGAGGGTTAAACCCTGGAGAAAGCGAGACAGCTGCAAAGCCAACATCAGAACATCCCTGCAAAAGTAAAAAGAATAAGAAATTGAAGAAAATTAAAGAGAAAATGCACAAATATAATAATCTCTCTCAGATTCTTAGTGAAGCGAATGCTGTGGCTAGAGCAGAGAATGATCAATTGAGGAATAATTTCCAGGTGCTTGGCTGCTAGTATGATCAGTTATATAAATGGGTTAATCAAGTTCTATATAAGAAACAAAAGCTATGTAGGAGAAATAGAGAATTAATTCAGAGGAACAAAACGTTGCTAAGATTTGTCAAAGCTTCTAGAAAGAATTGTTGGCAGTGACGTGACAAGAAAGAAACAACCAACCAATTGTTGGTATTCAGAAGTTTGAAATAACAAATTAATAACAATGATAATGAACAATAAATACACTCATCAAACACAAAGAATTTAACGTGGTAAAACCCCAACACTTGGGGAAACATCCACCCGACAAAGTATCGACATCTTATTCCTTTCAATAATGGTGATTACATACAAGGCATTCCTCACCCACTGATTCTCCTCGGTTACATTCTCTCTTCTCCAAGATTACATATAATTATACGTCAGAAGGAGTTACATATATGAAGAACTACCACCGGTTAGAGGAACTGCCAACCAACCAACGGTTAGACAAACCATTTTTAGTTATAGTTATTTGTTAATTAGTTGTCACAATTTTAACAATCTCCACCTTGGCAACAAATTGTCTGATACTTTTCCGGAAACTATTCATCACTTCTTTTTCAAACCAAGAGAATCCACACACCACCGTAACTTCTCTAATAACACTGGTTTTGTAAACATATCTACAGAATTTTCTTGAGTATGAACTTTTCTCAGATCTACTCCACCTTCACTGATGGCTTGTCTTACAAAATGATACTTTACATCAATATGTTTCGTCTTACTATGATAAACAGGATTTGTAGCCAAATGTATAGCACTTTGGCTATCATAGAAAACAGGCACACTGTTATGTATTCTTCCAATTTCTTCAAGTAGACCTTTCAGCCAAATCGCCTCTTTGCAAGCATGTGAGGCAGCAATGTATTTAGCCTCCGTAGTGGATAAAGCAACTATTTCTTGAAGCTTTGACATCCAACTTATAGCTCCACCTGCAAGAGTAAACACATATCCATAAGTAGACCTTCTCTTGTCCAAATCACCTGCAAAATATAAATCAACAAAACCGCATATAGAATCACTGTTCTTATTAAAAGTGATACAATAGTCACTTGTGCCTCCTAGATAACGAAGCACCCATTTCATTGCATTCCAATGTTCTTTTCTCGGATTTTCCATGTATTTATTGAAAACACCTACTGCATGTGAAATATCAAGTCTAGTACACACCATCGCATACATTAAACATCCTATTGCATTGGCAGATGGAACACGAGACATATAATCCTTTTCTTCGTCATTACTAGGACATAAACTTGAAGAAAGCTTAAAATGAGAAACTAACGGAACATTCACAGGTTTTACCTTATTCATTCCGAATCTTTCAAGTATTTTCTCAACATACTTCTCCTGTGAAAAACTAAGCATACCATTTCTTCTGTCTCTGTGTATTTCAATACCCAAAATTTGTTTTGTAGCTCCAAGATCTTTCATATCAAACACCCTAGCCATTTGAGCCTTCAACCTGTCAATCTCGTTCATGCTTTCACTCACAATAAGCATATCATCAACATACAATACTAAGATAATGAATATGTCATCCAACGTTTTGAAGTATACACAATGATCATATTCACTTCTAGTATAACCGTGGCTCACCATGAAATAATCAAACTTCTTGTACCATTGCCTGGGTGACTGTTTCAGGCCATACAATGATTTTTTGAGCTTGCAAACTAATTTCCCTTTATGATGCTGCACAAAACCCTCTGGTTGTTCCATAAAAATCTCCTCATCTAAATCTCCATGTAAAAATGCAGTTTTAACATCTAGTTGCTCTAACTCCAAATCAAGCAATGCAATAAGTGCTAACACAATACGAATAGATACAAGCTTAACAACTGGTGAAAAAATCTCATGATAATTAATACCTTCCATCTGAGAATACCCTTTTGCGACCAATCTGGCTTTGTATCTTTCAATCTTACCATCAACACCTTTGTTCAACTTGAAGACCCACTTACATCCAACAACCTTTCTATCTTTGGGAAGTTCAACCAGATTCCATGTCTTGTTCTTGTTCAAAGAATCCATTTCTTCTTCCATAGCCATCTTCCATTTAGCATTGTCAACACAATCAATGGCTTCCTGAAAACAAGAAGGTTCTCCATCATCAGTAAATAAAGCAACATATGAAACATAATTTGAATACCTTTTAGGAGGATTTCTCTCCCTCGTAGATCTTCTTGGTGTAGGTGGTGTAGGTTGTGGAGTTTCCACAATTTCTTCATCTTCTATGACCTCTTTATCACCAAAAACTTCTTCTTGTTTCTTTAAGTCATTAGAAGATGGAAACTTCAATTGAACTAGTTGTTTAGATGGTACCTGTTCCTGTTCCACATCAACTTTTACATTTTCTGATTTAGTAAGAGAAGATTCATCAAAAATTACATCTCTGCTAATGACAATTTTACAAGCCGTAGGATCCCACAACCGATATCCTTTCGACACATCATCATATCCTACAAAAATGCACTTCTTTGATTTGGGTTCTAACTTAGATCGCTGATTTTTAGGAGTAAGTGCATAAGCTTCACAACCAAAAATTTTCAAATTCGAATAACTACAAGTATGACAAGTCCATACCTCTTCCGGAATTTGACAATTTATTGCGATCGAAGGTGACCGATTTATTAAATAACAAGCAATAGAAACTGCTTCTGCCCACAACTCTTGACCCAAATTAGCATCATTGAGCATGCACCTTGCTCTCTCTAGAAGAGTCCTGTTCATGCGTTCTACAACGCCATTTTGCTGAGGAGTGTATACATTTGTTTTATGTCTTATGATCCCTTCTTCTTTGCAAAACTTTTCAAACTCTAAAGAAGTAAACTCACCTCCGTTATCCGTTCTTAAGCACTTTATTGTCCTGCCAGTTCTTTTTTCAACCATAACTTTAAAACGTTTGAAAGTATCAAACACATCAGTCTTTCTTTTCAAAATATAGACCCAAAATTTCCTTGAAAAATCATCAACAAACAACAAATAATATGTTGCTCCTCCATAAGAAATAGTAGGAGATGGACCCCATACATTAGAATGTATGTAATCAAGTACACCTTTACTTGCATGAATCCCTACTTTGAATTTTTGTCTACATTGTTTTCCAAATATACAATGTCTACAAAACATCAAATCTAAAGATTTCAAATTTGGAAGTAATTTACGATCCATTAATACCTGTAGTCCTCTCTCACTCATATAACCAAGAAGCTGATGCCATAATCGAGTGGATTCTGATGCCACTTCAGATACCAATGCCGTTTCATTAGCTTGAGTTTTTCCAATCAGTTTGTAAAGGTTTCCTACTCTCAATGCCTTCATAACCACTAAATCATCCTTGGATACTTTCATTACCCCATTTAAACCTGTAAACTTATGACCACAAGAATCCAACACTCCCAAAGATATTAAGTTTTTCTTTAATTCAGGCACATGTTGAACATCCGTTAGTGTTCTAATTGCTCCATCAAACATTTTAACTTTAATACTTCCAAAATCAACAGTCTTACATGAAGAATTATCTCCCAAAAGAACTACATCATCATTAACTGTTTGATAAGAAGTAAACCATTCTCTATGAGGACATACATGGTGTGAAGCACCAGAATCTAACAACCATTCTTCATTGTAATCAGAAATATTACAAATGGACAACACCTCATCAACCATACCTGAATCAGTTTCAACTGAATTTGCTTCAGACTTGGAGTCTTCCTTTTTGGATTCTTGTCTTTTCCAACAGTCCTTCTTGAGATGACCATTCTTGTTGCAGTACTAACATTTGAGTTTGCTCTTTTTGCCCTTTGATTTAGACCTTGAAAAACCTCTTGATTTTCCCCCTCTTTTTTTGGATCGACCTCTAACAAACAAAGCTTCTGGTGTAGAGGATTCAATTCTAGCTTTATTTCTTAACTCCTCAGACAACAAAGCTCAACCACAATGTCAAATTCCAAAGATGTGCTAAGATTAATAGAAGATACTACATGATTCCAAGACTTAGGTAGAGTAACTAAAAGATTTACTCAACTGACAAATAAGAGTATTAAACACATTCAAATGTTCTGCAATTTTCGTACCTTCTTTCATCTTCATGCCGTATAGCTGTCTCTTCAAGTAAATTCGGTTTGTCAAAGACTTTGTCATATACAAGCTTTCCAATTTGCACCATAACCTCGCTGCTGTCTTTTCTGGAGCGATATTAAATAAGACATCATCCGCAAGACATAATCAAATTGTGCTAAGTGCTCTGGCATCTAGCTCCTCCCATTCACTATCTGTCATAGATAAGAGTTATTTTTCTTTGCCATCTAAAGCCTTCTACAACCCTTGCTGAACTAAGAGATCTCACATCTTAAGTTTCCACAACTCAAAGTTATTCTTGCCATTAAATTTCTCGATCTCAAATTTTGAATTTGACATCTTTGCCATAATTTTTTATTATTATTATTATTTCTCAGACTTCCAAATAATATGATATATATATTATCCAAATGTAATATATATATATATGCAGAATTTTAAGAAAGAATACCTAGCTGCTTTTGCTTTTCGGGAATGACACTGGCAGAATAGATACTGCTCTACCTTCCACAATTTACAGGCAGAAAATATCCTACCACTATTTACAGGCAGTGGCAAACGTGGTTTTTCCACATGAACTGGTCTCACGTCGGACTTTCTGCTCGACTTCTTCTCAGGACTACGGCGACTCCTCGGTGGCAGCTCTTCTCTCAACGGAGCTTTTGCAGCAGTACTTCACTATACAACGACAGCAGCGACTATCGTTTGGCAGAGACTCCTTGGCAAAAAATTCTTCACGCAGAGCGTGTGTCTGATGGTGACTCTCTGCTCCAACACCGGCGTCCTCTACCACTTCACTGGCGTCTTGCTGGCTGCTTCACCACAAGCAGCTTCACTCCACCACCGCCGGCTTCCCGGCTCCTTGCTCGCACGATAGACTAACGCCCTCTATGACAGCTCGTTCCTTCATACAACGACGGCAGTAGGTGCGGCTTTCCACGAGCTACAGCACAAACGACCTTACGGACTCCTCTCACTCAAACGGTGATACACTAGCACGCAGGCTCTTCAGGCGAATCTTCAACGACAGATATCCAACGGCTCTCACACAGAAGAAATCTCCTTCTCCCAGTAGTCTCTCTCTGGACAGGCACCAAATATCTGATACCACATGGTATTCAGATCTCTGAGATAACAAATTAATAACAATGATAATGAACAATAAATACATTCATCAAACACAAAGAATTTAACCTGGTTAAACCTCAAGTAACCACCTCAATACTTGGGAAACATGTACACTCGGCAAAGTATCAATATCTTATTTCTTTCAATAATGGTGATTACATACAAGGCATTTCTCACTCACCGAACCACCGGTTAGAAGAACTGCCCACCAACCAACCGTTAGACAAACCATTTTTAGTTATCGTTATTTGTTAATTAATTGTTAATTAGTTATTTTTAGTTATAGTTATTTTAACACCAATGGGAGGCATTGGTTGACTTGGTTCAGCAAGTATAACAAATCTCTGTTTTTCAGGGATTAAAATCCAACATCCCAGTTTCTATGCACATGTGACAGTTTTGGTAGCTACAGTAATTTAATGTTTCAAGTAGCGTGGCATGTTTCACTACAGGAAATTCTGGAAAGTGCAGTTTTTATATATGGGACAGCTCAGCGTCAAATCAAGGAGCCTCTGTTGGATCGAGTACGTGTTGATAGCCAGTTATTTAAGGAATTTATGATGTAAATAATTAGTCTTAATTAAAATCTTAATTTAGTAATGTAATTAAATCTAGAATATCATAGAATATTTTGAGTTTGTAGATTCAATTAGTTGTAATTTGATCCACATATTTTGGTATTTTGGAAGTCATCGAGTCTTTAAATAGGAAGTATGAATATAATGTAAGGGGTGGGATAAATCAGACACAGGATGCACTGTTATGTTCTGTACTTATACTCTGTACATTTTTAAGTGGGACATTTCTGGACTGGGGATATGTTATATAAAGTTAAATTTTTGAGTCAGTAAGTGATTCATCTATATGAATTCCGTACATTTTATTATGTAGATTCTTTTATGGTGAAGTCTTTATCATGATTTCCCATATTATATTTGATATTCATGTTTTCATTTCTTATGGTTATTTTAAAATATGACTATTTGTTGTATAATCATGAAATATGGTTATTCATGTTTTCATTTCTTATGGTTATTTTGAAATATGGTTTATTATGTAATATGAATGTTTGATGAGATGCCTAAGCTTAGTACCTAGTAGTCAGTATAAATTTTAGGACTAATAGGGAAGAAAAATAATTTTTTTAATTATGTGAATTGACACTATCTATCAATATTGTTGCTCCTATTTTTTTAAGTAACCAGAGACTTTGATACTTTGGGGTTGAGAAATACTTTTCATCATGGCAACCCAGAGTGTTGGTGGATAACATGGTCAAGTGGAGAGATGTTCCAACAATGCTGATTGATTTATCAATGGTTTTAGTTGTTCCTCAACTATTTCAAGAAGTGGTCAATGGGATTCATCTCCCTCTTTCGTAGTTTTACTTTTAGTAATAAGAATTGAATGACATTTTTATAATGAATCATTAACATGGTTTAGATTCATTACATCAAAGGAACAATACTTGAGAGTACAATTACTGAAAATGTAACTTGCTATTGTTTCTTTCCCATTGTTGAGAAGACCTTTTAGTTTTTTCTTTATATGATACCTTGCTACACCAACACTCTATGCATAATCTATAGAACGATAAGTTACGGTTTGTATCTATGAGTGTTTTATCTCTTTGTTTAAGAACAATGCATATTTGCAAAGATTAGCTGAAATAGATGCCAATTCAATTCTATGTTTGGATTGTTTGCCTTATTTTCGCAAACCAAAGAAATGAACTTAGTTTGAATTTTTTATGAGTTTTATTTTAGCAGGACCTTCTTATCTTCTATAAGTATTCTATGCAGTTTATCTTTTAAAAGAAAAGTTATGTGTCATTTTTGTCACTTGTATCTTTTGAAATAGAACTTGTTTTTACTTTTCTTACTTCAAAAAGTGGTTGTGCTTGCAAGAATGTCTCATTGCTCTAGGCCAATGTCTTCCTTCTTTTCCCTTGTTATATGCAAAATATAATGTGTAATATAATATTTGTATTTGGGCAAAATATGCTATTCATATACTTATTCAGATATTGTATAAACTTGTAATTGTTATGCATTTATGCATATGGTATTGAAAGATATTTGCTAGCTTTGATCTATAGTTATCAAATATCAGGGATACATGTAATTTGATGTCATATCTGCATAAACGTTTTCTTTATAGCAAAAGTTTGCCATCATAGCCATATGCTAATAATTTCTTTGTATAGAAATTCTATTGATATCATATCTACATAAAAGTTTTCTTTATAGCAAAAATTTGCCATCATAGCCGTATGCCAATAATTTATTTGTATATAAATTCTATTGATATCATATCTGCATAAAAGACTTTTTTATAGCAAAAATTTGCCATCGTAGCCTGAATACCATGGGGATATCTTACAGAATCAATATTTTTGGACAAAATTGAGATTAATTACCATACATAACATAATATTTCTCCTCCAATTTATTTATGTCGAGCTTCTCGATCCATCAAAATTGCCATAAATTTGCTTTCATAGCCGTATGCCAATAATTTATTTGTACATAAATTCTATCTATCTGTCCTTGCTATGTCATGGACATTACCACCATGTGGATCTTGTTTTAGAAGTAAGTTTTTTTAATGAATTATGTGGATCTTGTTTTAGAAGTAAGTTTTTTTAATGAATTATTAAGAGTGAGGGTTCTAATGAAAAATATAATAATGCAAAAGGTTAGGAATTAATGGCTAAATATTTGAAAATTAAACTCTATCCTTTGGATATTAAAATTTTTCACTACTCATACTCAAACTTTAGTGTCGAGGGGTGAACTTGATACTTTGTATTAAGAATGGAACTACATGCAAGTTCCATGTGAAAAATTGTTCTTATATTTTTGTTATTCATTATGTCGGTAATGGGTAAGACCCATTTATGTTATACGAGGATTTTAATCCTTTGGTTGGGTTATGTTACTGTTATTGGCTTCTATTGTGGAGGATGAAGCTCCTTTTATGTTGTACATGATTGTAGAGAGAGTAAATACAAGTATTAATATTATGGATATAAAGATTTCTTTGTCAAATAAATTTAAGAAATTGTGAGATGGAAAATACATCACCATGAGTATTTGATTTCTATTCATTAGAGAAGCCAAGTAGTGGCACCAGGTCACGACAAGAATTTTGGGTGAATAATTATTGTTGACTCCATCATCCTAGTGGATGTTTTTCCCAGCTCGGGGGTGGTCTCTCGATGAGGCAACATACGCCAGACAGAGAACGAGTTAGTTGGTTAGAATGTCCTTTAGTCACGCAAGTCTTCTCATTTCAAATAAATATTCTTCAGTTATTATGCTTTTATTATGAAGTCAAATTCTATAAATATATGTTTTATGGTGAAGTTACTTGAATAGTTTACTCTTGTGATTATTCCTTCATTATGATAATATTTGAAGAATATTGTTATAACTTAAATTATTAAGTAAATGGAAATCCATTAAATGTTCTTAATTTCTTAAGACTAATTCAATTAAACCCTATCTTGTTATGCTTCCATATGCAATTAATAATATGCACAATTAGTTTATAAGTTGATTTGGGTTGGACTCTAGTGAAATGGTTATTTGATGTATTGGCTTAACAACAATATAGTAAGTGAGATTTTATTATGGATTAATTTACATTTATTGTATGTAAGGTTAAGTTTAGAGAGAATCTATTTGAAATAATGCTCAAGTATTCATTGAATTTTACATAGTTTATTCAAAAGAATGTGTATTCTCTCGATTATCGTATTGTTATGTAAACAATAAAGTCTAACTTAATTGTCATGATGAGTGATATTTAAGGAAAAATTTTATACCCCAATTCCCTAAAATAGTATTGAGGAATTTGGTTACATTACAACTATTCAATACATATTCCCCCATAGTAAGATTGGTATTATGGAATTTCCCTGAGCAATTGAGAGTTCCTCCATCTGCAATCATTACTTGAAATTTTAGTGTTGGATATACGAAGCAATTGAGAACTTTGGCTAATTTACAATTAATGATGAGTACTACTAGAATCAATCAACATAGTTACCTTTTTCTTTTTGATATATCTTTCGATCTTGAGAGTTTGAGGAGTGATAATTCCAACCAATGCATGGCAAGATATGGTGGGAGTAATCTCTTCTATTTCTTCAGCTGGAGATGGTTATTGTTCTTTTGCTTCTTTCTCTTCACAATCTATGTAGAATAATTTCTTCTCACCACACTTATGTCCCTTGCTACACTTGTTGTCACAGCTAAAGAATAGACGCTTTTCTCTTCTTTCATCTAGTTATTGAGACGTAAACCTTTGAGGTGGCTTAGAAGAAGGAACATTATTCTCTATATATGTGTTGGAGGTGGTTCTTCTAGAAGCCATTGCCATATTTTTACTTTCAACTTTCCTTGCCAAGGTGAAAGCCTTCTCTAAGGATGTTGGTTCAAAGAGCCATACCTCATGCTGGATGTTATCCTTCAATGTTCCAATAAAGACATCTAGCAATTTATCATATGGTATTCCCTCTACTTTGAGACTCAACTTTTGAAATTGTTGAATGTGCTCTCTTACTAGATTCTTTTTCCTTAGATTGATCAATTGGGTAAAGAAGGAATTGCTCTTAACATCATCATGATATGATATCAATTCTTCTATAAAAATGGACCAAGAGATAATGAAGTTCTTTTTGTGTTCACAAACCCATTGGTACCACACAAACTGCTCAGGCTCTAAATATAAAGATGCAATAGGTACATTTTGGAGATTTGGCACGTGGTGTATATCAAAAACATTCTCCATCTGAAACATCTGTGTTATGGGGTCCTTTCCTACATCAAAATTCCTCATGTCAATATTAGGGAGTTGGATACCCCTTGCGGACCATCCTTGGTTACTTCCATTACTAGAATCAATTCCTCTCGGAATATTCTTTATTAATGGATGGTTTCTCAACATGGACATTATCTTTATCTCCGTGAGTACCATGGAACACATTGTTACTTGTAGGGAGATTATCCTTTAAATTTTGTATGAGATTAGCAATATTTTTCATATTTTCTCCATATTATTATCCATATGTCCCATCATATTATCCATGTGTCCCATCATTTCCTCTAAATTAAGTAAATAAACTATTTTCACGGACCCTTTAATCATATCTTCTAACTTGGACACTTGAAAAGAGAGGTCTTCACTTTCATCAGAGGCCAGGGTTGAATCTTCAGGTGGTTTGATTGGAGTGTGATTTTTTCCTCTTCCTTTTTGTGACATTTTGAAAATATAAATAGATATCACACCTTGGGTTCACCTCAAATAGATCCTTATACTAAAATTTATTCAAATTTAAAATGACGTACCTTTTTCAAACCTTGATTTGAAGACTGATTTGATGTATGAACTTCCAATTGAGGAAAGCATGAATTTTAGGTCCCTATGAGTCTAAAATCATTGCAGGTGGTATCCTGATATGTCCTCTTTCCAATGCCACAAGTTTCATTGAATTTGGATGTGCCAAAAAAATGTTGTGACAATTTTTCCAACACTTGTTATTTTTGGCCTTTTTAGAAGAGTGAGAGAGTACGACCTGCCACACGTCCAATTTTTTGAGTCAGATTATGAAATTGATACCCAAGATAGTGTGTTCTATATTATTTATGATGCAATAGGTCTCACTGAGTTTGGATCTTGCATGATACAAATATAACCAAATTTTCTAGAACACATATTTTAGACTAGTTTTTGGACCACTCAAAAACCCTAAAACCCTAACTTCCATGGAGTATAAATATGAACTTGTAATGATTCAAGATCTGAAACTTGTACCATATATTGCTCAGTTTTCCCTCTAAATCCCATGCGAGTTTCATTGTCTGAAACATTCTATACAAAAAATTATATCGAAAATGCCAAGATGGCTCATTTTAGAAGCATCCAAGCTCTGATACCAAATGTTATGCAACCAAGTCCCAAAAAGATCATGAAAAGAGCATAATTGACCGGGAATCATAATCCACACCTTAATAATGAAAAAAAAAGAGATGCATAGAAAGCCTCTTTGAGGGGGAAACCTCCTTACACAATGTACTAAGTACACAATAAAAGACAAGATGAGATGAGATGATTCAAATGAAAAAGTCTCCTTCCTATATATAGGAGACAAAGAGGTACAATTACAACTAACGTACCTAATCCAATATAACTAATATAATAATATTAATGACAATTATCGCTAATAGACCCAAGACGAAATCGTTAATATATAATGAGCCATAATATAGGGGGTAATGTGCCAACATTTAGGGCTTTACAAAAAACCTATTATTTCCCATTTTCTATGCTCTGCCTTGTGTTAACTAAGTGTCATATTGAATTTGTACTGGTATTAAATTTAATGGATCCCATTGAAGGAGTAATATTTGTGGCAATTATGTCCATTGTTTTAGTTGGGAGAATTGGATATATGGTTACTTTTCCTTCTTTCGATCTCAGTAGGGATATGGGCAATTTCATTATGCTTGGTGATTCCACAATATCCTCTGGCACAGACAAATCCTTGCAGATCACCTTCGATATAGGTAGTCCCGAATCTTCTCAAAAAAAAAAATTGGAAGAACGCTATTGCAAAAATAAATGTAGGGTATTCATGGAAACAATACAATTCGATCGATCATACGATTACGAGAAGGTGAAGAGATGGGGGGCTTCCTAGTGGGATGAGCCTGTATTCAAAATCATTGGAGATGCAGTGTCCGACATTGTCGACCACACCATGAGCATGGCATTTAGGAAAAGCAGGCGCTATTACGTTAGGATTCAGGTAACCTGAAAATGCATAGTCGAATGTACTCTCATGTTATTGTTGAGTTTTTGTAAAACGATCAAGAAATCAGAACTGAAGTACACAAATTTTTTGTCTTAGTGGCAAATTTCAAAATGCATTTTTAATTTGCACCCATTTTTTGTTTGTTGAACAAGATCATGCTTCTGGTGTTTATAGGGGAGCTGATCCCAAGAGAAATGCATGGGTGAGGTCAATGATCCGAGTGAAGAAAATGGGAAGGATGTTGATCAACTTTGCAAATGACATATTGAAGTAGAAGAGCATGGAGTCTCTCCCCTTCCAAGGAAAATGGAAACTCTACCTCAGCAATGCCGAGCAGCTCGAATGGCTTGCCGAACATGTCATTTCTGAGCATCCATCAAGGCTTTCTAGGCCAATTCCTAATGTACTACTGAAGCAACTGAGCTCGCCAAACTCATTAATGAACTCTGCACGCATATCACGTTAAGCATTCCCATCATTCTTGAAAATTACTTATTTTGACAGGAAGGGAGAGGAATTGTAATGCAGCCACCCTTTGCAATGCTTTAGGCTTTGATATTGATGTGCCATGTAGCTAATTAACGTCGTTGTTAGATAGGTTTCGCTAGAAGCAATGGCCATCTATAACCACTATTCGTCATCCGCAAGCTATACTTGACACTGTCATTGGAGCACTGTTCAATAGTGCCCTGCCTGTTCTCCTATACCTCCTTGAGAAATCTATAGATTGACATGTGTAGTTGTCAGCTCTGAAGTATCGTATTGGTATATGATACCACCTTTTTTGTTTATAAATTAATTGTATTTATTTTTTAATTTTGATAATTGATAGCACTGCTCTTGATATTTATATCCCATCATAAATATCCAGTACCAATAAAAATCAAAATTTTAAATTTTAAAAATGATTATAATTATTTCCCGTTTCCAAAATAACCAAATTTTACAAAACTTTGTAAAATTTTTTGTTGGAAATCCAAAAAACTTAAGTAACTATCGAAAGAAATAAAAATGCTTCAATTTTTTTGTTGGAAATCCAAAAAGCTTAAGTAACTATCGAAAGAAATAAAAATGCTTCAAATAAAATATAATAGATTACGTATACAATATTATTGAAGAATAAGAATACTGTATGTATACTAACATCTTAAAGATGAGGAAGTCCAAAATAAAGGAAAATAGAAAAACAATAAAGTATAGATAAGAAAAAACTTATAATAATAATTAAAAAAGAGAGAGCATATAATGAATATTTATTTCTCATCAGAAAATAACTTTCTTTTATTAATATTTTTTTTAATTTACAAAAGTTAAAATGTTTATATTCTATTTTTAGTTTATTTGAAAAAATATTTAAATAAATAAATTCATTTTCAATTTTTCAAAGTTTTATAAATCAAAATCTACTCGATAAATAATAATGATCATAATTTTTGTCATATTATATATATATATATATATATGTTCATAAGAAAAAGCTATACTTTATTAAAGAAGTATAATGATACTAGTAGCCTCAAAGAGTATCCACTATAGCACCTCCAACACGACAATGAATAAAGCTGAGAGCACACCAAAAAACGATTCCACCCAAAATCAATACAAGTTAAACGTGATATACCAATCCCCCAAACCAGAGTGGTAGATACAAAAAGGTCAAAGGCCCATAGCCAGCAAAAAGTATAAAAAACATTAAACACAAAACACACAAGACCACAATAGGACCATAGTATTGTATTCCCAATAAATATGGATGATGAATGTATGTAGACAATGACTGAAAAATAACATAATCTAATCTAACCATGAAGAAAAAGCCAAAACATTTATAAATGCTTATATATATATTTTTCATTCAAAATCACTATTCACCATCATTATTGATTCTTTTCTATCATTTTTCTAAAACATCGAAAACAATGATCATATATATAATAATAATAAATATAAATATATGCTAAACATATAAAATACACCCCATAAAAAACATAATCTCAACATAATTTTATTAAAAATCACAAATAAATCACTTTTTTATTTATTTATTACACAGCTCATCCCAGCAATCGTATACCTAATTCCAAGACAAGACAGGTCATATAAATATATGCTAAACATATAAAATACACCCCCCAAAAATATAATCTCAACATAATTTTATTAAAAATCACAAATAAATCACTTTTATTTATTTATTTATTACACAGCTCATCGCAGCAATCGTATACATCATCCCAAAACAGGTCATATTTGTATACTCCACACACAACGATGACGATTATGACAGCCTGTTCTAAGGGGCAACTTGTAAAACCCTAACGACACTATATTACAGTAAATCACATCGGACATTATCCCACACCAAGATCCTGCTCTAAGTGGCAACAGGTAAACCCTAAAGAAACTCTTGGTATAGTAATAACACTGGACTACAATATTCAGATAAACACACACGGGCAGAATGAATCCACAAGCAAGTGCTACTTCCATCACAAATGAGGGTTTGGTTGTTCACTCCTCAGATTTAAGCTCGCGGATCTCATCTGCAAACGCTTTCAATCTCTGATGCGATTCATCCATAGCCTTTCTCGCCAACACTCCAATCTCCTTAACCTTCTTCCTTTCCTCTCCTCCACATTCCTCCCCCATTATTTGTGCCACGGCGGTCTTTAACTTTTCTCTATTAGGAACACCGTTCTCGCCTTCACATAGCAGCAAGCCGATCTTTAGCACCTCCGACAGTAACAAAGAATTGCAGAACTGATCTCCCGACACGGGCCATGTAATCATTGGAACCCCCATGGCTATGCTCTGTAACGCGGAATTCCAATCGCAGTGTGTGAGGAATCCCCCGACGGAATGGTGCGAGAGAATTAGTTGTTGTGGTGCTGGGCCTCTGATTATGAGCCAATTACCTCTATTCTCATCTACTCGTTCGTCAAACCCTGGGGGCATGGCAGTAATGCTGTTATGAACCCATATGAAGGGCTTATTCATGGCCTCCAGTCCTTTGGCTAATTCCATGATTTGTTCGTCAGACAGAACGGAGTAGTTACCTAAGCAAACGTAGAGAACGGATTCCGCCTCCTGCGAATCCAACCACTGAAGGCAGCCGCGCGATTTATCGTCGGAATGATTGAAACCCTCAGGCGGCAGAGTCGGGCCGATTGGCCAAATAGGCCTGTCCGTGGTCTTGTGCAGGTGATCGATATGACCGAGCTCGAGGTCGTAGAAGGTGTTGATGAGGGCACCCCAGCTCTTGAGATTCAGAAGCCTGTTCTCTCGCATGAACTCCGACACGGGATCGAATCTCTGGAACGCCCGTGCAGTATGAGAAATCTGGGTCCGGCGAAAAGCGATCTGCATAGGAAGGTCGGGCATTATAAAATACTCGTCGTCAGTCTTGACCTCGAGATGTGGCATATGCGTCCACAGGGAATTGTCTACGCAGGTTCCGAATGCACTGGACGTATGGAAAACGGCTCTGGGGATCCCGAACTTGGCAGAGATTTGTTGCGTCCATCCGAGATAGAAGTCGGTGATTATGCACACTGGACGTACCGTCTGCTGTTGGATCCACTGCTCGATTGGTTTTGCGAGTAATCGGAACGAGTAGATGAGCAGCGGGACGGATTTCCAGTGAATATCTTCTTCCTTTTCCATTAATTGATCGGATGGGAGGGGGATATAAAGAGGCCGAATGTCCAGCTGGGACTCTGTTTTAGCTCGCTGTAAGAGATGTTGCAGGGGAGGGGAATGAGATCGTGTTGTGAGAATTGTGATGGAGATTCCATGGGAAGCCAGTCGGTAGGAGAACTCGAGAAACGGAATCAATTGGTTTTGGGCAGGGAATGGAATGGCCAATACATGGGGAGATTTGCTTGTAGCAGCAGACTCAGACGCCATTGATGTACTGAAAAAATACTCTCAACCGTGAAGTATGCATTAACTGGTTATAAGCTTGAAGGATTGATGGTTAGACAATCCTTATGTGTATCGAATAGCGTATCCTTTTGACTGGTAGGTTGCGTGTTTTCTGTGGTGTTTTCAGATGGACTTTTATATTTTTTTTAAGGTGCAGTGGGGTTTTGGTGTTTTTTATCGCCAAGCTGCGGATACTGTGTCACATAAAATAATGTACTAAAAATTAAAATGTGTGCTGGCAAACTCCAAATGATCCTATCTTCATTGGCATATTCGTTGAAAAGTTTTAGAAGAATCTTCTGAAAACTAGGATGGCTATAACAATATAACAATTTTCAAACCAGTATTATTTAATAAAATACTTTAATACAATTTTCAAACTAATCTTACATAATAAAAATTACTTTAATATATAGTAAGTAGAAGCCTTAATATATAGTAAGTAGAAGAAAATGTTATACCATTATTAAAAATCATATTAAAAATAAACTATTTTGAAAATTAGCAATGCGAAATATAGTATGAATATAACAAGATATTATTCCATTACTAAAATTCAATATGAATTATAAGATTAAAGAAATGTAATAGAGACATAAAGCTAATAATAAGTTTAAAAGATTATCTTTGCATGATAAGACACCATATTTCCTTATAACCATATTATAAGGGGTTTCTTTTATAATAGGATGGTTTTTAATACAATCTTATGCAATGCTTGTATCGTTTGTTATATATCATATTTTAATATATTGTTTTGATGAAAATTTCATATTTATATGAAAAGTTTTAATTTTGTAATATTTGTATTTATTATTTAAAATATGTTATCTTATAACATATATTTATAGAATTTAATTTTTATTAAATTTAATGTTTTGAAATATATATATATAAAAAGTCAAGGCAATATTAACACTTATGCAAATATGTATTAAAACTTTTGGAAGGTATAACAATTTTCAAACCAATATTATTTAATGAAATATTTTAATACAATTTTCAAACTAATCCTATTCGATAAAAATTACTTTAATATATAGTAAGTAGAAGTTTTAATATATAGTAAGTAGAAGAAAATGTTATACCATTATTAAAAATCATATTAAAAATAAACTATTTTGAAAATTAACAATGTGAAATATAGTATGAATATAACAAGATATTATTCCATTACTAAAATTCAATATTAGTTATAAAATTAAAGAAATGTAATAAAATTCAATATTAGTTATAAGATTAAAGAAATGTAATAGAGACATATAACTAATAATAAGTTTAAAAGAATATCTTTGCATTATAAGACACCATATTTCCTTATAACCATATTATAAGGGGTTTCTTTTATCAATAAGATGGTTTTTAATACAATCTTATGCAATGCTGGTATTGTGCAAGTGATTTTAGAATTTAAAATTTCTAAAGATAAGGTTAGAATGGTTATACGTTATCTTTGTTGCATTGATTTGTTAAATGTCATAGACATTTTATTAAATAATTTATTATAATAGATTTATATATTTTGTAATTTTTATTATTAAATGTTTTATTTAAGATTTACATTTGATGTTATTTATATGAAATATTAAATAAAATAAAATTGAAATGAAAGAAGTTAAGCAAATAACATACCATCTACATGTTGCTAAATTTTGTTAGTATGGTTCGTTTCAACAAGCCTTGCTTTACATGGTGACTCGAGTTCGAACCTCACAAGTAGTTGGGAGGAGACACTTAAAATTCCAACCATGTTAAGGGTTTGTGTAGCTCATACCAAGTGCAATCCTTGGGTGATTTTGACGGCCTAGATTCCCTTGGGTTGTAGTTTCTTAAACCACAGTCTTGTCCCACAATTCACAAACAAACTAGTGAACAAAAAACAAACACCATCCACATGATGACACAAGATGTGCCCTGGGAAAATCCAATATGGGAAAAACCTAGCAAGAAGGTGAGTTCTATGCCTTTTTTTTTTCTTAGTTATGAAATGAAAATACAAAGAAAGTGCACTCACTATGGAGTTTCCATTATCATTGCAGCCTAAATGGTTGTTGTCATATCTTCTACTTCCTATGTTATAGTTCAATATCCCCCTCCTATATTATCTACTCGACTATGGAACACTAAAACAATAGAATAATAAGGAAGTTCCCCTTCCCTTCCTAGCCACCTAGTACTTAACATTGCATGATAGTCATTTATGGTTTTAGCATGCCTCAACTCTTGATTGGGGTTAGGCTTTTGGACCCTCTTGAATTTTCTTGAAAGTCAACATGTAAGTAGCTCTACATGTTTAAGTATTGGGAACTGATGCAACATCCACATAGTTTCATGGTGGCAAATATGATAGGTCAACTTATGGGAGGCATAACCTCCTCATATGAACTTCAATTGAGGTGATCATCTTTGTGACGTTAGGAATCTGTCAATGTGTTGAATAGCGCTGAGACGATATGCACTTCATTTACAAATTTTTGACTCTAAAAATAACCGTTTAATGCCACTAATAGGCTCGAGAGGTTTCCAGACCTCAAAGATCACTAAAGCAAGACCTGCCCCTATAATGATCCCTACAAACCAATAACTCTAATTTTTCCACCTCGGAAGTACCATAATCAATAAAAAATTATATGATGATTCATTTCGAATCATACCTCTGCATTTAGGGATGCTTTTGGTCCATAATATATTTTAGCTAAGGAGTTGAAAAAAGATTGTTTTCCCTTTACCTCCTCCATAGACTACCATTTGGCCTTCCTTGGAAGTTTTCCTTTCAACCCAACTTGTCAAAGTTTAGGTTACCCTTATTTAGTTGTTTCAGAATTAACACTTATTTAATTAAGTTTGGAATTTTTAGGCGAAATATGGACTAAAAAACCATGAATTTAGCCTTAAAGTGTCAATATCAACCTTTCCAAAGTAGAAAATTGGGTTTTGAAAGTGGCAATATTGGGTTTGAGTGTTATTTTCTATTCCAATAATGTGTTTTTTGACTACTTATGAACCCTAAATGTGCACTTTTGTTAATTTGGATAATTCGGTCAATGCGGACAAAGACTAACCTCCCTAATTTGAATGGTTCAAATCTAGAACAAAACATGACAGAATATAAAACATTCCCTAGATCATACAATCAAAGTATTGGCTAGTGAAGATATCTCATACCTTTGTGTTTGAAGTTCATCCTTGCTAGTTGTGCTTCCCAGCTCCTTTGTTTTGATTAGTGATTTGTAGATGAAGGTAACACAAAACAATGCAAGTGAAAGCAAAAATGTACTATTGATAAGATCTAAGCAAATAGTCAAGGAGAAATGCTCTAAAGCTTTAGATCGCATAAGAAAAATCTTTATGGGAAAGATAATATATTGTTTTATTATGAACAAATAATGAAAAGACTTACAACCATGCCTTGACATTGTGAAGGTCCTTCCAATGGGTCAATTTCCTTAACTTGTCACCTTGCCTCAAGAGAATGGCTATCAAAGGTCGACACAATTTCTCCAGCACTTAGACACTATGAACTCTTAACTCTCCCTCACCCATGGGAATGAGCTTGTATTTATAGGACAAAAGGGATAAGAAGGATATGCGAGATAAGGGCAGACGGATAGGGTTAGATCCCAACAAGTAAGGAGTTCAATTGAGATCCACCCAAATAGGAGGGTATATCCATCCACAAGGACTTCTCTCTAGAAGTTGCTTGAACCTTCCTTTTTTCCATCTGTACAGATAGTGTCGTACCCTGCTAAATATCAACATGTGACATTTAGGGGTTTCACAATCCGCATGAAAGCAAGTTGTGAAATTGTCTTAATTTGCTAGAAAGCAACCTGCGATAATGAAGAGTGTTACAAGTTGTCATACAACAACCTATGGAAATCCTGCCAACTAAGTTGTTTGGAGGGAAGAAACTTCATAAGTCTCATTTTCTTGGAAATTTTTATCAAAGGTACTTCAGGGATTGTGGTAAGGTTGAAGGTACATGGTTCATTATCACGGTGATGACGAAATTTTTGTGTAACGGATTACCCTTCAAAGTATGAAGCTAGAGTGAAGTGATAGCTGAAATACTTTGTTAGACGAAGGTTAAGGAAAAGAACCATCGGTCAGAACCATGTCAACAACTAACAAGGACTTTGTATTACAATAATTTAACATCTCTGAGATAAGCATCTCAATGACTCACATCATTGCTTCTGACCAATACATTGCAAATCCATGATAGTACTAACTCAGGATACAACCATTAACATACAACGTGGATCTGTACCTAACAATGACTGAGGATAAATCATGGATACTAGAATACAAATGTAGATCCATGATATAAAATAATACAGCCACGACTAATACCAGGTGGATCTGTGTGACAGTACATCAGTGAGGTCACCAAAATGATATCTATGTGGGAACCTACTAAAAAAATCTCCATCACAACCTAGGTAAAGTACATAATGAGAGTCCCCAGGGTCTTCAACCTGAACCCCAAATGATACGATTCTAGCCATGTGAATAAAGGACTTGGCGTTGAAGATGGTATAAGCCACTCGATTATCGGTCAATGGGGTATACTGTTAACAAGTGCGAGGGAGATTACCATTGATGTCAATGATTCCCAAGGTACCCTAGTACATTCCCAAGAATCCGAGTGGACAAGTGGCAAACAGTTGAGAAGACTACGCCAGATAGCAGAAACATTACCTTTGTTGACAGTAGGGCTCCAGAATAAATATGTCACAGGCAAATGCTTGAGGTACTTTTTGTGGATAATCTTCCCCCATAAACCGCCCCCAAATAAGACCCTCCAGAGGCTTTTGGCACATAAATCCCGATTAAATAAACAAAGTTCCTTAATGCCCCACCCCCCAGGTCTAAAGGTAAAGATAACGAGCCCTGTGAGGCCAGATGAAATTTGGTCATACTCAAATTGCCGGCCCATAGGAAATTGAAAAACAATCTCTTCAGAGCATTCAAGATACACCCTGAAATAGCAAATAACGTAAACCAGTAGACAGGGATCCCTTGCAGGACTGATTTAAGAAAGGTGAGGCGCCCCACTAGGGAGAGCCATCGAGCCGACCAGGCATTGATGCGATGTTGAACCTTCCTAACAAGCCATTTCCAATCTGCAGTGAGGTAGCCATTAGGCTTCAAGAAGAATCCCAAGTAACGGAATCCTTCCTCAATCCGAACCCATTTAAAGGGAAGAATCAACTATAAGGAGGAGAGTAGAACCTGATCTTTGACATGGTAGATGACAACAGATTTAGGGAGGCTGACTTCCATCCCTGTAGCGATACAAAAAGTGTCAACCACTTGATTAAACTGCTGCCATTCCACCATCGACGCCAAACCAAACAATAAGACATCGTCCACAAAAGGTGAATGAGTAATGGAATAGTCAGGAGCCACCTTCACCCCGCTTAATAAACCCTTAGATTTGGCATCACGGATCAATAAACTAAGACCTTCATGGCTAGAATGAAAAGATAGGGCGAGAGTGGACACCCTTGTGGAATGCCCCGATTGCCATTGAAAAATCCAGACGGTGACCCATTAATGATAACAGCGAAATTTGACGATGTGATACAGGCCATTATCCAACCAGTAATTTCTGTGGATAAACCAATTTGTATAAGAACGAGCCTCAAATAATTCCAGTCCACACGATCGTAAGCTTTGACCAGGTCAAGTTTTAGAACTAAAGCCTCCTTTTTCTTGCACTTAATGGAATGAAGGCCCTCCTGAGCCAGACCCACAACATCCATAATTTGTCTGCTAGTAAGAAACCCGAATTGTTCAGCAGAGATGAACTTAGCAAGATAAGGTTTCAGACGCAAAGCAATCACCTTAGCAATGATCTTATAGAGAAGGTTACACAGTGAAATGGGCCGAAACTCATTGAATTCCGCAGGTCTGTCACTCTTAGGAATGAGTGTGATATAGGTCGCATTGATACAGGTAGGCACCCAACATCTAGTTCTCGACTCCTCCACCGCTGCTGTTAGGTCATCCACAAGCATATCAAAGAAATGAATGTAGAATTCGACGGTGAGACCGTCCGGTCCTGGGCTTTTGTCATGAGAAAAACCATTGAGGATCTCCCAAATCTCGCTCTTCTCAACAGGATGGCCGATAACCGCACAATCCTCATCAGTAAAATAACGAGGAAACTTGAGAACCGTCTGAAGCTGTTTTAACAAACAGGGAGGGTGTTTCTGAGTGAAGAGATCTTTAGAATGTACTGCCGCAGCCTCCTTCAGAGAGGGCTGATCCGAAATGACACGACCATCCACAGTAAGGTCCCAAATAGCATTGTTAAGACGCCTTTGGTTGGCGAACTTCTGAAAAAACTTGGTATTAAGGTCCCCCGCCTTCAGCCAAATAACACGGCTTTTTAACCTCCAAGTCTCTTCCCAGAAAGAGAGGATCTTTAGATGCTCAGTTTCCAGAAGGGTGAGGTCAGCCGCCCGAGATTCGTCAAATAGATTGTCATCCACCACGCTCGTGAAGTCATGGATCCTCGCCTCAATCATCTCCAGGTTACCCATTAATTGATGCTTCCTTTCCTTATCCCAGGATCGAATCTCCTTAGGAAGTTTCTTGAGTTTTTGCACAAAGAGAAACAATGCCGAGTTGAAAATACCATCCACCAGGAGGTGCCATAAAGAGTGTACCAATGAACCAAACTCCGAGTCCCCCAACCAAGCAGTATTGAACTTGAACGGAATATATGAGGGAGCTGAATCAAAGTCCAACTGTAGCATGATGACCTGATGGTTAGAGAAACCCACATAGTGCGTCCAAGACCGATATCGAGTGAGAATGGAGCACAGAGAATCAGACATATAGAAACGGTCAAGCTTCTTTGCAATACCAGCCACACCAGTCTGCTTGTTAGACCATGTTGGTGAAAGGATGTATGGTTTTATATCCACCATACCAAAATCCTTGAAGAGAGCAATAAAGAAATCAGAGAGAGGGTCAAGGGGATGACCCCCCCCCAAACTTCCTCCTAAGACGCGGTGAAATTCAAATCCCCGGCCACTATATTGAAACCATCATCAAATAAACCCGATGTTGCGACCTGGTCCCAAAAACATCTCTTGTCACTATATGGTGCATAGATATTAAATATTTTGACATAATGCCCAAAACCCTTCACGGCTCCTTCAAGCATAACACCTGCAATCATGCGAAAAGCCTTCAAATTAGCTGTAGTCGGGTTCCAAGCAGCTAGTGTACCTCCCGATAGCCTAATAGAATCAGTGCTAGCCACATGCCAGCCGGGTTTAAGTTTAAGAAATAGTTCAATAGAAGCTATGGTCGAGGTCATAGTCTCCTGTAGTAGAATAACCTGTGGGTTGATGGAAGAAAGTAGCCATCGTAACGCCACCATTTTAGGACCACGGCCCAGTCCATGCACATTAAGGGTCAAAATAATCATGAGATAACCCCCGGGGGGGCTGAAAAATCTCTAAGAGCCCTAGTAGATGATATACATGACATAGGAGGATCGGGAAGACCACGATCGAAAAGCGACTGGACCGACGAGTTTAATGGAGAGCCCCGGGCCACTCCTTTAACCTTAGGGCCACGCCGTGACTTACGGATAGTAATGTTCCCCCAAGAGATGGAATTGTTAGAGACCACTTCAGGGTCAGCCTGTGCAGAGGTAGAGTACATCGGAAGCGGAGATGGAGGCACGGGGGATGATGAGACGGCGAGTGGAACAGCTACACAAGAAGGTAGTGGTTCCGTGATAAGGTCGTCCTCAAGCGAGGACGAGGACAGAATAATATTAAGCGCTGGTGGACGAGAGATCGACAGGGGTGGAAAGGAAAGGAGTGAGTCGAGCTCCAAAGTAGTAGTGGCAAGAGGTTCCTCTAGGGAAGGATGAGACAAGGGAAAGGTAGGAGGGGAGTTTGGGACCTCCAACGTGGGATCCAGGCCCAAGGACAGGGGAGCACGTGATGGGGGGGGAGTAGCTAAGGGAGAGGATACACACCTCACCGGACAGGAAGAGTCCACCCCCGGTATATCAACCTCAACGCATGCAGAATCCCAAGTAAGGGCATTCCTCAACTCAACCGTAGGTAAGAATTTAAGAATGGAGGGTATGGACAAAACAAACTTACCAATTAGGTCTGATGCCGACGTCTGGTCTAGAGGAACGAAGATATCCAACGAGTCTTCAGCCGGGTAACGGACCCTGACCCTCTGATGAGCCCCCAGCTTCAGCATTTTGTAGCTTTCTTCTGGGGTAGTGGGCCTTTGAGTGGCTAGGTTCATGGCAGCCATGACAACGAAAATATATCTTCCAATAGTCTAGGGTTTGAATAAATGAGCCACCCTCCCAAATAACCTCCAGTTCACCCAGTAAACCTTTCGAAGTGTCAATGTCCACTAGAACACGGGGTGTGCGTCGTTCAGAACCGCAGAGTAAATCTTCCTCGAGTAAGATGAATTTACCGATAGAGCTGGCGATGGCTTTAAAACCTTTGAGAGACCAGCACTGGAGTGGGAGATCTGGCGGAAGGACCCAGAGGTGGCGAGATTTTAATTTAGCAGTCCTGGGGTCAAAGCCCGAGTGCCACCAGCTGAGGACCAGAGAGCCATGACCAATAATCCAATAACGACATTCTATACTCTCCTTGTCTTCAACAGAGAGGAAGTGGAAAAGAATCCATCCATTAGGGAGCATGAGTACGCGCGGAATGTTTTTAACCAACGACCTCCACTACCGACGGATCCACTCAAGAATTGCTGGTCGATCGAGTTTGATGTACTCGAACTTACCCACCAGGGCTGGTTCCGAAAGAGCGAGCACCATATCGCAGGTCACGTCCTTTCCCAAGACGCAGAGAGCGTGACCCTCCTTTAACTTCTCAAAAGGTGGCGAGAACTCCTTACATCGAGGACCTGTAGGGTTAGAAATAGGAGAACCCTCTGCCAGTTCCGAAACCGGGGAAACAGGTGAGCCAGAACAGTGAGGGCTCCGGCTGCAAGGATCCTCAAAACATACTTCAAACGCCAGATTGGTAACAACCCTTAAAGGATCCAAACTCGGACACGTAGGACGAGCCATAGACCCGAGAAACAAGGTGACATCACTACTTCCGGTGAGGGTGTCGAAATAACATAATACAAGGCTAAAACCACAACCAACACACCCAGAAAACAATAGAAAAGGCACCGAAAATGAACCCCGAAAATAGTAAACTGCCAGGAAACAATGATAAACTCCGCAGGTAGGAAGATACACCAATGCCGATACGTCCCAGTAACGAGCAGAGAAAACAAAGAGACAAGGGCATTGACAAACCCTAGAAATAGTACCCTAAAAAATCGTAGAACCCAACACGTAAAGTCAACAACAAATACTAAAAAACCCCCCGTTCCCACTTTTTTAACCTGGATGGTAATAGGCCTGTTGCCCCACAGCAGGCTTGACTCCAGGGGTATGAAAGGACATACGGCTTGCAAAGGCCTACGATGGATGATAACCCGTCCTACCTGGACATGAGCGAGGTGGTAGTGTGATGGACCATACCGTCGTAAACACAGCCCAGAAGAAACGTTATCAAGTTCCTACACAATTAAACCAGGTCCAAAAAAACACCATATAAGCAGAAACCCTCACCCTACTATGTTGTTGAAGGGCCGGGACACATCAACTTTGATCAATACCATTGACAATAATGTACCAGAGAAAGAGCTAAACACGGTGATGATTTTAATAATCAATGAAACAAAAGCCAAGCTTAAAAGTGCATGTTAAGGTATTTTGTCTTGTATTGATATAATTGCACTTGATATTATAAGTACTATATTATAAAAGTATATATTAAATTCTTAAAATTAATTTTGATTTTAGTTTAGTTGAAGTGAGAATGTTTATAATAAATTTAAAACGTGTCACTATATGAATAGAGGCTGTATATTTCTAATGAGTTACACATAGTATAAAAGAAAAAGAGTAATATATGTATAGATAAGATGATATTTAATTTAGATTTAATTTAATTTAGATATATATCTTAATTTTGATTTATCAATATGTTAATTTTTTTTATTTTTAAATTTATATATATATATAATTATAGGTACTAGGAATAAATTTAAATTCTTCTAATAGTCGGTGTAGATGTAATACGAATATTTTTACTAATAGATAATTAAATTTTGAAAACCAACTAACAAAAACTAAACTTTAATTATTTAAACACTATACAATAAAAATACCATTCAATTTCATACTTTCTTATTAAAACAATTGTTAATAACTAGTTGTATGCTCCCACACTAGCCATATCCATTGTTGAGATTTTATATTTTTGTTTTTTAATTATATTTTTTAATTTTATTATTTATATGTCACTTTACATTTATGTTGTATATGTGAATATTTCATTAAAATTATTATATATAAGATCTACTCTAATTATGCTACTATAATTATGCTACTATGTATATAATTTGTCTTATTTGTTCAAATCTCTTGTATGACTCAACTCCTAGATTGTTTTGCAACAAGTATCCAAGATTCATTAAATTTTTTTGTTTTAATTAATTGGAACACACATATTTGAAATTATTTATTTAATATTTTATTATTGTGAGGTGCTTTTTACAATTAATATGAAGGAGAAGTGTAATTTTGTGCTAAATATGGAATTGACACATGACACTTTAATAAAATAATAAAATATTAAATAAATAAATTTTTTACAATGTCAACCCTAATCTAAAGTTCAAAACCAAAGAGATATATATTCCAATTAATTAAAACTAAAAAAAATAAAACTTGGATACTTCTTGCTATGCAATGGAGTTTAGTCATCATTACAATATTGAGTAGAGATTTGAGCACATAGAAGAGATTTACATATTAAACCAATATAGGTTCATTTTAATTCTTATGATTTATGAAGGGTAGAGAGGAATCATTAATCCCTAGAGGTGCAAGCTTTTCCTCAAATTTTGCATTTTAAAAAGGTTTGCACCTCAAAGAATTTGATCCCTCTTGACCTAGAGTTTAGTTAACCTATCAATAGAGAAGAAAGTAAAATGGATTGTAATGAATTTATTAAAATTTCACTGTTACCTCCATATTCAACCGTGTGAACAAATTAATGATTTTATTTTTTATTTTTTATTTTTATATTAACTGTTTATAGAAATAAATTTTATGGAATGCAAATTTTAAATACATTTTATAATATTAAAAAATAATAAATTTAATGCTAAAAAAATCTATTTTAATTTAATAGAATAATATTAATTATCATAAATTCAGTTTAATTAATATTTATTTAATAAAGTAGAGAAAAGCACGACAATACTATTAAGCATCTAACATTATGGAAATGGCTATATAAATAAAGTAATACCGTAAATCTATGTTACTTCGTTTAATTATTTATTATTTACTAATGTTTCGTTTATTATTTATTAGTAATCTCTAACCTATTTAAAATATTATTTAATAAATGATGCCTATTATAAAAATTTTACAAAATTTCAATCAGTCACATTGTAAAAAGTAAATGTCACTAAAATTTTATTTTTTGTGAACTTTATTTCGTCAAAAATCATATATACAATTTTTTTTCTTATTCGTATATCAACTTCGATACCTCATCCCAATACTTGCACAACTCAGATATCTCAAGACTCCACACATGGATAAAGAACACGAACACGTCAGCATATGACAGAGGCGTGTGATAATTGTCACTTAAATTTTCAAATTTTTAGGGTTAGGCACAGTTTCATTTCTATTTGTTATTTTTTTGGAATTTCAATGATTGGGGTCATCTTAAAATTAGGTCATCTTAAAATAGGTTTTATGACCAAAATCAAAATAAGTTTTATGACCAAAATCCTTAAAGATGCAATTCAGGGTGTGATAATTAGTATTTAAATTTTCAAATTTTTTGGGCTAGGCACAGTTTCATCTCTATTTGTTATTTTTTTAAAATTTCAATGATTTGGATCATCTTAAAATATGACCAACATCATTAAGGATGCAATTCCATGATATAATTCCAAGTAGAACTACAATTTCACCAATTTTTATAACCGGATCTAAGCAACAAATCGCCCAAAAACAACAGGGCGATTTGAGTGCCAGTTATCCCACGCCTATGACAGACCCACCATAACAGATTTACTCAGACAAAGACCTTCTCCGAGTGGCCACGAATATACTCTCTGTTATAGTAATTACATTGACAATATTTCAGATAAATACAGACGAGCGGGACGAACCCACAATTAGGTGCTATTTCCAACCCTAATGACACAAATTGGGATTTGTTGTTCACTGCTCAGATTTAAGCTCACGGATCTCGTCTGCAAACGCTTTCAAGCTCTCATGCGCAGTTCCTGCCCATTCATCCATAGCCTGTCTCGCCAACTCTCCAATCTCCTTAACATTCCTCCTCTCCTCTCTTCCACAATCCTTCCCCATTATTTGTGCCACGGCCCTCTTTAACTCTTCTCTGTTAGGAACACCATTCTCGCCTTCACAGAGCTGCACGCCGATCTTAAGTAAGTCAGACACCAGCAAAGAATTGCAGAATTGATCTCCGGAGACGGGCGATGTAATCATCGGAATCCCCATGGTGATGCTCTGTAAAGTGGAATTCCAATCGCAGTGGGTAAGTAATCCCCCGACGGACTGGTGCGAGAGAATGAGTTGTTGTGGTGCTGGGCCTCTGATTATGACCCAATTACCTCTTTTCTCATCTACTCGTTCCTCAAACCCTGGGGGCATGGCAGTAATGCTGTTATGAACCCATATGAAGGGCTTATTCATGGCCTCCAATCCGTAGGCTAATTCCATGATTTGTTCGTCAGACAGAGCGGAGTAGTTGCCTAAGCAAACGTAGAGAACGGACTCCGCTTCCTGCGAATCCAACCACTGAAGGCAACCGCGCGATTCTTCATGGGAATTATTGAAACCATGTAGCGGCAGAATGGGGCCGATTGGCCATACAGGCCTTCCCGTGGTGTTGTGCAGGTGGTCGATATGACCGAGCTCGAGGTCGTAGAAGGTGTTTATAAGGGAACCCCAGCTCTGGAGATTCAGGAGCCTGTTCTGATGCATGAACTCGGACACGGGATCGAATCTCTGGAACATCCGTGCCGTTCGAGAAATCTGGGTCCGGCGAAAGGCGATCTGCAGAGGAAGGTCGGGCATTATAAAACACTCGTCGTCGGTTTTGACCCCGAGATGCGGCATATGCGTCCACAGGGAATTGTCTACGCAGGCTCCGAATGCACTGGATGTATGGAAAACGGCTCTGGGGATCGCGAGTTTAGCAGAGATTCGTTGAGTCCATCCGAGGTAGAAGTCGCTGATTATGCACACTGGACGTACCGTCTGCTGTTGGATCCATTGCTCGATTGGTTGTGCAAGCAATCGAAACGAGTAGACGAGAAGATCGACGGATTTCCGGGGAATATCTTCTTCCATTTCTACTTGCTCTGATGGGATGGGGATGTAGAGAGGCCTAATGTTCAGCGACTCCGTGTTTGCTCGCTGTAAGAGATGTCGCAGGGGAGGGGAGTGAGATCTTGTTGTGAGAATGGTGATGGAGATTCCATGGGAAGCCAGTCGATAGGAGAACTCCAGAAACGGAACCAATTGGTCGTGTTCAGGGAAAGGAATGGCCAAAACATGTGGAGATTTACTGGTACTGGTTGCAGCAGCAGACGCCATGATATCTGTGCACAGCAAATATACAGAGCACTGATATATGCATTCACAGGATTAGAGACATTCCTTTCGTCACTACTGAAATTTCAGTAGTGCTCTCCGTCACTACTGAATGCATACTTCAGTGCTCTCCGTCACTACTGAATGCATTCCTTTCGTCACTACTGAATGCATTCCGTATCCGATTTGCCGAGCAGGTTGCGTGTTTTCTGTGGTGTTTTAGTTTGGGATGCATCTTGTCATTGCAGTGGGGTCTTCCTTTGAGGGATTTTCTGATAAAGAAATGGAAGCTTGTAGAGTCAAATATAACGTGCCGCAAATTAAATATAACGGCTGGATCGACCATTAAAACCAGAGGCCGATCGTTGATTAAAAAAGGTTCTAGAACCCAACCTTCATTGGCGATTCATTTAATGGAATGGAGTAGACTAAATTTGCAGCAATTTTTTCTCCTTTCATAATGAAATGAAAAAGGTTGAATTTGGGGAGTATGATTTCTGCGTGAATGTAAATTTATCCCATTTTTAAAGAATTTAAAATTTTAAACTAAAAAAATGATCTATTAAATCACCAAATTCCATTAAATAAAAAGAAAACCAAATATCCGGTGAAAGCATTTGACGGCTATCTTGATAAGACGGAATGGATGATTCTTTCGGTGGACCATGGAAGTAGATGCCGATGATCTGCAAACTATCGTGACAATTATAACAAGTAAATTTTGCTTGTAGTGTTGATGACGTGGAGCTTGTCAAACATTTTGTTGAAATTGTTGATGACGTGGTACTTAGCAAGTTAGAGTCATACCAGATTAAATATTCTTTTTGAAACGTGTGTATGTCTTTCTAAAAATTTAATTAATAAAATAATTTGCTTTTAAAAATAAAGTTTAGTATGCATCGGGTAATCTCTTTCTTAAGATGGGAAATTTGGTATTAAATTGCTTTTTGGAAATTAATTATTGGTTTTTCATGTCGACATTGTTTTCTGATTTTCTAGCGCGGGGATTGCGGGCATTTATTTGCTGGGAATGATGTATTGTGGTTAGCACTTGTTATATTACCTCTTTCCAATAGTATGCTTTGTATTGAATTAGTATCATTAAGATAATGCTTTTAATGATGAGTTGTAGAAAAACTTTAAGATGAACGTTGTATTCATAAGATGTAGATCAACTATTTTGATTCTGACAAAGAAGTCGTCATTGGTTAAACATAATAATGTTTAGACATCCCTTAAAAAATCATATTAATTCTAAAATTTGTTATTTTTGATAAAAATTAAAATAAATTAAAAAAAATAAAATTGATTTTATATAATTTATTTTTTATCTATAAATATTACTATAATAAATAAATTAATCTTTATTTTTAAATTATAAATAAAAATTAATTTCAATAAATCAAATTACAACCCATATAAATCATTATGTAAAATTTAAATTTTAAAAAAAAAATCTTAATTTATGATTGACACTCCCATATACACTTGAGCATATGGCCCAAATGATAGCTTAATTGACACAACATTATGCTTCAGGGTATATCATCGTCTCATTTTAATATGGAGATTATCTAAAATATATTCAAGGAATCCAAGGAAAGAAGATATGGAGAACCCGATAGTGCATCGATGAATGGAATCAGAAATTCCATGTGGAGATTTTATGGAGAACCAAGGTATGGTGTCCGACGATGTATTGGACCGCGGATAGAGATGCAATGGATGTTGGCACGAAAGAAAGAAGCCAACAAGAAGAGATAAGGTGTGATGATCGAAGGATCTGGAAGGCACATATTTGGAGGAGAACGTTAGGAAGGATGGTATGGGGGAAATGATGTATATTATCTATACCATTCGGGAAAGTTTGGTTTATCTCAATATGATGGCATAATAATGTGAAATGATGGGAGAAATAAGCCAAGGATTGATGTGCAACTAAAAACTTTTGGAAACTTTGGGAAGGAAGAGAGAAACGTTCGGAAGGAAGAGAGAAAGTCTCCATACGAAAAGGAAAAGTGGAGAAAGAAAAAAAAAGAAGAAACAAGAGATAAAAAAAGGAAAGAGATAACAAAGTAGAGGGGATGCTAGATAAGGAGACTCCAAAGAAGAGATGCAAAGAGGAAGGAAAGAGATGAAACTATTAGTAGATTTCGGAGTAATCTATTTTTCTTCCCATAGTTCATCACTATGCTTGGGAGGGATAAACCCTGACAAACTGGATATTAAGCAGGATGAAAAAAACAGTTTTAAAGAGTAACTAAGATCGACTCTACTTCTTTTGCATGTCTTTCATGCGTGTGAAGACCAAGATTTCTTGCATGAGCTGTGCTCCGTAGTTCATTGGATCGAGGGAGTAGCTGGATTATCTTCTTCAACAAAAAATATGGGAGAATGTCCTTCTTTCCGGAATGCTCTCTAGTGTCCCTTTCTGCCTTGAAATTCCTGCGCAGGAAATGTATGAAATCTTTAATACCTGCCATGAGGCTGCCGCTATCAATTTGACTTTCTGAACCCGTCACTAAATGTTCGCCTGAAAACCAGGATTTGAGGGCCGCCAATCTATGATAAAATTTCAAAGTAGAGGCAAAATTTAAGGGCCGCCAATCTATGATAAACGTTTTGACTGTGAGAAACTTGAGGAGAGGGAACAGGCTTAATCCCTTCAACGTGAACGCCTATAGCTGTTTGTACATATCTTATCCGATCAAGTTCTCGTGAGAATGACCAAGGCGTTAGCCTCCCGGAGGAGAGGATCAAGGAATGGCATGAATTTAATTTATTCATTTGCGTATTTGATTATCCTTGTCTTCAGAATGGCTCCTTTATTTGCCAGAGAATCAGCATCCTTGTTGTTGCTCCGAAGAACATGGAAGAGAAGGTGATCTGTTTTAACAGAGATCTGGGTGATCCTTTGATGAAATATTTTACATCTGATGTTGCCTTTCTTGTAGCCAGACCTCATCTTATGGATAACCCGTCTTGAATCGCCAATTATTATTATTCTGCTTATGCTTATCCTGGCAATGATTTCGAAGCCAAGCATAAGAGCCAGCCACTCTGCTTCGTTATTTGTTTTCTTCCCCAGTAACCAGGTAAAAGAATCAACCTTATTTCCATCGGAATCAAATATTATTCCTCCTGCACCTGCCTTTCTTGGATTATCCTTTGATGCTCCGTCAAAAAAAATATATAAGAATTAAGCCTCTCCCGCCACTTCCATAATTCGAATTCATTTTTATTGAGTCTTATCGCGATGGAAATAAATATTATTCCTCCTGCACCTGCCTCTCCTGGATTACCCTTTGATGCTCCGTCAAAGAAAAATATATAAGAATTAAGCCTCTCCCGCCACTTCCAGAATTCATTTTTATTGAGTCTTATCTCCCATTCTTTTTTCTGTTGGTTTTGAGTTTTGGTCTGAAGTGAGCTTTGGTTCAAGAATTCTTTGCACCATCGGACCTCGTGGAAGTTTAAAGGTTCAAAGTCCGGGAGGTAGATTGCCCTGCTGCCAAGACTCTTAGAGATCATATTGATAGCTTTGTAAGCAGTTCTCGTGGGGTTGGCCTGTTTCCCTTAAAAAATAAGGTGGTTTCTTGCGAGCCATATTTTCCAACTAATATTTCTAGGAATTAGATCCCACAATTTCAAGAGAGTGGGTTTCCCTTTCGGATTTCCTGGATAGATATTTTTTCCAAGCTTTTCCAGGACTTTATCCCACACTTCCTTGGCAAAAGCACAATCCAAAAATAGATGTGAGGCCCCCTCAGAGAAGTTTTTGTAGAGGGAGCACCAGCAAGGTCCTTCAAAACCCCTTTTGATTAGATTGTCAGTAGTCAGAAGCTTATTGTGAGCTACCCGCCAGAAGAAGTGGTTGATTTTGGGAATACTGAATGGATTCTAGAACTTCTTCCACAAAGTGGAGGGTGTAGAGAGAGCACTCCTTTCAAGGTGATTGTACCCTTATTTGACCGTATAAACTCCAGATTGTCCCCAACCCATTCGATCCTTTTCCTTTCTGTGCATTGGAGCTTTCCCATGAAGCTTTGAGCGGAAAGAAACATAGTCCTGTTGAGGCTGAGTTGGAGGATTTAGGTTTTTCCATCCTTTCCAATCTCCAAAAGTTGCCCAAATAGAAATATCGAAAAGGGTTGATAGATTTTCCTTGATCATCCATCTATGAAACTCTTCTAAGTCGAGCTCTGTGGTAAGATTAGGTTGATACCATATTCTATCTTATCATATCTTTATTTTCTTCACGTTCCCTAGGATCCAATAATACTTGTCTTTAATAAGGCCAGCCGAGACTTTGCATAGATCCATGGAAGTACCTTTCCCTTCCCACCTGTGTTCGAGGCAATGATCTCTTGATTTTTTTATGTATTTCTTTCTCAAAGCTTCTTTCCACCATTCTTTTCTCCCTTCGATCATCCTCCACACCATCTTAGCTCCCAAGGCTATGTTCATAATCCCAAGGTCTTTGAGACTTAGACCACCATTGATCTTTGGGATTTTGACTGTATTCTAGCTGACAAGGTGATATTTTTGTCCTTGATTTCTTGCTCCTCGACAGAGAAATTTACTAATCTCCACACTAATGTTGTTCATGAAATTTTTGGGGATAGAGATGCAGTAGATGGGTTGAGAGGTGAGGACTGATTTGAGGGGAGTCAATTTTCCTGCTAAATTAAGCCAGTTCAAATCCCAAGACTGAACTTTTTTCTCGATCTTTTGAAGATTTGGATTCCGAGCTGAAGAGCTGGAGGAATTCCTAAAGATTGGGGCACCTAAATACTTAAAAGAGTTCCATTCCGTCTCAAACCTGCAATCCATAGCCAGAGAGATATCTCTCAAGGTTTTGGGGTTGCAATTCCAACCATATAAGCAACTTTTTTCAGAATTTGCTTTTCCCCTTGATGCAGAGAGGAAGAGGTCTATGGATATTTTGAAATGTCTTGCTATCTGAACAGAGGCACTTCCAAGTATTATGGCTTCGTCAGCGAATTGAGCATGATTGAATGGGCTTACACCCCTAGGTATGGAAAGGCCCGTAAGGGTTCCTTCAGTCATTTTCCTGTTCAGTCTTCTACTCAAAGAGTCAACTGCTAAGATTTAAAGAAAGGGAGAGAGGGGGCAGCCTTGTCGTATCCCATGAGACATGCTGAAGAAGTTTTTTGGGTGGCCATTAACCAGAGGGGCTACCCAGGGGGAACTAATGCAAGATTTAATCCACCTTATAAAGGAATCAGAGAAACCAAATTTACCAAGAACCCTAAAAATGAAATCATGTCTCACTCTGTCGAAAGCAGTTGTTAGATCTAATTTTCTTGGCATACCTAAATCTTTCCTCTTTTGACTAGAATGGATTGCTTCCTAAACCATAAGGATGCTGTCGAATATTTGTCTCTCAGCGATGAAGCCACCTTGATTTGCTGATATACGTTTGGGAATGAACCTTTTAAGCATATTGGAGATGATTTTTGTAAGAATCTTGTAGGATGCGTTGCACATAGAGATGGGCCTAAAGCGATTGAAGGAGGTTGGATTTTTTTTTCTATTGGGATTAAAGCTAGAAAGGTGGAGTTTGTGGCTCCCCCTATTCTATCTTTTCCTCTGGTCCAATTAAACATTCTAATGAGATATTTTTTGATGAAATTCCATCATTTCCTGTAGAAATTGATTGAGAAGTCGTCCAGTCTTGGTGCCTTTTCCGAATGTAAGTTCCACATTGCCTTGTGAACCTCCTCCTCTGAAATAGGTCTGTACACTGTTTTGTTCTATTCTTTAGAGATTAGAAGGGGGATATCCTCGCACATCTGTTAGAGATATGCAGAATCACAGCCTTCTTTTTCTCCATACAAATTTTCGTAGAAGAGTTTAGCTTCTTCTTTAATTTTTTTTTGGTCGGAAATTTGTTCTCCATTTTCCTTAACTAGCTCGTTAATGGTGTTCTTTCTTTGCATTTCCTTACATTGCGAATGGAAAAAATTAGTGTTCTTATCTCCATTTCTGAGCCAAAGGCTTATGGATCTAAGTCTCCATTCAACTTCCTCCTTATTGGCGAGGGCTTGAACTTCCTTGTCCAGATCCTTTTCTTTTTTAATAATTTATTCGGTTATTTGTTCCTCTTCAATTTTTGACTGGATAGCTTCCAGGTTTGCTAATTTCTTTTTTTTTCTCTTTGCTCGGATCTTGATAAAAATATTTAACGCAAGCTTTAACTCCCAAGTAACCTTGGCCATAGCCCCACTCCCAAATTGAGGGCTAGATTGGAGTTGTTAAATATTTTTCCAGTTGAGAGAGTGATTTTTTGTATATTGCATTAAAAAAAATTACGAGACTTCTTGATGCAACATTATAGAAGAATAACTCCACTTTAAGCAGCTTGATGTGACTTTGGCCTAAAAGGGCCAAAGCTGTTCAGTTGGATTTTCAAGCACACATTAGTATGCTGAACCCTTGGAAGATTGCTATGCTCCCGTGTTAGAAACTACTCCACTTTCTGCAAGCAACTATAATAGTTTAGATAGATCAGATAAGCTGAAAATGGGTAGAGAATAAGGGCCTTATTACTGTATTGTTAATTTCCAAGAAATTGTTATAGGAGTTGTCCTCGTAACCCAATTTGGAAAAGGAGGGTCTGGATTTTTAACCATTTCTTAAGACCATTATTGCCACTTTCCTTGGTTATTTCTTCATGTTTCTGACGGTACTCTCCATTCTTAAATATGCTAATAATTTATAGGATCTTTGCAACCTCTTTAGCACTGTATTGAACTAAATTGAAACCTTTCATTTTATCTAGCTCTGTGAAATAACACAAGTCTAGCACATTCGATTAGTCTCCCTCTTCTCTTTTCCCAAGAAGTGGGTTGAGTGCCTAATCAATGGCTCAGGTTGACTTAGCATTCAACATCCATCAAAGTTCACCCCTAAATATTTATGGTATAGAAATATCTTTATTGGAGGTTGATGTTCCTTATAAGTGAACCTACCTGAGTGCTCCATGTTCCGAAATGACCTCTTGGGCGAAGAAGCAACAAAGAAAAGGAACAAATTTGAAGGGTTTTTTTTAATCTCGATGAGCCCCTTTATTTTTCATTGATATGTGCCTGACATGAAACCTGTCACCACAATAAATTGGCTAATTGTTGGGGATTGTTTATGATCGAAAGAAGGTAAAACATGCAGATGTTTTGCATCTCTAAAACTGCATCCCATGCAATTGATAACAAAGCAATACCCACGTGGTGAGAGTGGATTTCGATCGGTTGTTGGCATATGAGATAAATATGGGAGGATAACTGAGGGTGAGGTATTCTGCTTCTTGTGATGTGATAATTCCCAGACAGAGACAATGTGCAAAGAATGGAATGTGAACATGGTTACCAGGTAGCAAGAAGGGGAAACAACACTGAAATGCTTAAGCAAAAGAAAAAAATAAGAAATCTTCTAACATCTAGTGCGAGAAAAAAACACTTCCAAACAATAAAATGGAACAAATATATGCTTTTCAATCCCAAAGATATATGATCCTACCTAAAAACCATTGACCTCACAACTCACAGTACTCCTTTGCTCTATAGAAACAACGAACCCAAATCCTGCAAATCCCAAAGTCACTCTATCTGTGCAAATCGCTTGGAATCCTCATATCACCAAAAATAATTATGACCGCCGAACAATATATATGAGCGAGGGAGGGTTGCCGAATTGACAAGATGTCCAACAACCTCCATGAATGGGTTTAGTGAAAACTGACAAATCCATCTTGTCTGCTGTGGAGTCCATCTACCCGAGCAACGTATTCAATTTCGATTAGATGGGAGAAGTTACAGTCAACACACATGTGTGTAGTCGGTGTTCTCTATGTAGGAAGGGGAAAACATCAATGCAAGGTACATTTTGGTAGGTAAACTTTGGTCTTAATGGAAGCAGGAGGACGACCAAGAGGACGAGGAGAGTCCGATGGAGGCACAATAGACCCAGTGGAAATTCCACACGCATAACATAAATCCAATAGACATGGGCCAAGGATACATGAACATGATGACGACTAGGAGAGCGAGGAGAGTCCAGCGGAGGCAAATGAAACCCACAGGACATTCCAGGAAACCACGGGACACGCGACAAGGAGGTAGGAAGACAAATGACATCAACTAATTGGCGCGAGGGATGACCAAAATGGACAGTGTCTCTCAAACCACACTCCGGGAAAAAATGCCTATCGACGTAAATATCATGTCGAAAAAGGCAGAGCGTCGGTGTAGGAGTGGTGTAAGCTAAAGTCTATATGATTTGCACTTATTATCCTGTGAATTATACAGTCAAAATCCAGCGAAATATGTTGAAATGGCAGTTTTAAGTTGTTGGAATTGCATAATCGGGGAACCCCAGGGGTAATCAAGGGCACTGAATCCATTTATGCAATCAAAATTGCAATTTCAATTTTAGCAACAAATTGTGTCAACAGATTCCGTCCAACTCGATGGAGAAGGTGCAAATCGTCTAAACTTTAGCTCACTGAATTGCTACAGAATTTCAAATCGTCTAGACTTTAGCTCACTGAACTCGCCAAAGAAAATGCAAATCATCCTACATAATTGCTTAAAAAATTGCACACACTAAAACCAGATGACAAGCATATGTTACTAAATGTTGATATACCATTGAGTGATATGATCGAGAGAATTTGACAAGGAGCTCCTATCCCATGTGATGATGGACAGGGAAAACAAGGCTTTGGGAAAGGCTGAACCCGCCAAAGCTTGGAAAGCGCACTTGGAGGATAATCACTTTATGCAAAGGACAATTTATCGGATTGCTAAAAAACTCGGCCTTTCTCCGGAAACCTTGGTTGCTGTTGCTGGTACCTCTGCTCCGCGCCGTCTAGATTCCTTCCCTATTCATGGATCGTCTGGCCAACCCTTTCCTGCAGATGACCACAAGCTCGACGGCCTCCGCTCTAGCACTCTGATCCATAAAAATGTCGCTCAGGCTCGCTGATGCTGGGATTCGGGTTGGTTTATGTTGCTTACTGTTTTCTGGTCTACTGTTTATGTTGCTTTAGTTAGGATAGGCTGTTATGATGATGACGGGCTTCTCCCGCAGCATCCACTTTTGTAATTTCTCTCTAGTTCGGCTGTAATGTCCTATTGGTTGGTCTTTCGGTCGAAGTTTGAAGGTCTTTTTGGGACAATTTTTTCTATGGGATTTTGTAACAGGGTTAAGGGAGTAGATGGGTTTTGTGTAGAAGTTTTAGAGGCACAAATGAATCTTATTGTAGGGTGGTGTGACAGAATATCCGGGCATGAAAGGCCCTGTGAGCCATGATCTTTTTTGTAATGAAGGTTCCTGTTTAATATAATTTTTTTCTTGCTTAAAAAAAGTGACACACAAAATAATTTCCAATATTAGTCCAAATTTTGGGTTTGTCTTTAGAGTGATTTTACAATCATGCTTACGTTGAGTAGATTTTTTCATGATACTATAGAAGGTCAATTGGTTTATAGAGTCTAATTTTTTGGGATAACAAATTAATAGTGTCATGGAAAGTATGTCATACCAAGAGATTGGATATAATGTTGAATTTCATATTGTATATTTTCCATGTCAAGGTTTGGTGCATAGGCTTGGGATTCCATTAAGTCCTTGATGAGAAATTGAGCATTTCAATTGGCACAAAAATTATTGACTAAATAAAACTTGCAAATACATGCCCTCAATAAAATTAAAAAATGAAATACCTATTAGGCCATTTAGTTTTATATGGTAGTTGTTTCTTGGCCAAAAGAACAAACATATCATAAACCAAATAGAATGCATAGAACCCATAAACGAAATAAAAATGTTTTTGGTTCATAATACATTATTTTCATTGATATAATCTCATTATCACACAAGGAACAAAACATGAATCATAAGATAGATAAATGTTAGAATGTGGATAGTGGGAAAATGGATGTGGTAGCCTACCATCCTAAACAACTCTAGAGTACAGGAAACCAATTCATATGCAACAAGAAAGGAGACCATGCACACATGTGTGAGCTAATAGATTCCAGTTTACCCAGTGTCTACACGAGGATAGATGGCTTGAAATCCATGCAAACTCAAGTCACCAACCTCTTGTGATATGAAGAAATTTCCACTTGAGCAGTGTTGAACATGTGCACAAGCATGCACATTGATGAAATGCTTTCTTTCTTGCATGGATTCCTCTTCTTTAAATAGGTTAAATGTTATTGCATCTTCTTTGGTTGTTACTCAGGTGAAGCACCCACCTACATATATGGCACTTATTCCCTTTTATGAGATTGTATTTGGTATTCATGATGCAACAAAAATGAAATCAAAACTAAACACACGAAAAGGGAAGTAGTCACAGTCCATTAAAACCCCCTTTTGTGCTAGATCCAAATTTCCAATACACTTTTTGATTGATTCCATGGACCCTAAACACCATTTACATGTGTGTTAAACAATAAATTAAACCCTTTTACTCCAAGATGGAATTGCAACAACAAACAAAGAGAGAAGGATGTGGGTATCATGTAAATACCTTCAAAATACAAGTAAATGCCATCCTTTTGCCTCCATGGCTTCTTTTGGAAAACAATGATAGAAGGCATGACCTTCTTTTAGAGACCAAGTTTCCCTTTCCTCACTGTAACCTTAACTATATCTCTGACACATGCACATCATTGCACATTCCAAATTGCTTAGGCAACGAGAGCTTAATGCATATGCCCAAAATAAACCTATCCTCAAGAATTGTGTTATTACAACCGAGAAGACATCATATGTTGATGTCCCTATGGACACCAATCCATCTCACCGGACTGCATGGGTAACTAGCCGCTGCAAACGCCGAGTCAAAATAGTAATTGGTGCTTGATACAAGGCTCACTCCGAATATGCTTGATCTTGATCAATCGTGGTGAATAAAAAATAACTCAAGGAGTCATTACATACCACCCCCCCACAATGATGAACTGAGTGGAAAAGATGATGATAATGCATGTCACAACTGATGACAAAAGTATGGAGTTAAGCTAAAGGTAGCAAAAATGCAAAACAACCTAAGCAAGAAACACTCCAAAGTGGAAAGCTCTAAGCATTGCGAAACAAGGAAGTACACAGAGACGTTTTCCTGGTTACTGTAACAACCTGAAGTACTAAAAATTTAGAATTTTTATTTTTTTTAATTTTTTTATGAAGGTATGGTTCTAAATAACTCTTTTCCAATAACATGTATAACCATAGGAGTTCATAAATTTAAAAGCTTATAACTAAAAGCGTTCCTACTTATAAATGAAACTCTAAACTAATTTGTAAAGTCTTTTACACATGCTTCTAAAATATAAACATTTTCCTTATTAACATGTAGGTACATTTTTTTCTATCACAAGGTTACAAATTACACAATTATGAAAATATTTAAAAAAAAAAATGCCAAAATATTTCACTAATGTTATCCACATATTTATATTGATTACTCCCTATCTAAACTCTAACATTCCATTTCTTATAGAACCAATTATACAAACAAGGATATAATCTAATTGCATATAAATGTATAATCACTTTCTTATTACAATTCATAATATTTTATTTATTATAAAACAATTTATTGTTATCAATGTATTAACATATATTTACTCTTTAGCCTAGACCATTGTAATTATTAAGTAATCAATGACATCTAACTAGTTTTTTCTTTCCTATAAATATATTTAATTATTTACGTAGGCATACTGGGTTTCTTTTTCCATATACTACAACATATGTAAATGCAACTCTAACCTATACATATATATATAAAAGAATCGACAGAATCTTGCGGTTAACAAACTTCCATTCTATTTTTCATTTAATACAACTAAGTATCCAATATTTCACAATTCGCTTCAATTGTTTCTCGACAATATCCATGAAAAATAATTTACTGTATTGACAGTTACATGGAACCTTCCAATTCCAGTAGTAAAGAATATATATATATATATATATATATATACACTTTGTGTAACCAAAGATATCGATCAATGATCTATGAGTTTGGCGGGTGTCCGATCCATAGAGAAATAGAAGAGCGTATGGATTCGATGGGAACTTTGTATGCAACTATTTAATATAACACATATGGGTATAACCTCCACAGGATTTAATTACATTTCACACCAGAACCAGCATTCGATTATATCGAATCTCATAGTAAAGAAAAATCCGACGCTTAAATAACAGAGATTCCATCCAATCGATCTCCACAACCCATACGCATTAATAAAAATAAGGGTTCGTTATACAAAAACTTAATAAGAATTTCAGTCTCTGTGTAATTCTCAGAGATCAATCCTGATCTGTGAATTAACAAGGGATAAACACTATTATATATTACACTCTGAAATCTCAATCAACATGCCTTGAAAGAACCGACATTTCAATACATGTATTCGTATAGAAATGAATTTGACATACTCAAAAACAGATATCGCATTATTCCATGCATCCATTTCTATGCAACATTTAGATATATAAATACAATTAAAACCAACATCATTACAGTAATAACATCACGGTTTATAACCATTTGATGATAACCACATTGAACTAACGTCATTTATAAACTATAAGAGTTTTATAATAACATAATTGCAATGTATGCAATCAAATACAAAATAGGGGAATGAACACTTGGAGAATTAGTTCCTCCCAACCATAAGAAAGGACAACAAATCTGCTAGCCCAAATCCACCTTCGAGTTGGATCGCCACCATTTGAACACAACACTCTCTCTTAGAGTCCGTAACAAACCCCTGTGATGGACTTATACAATCAAAAGGAAAAATACTCAACAACTTGCCCTCATAGCAACAATATCTCCATGCACAACACAACGTCTTGTGCTATCTCAGTGCACCAATATATAGTTTTTGCCCGGGTATTGTGCCATCTCAATCAATCTTTTGGTCCCTATGGTTGAGCTTGCTATGCACTTGTTCTCTGTCTTATGGTGGTGTCCCCTCTTTCAACTGATTGCTCCAAGTGTCTTTATTTTTTATTTATAATAAAAATAATAATTGTTGTGCAAAATATCTACTCACACCATAGGCCAGTATTTTGAATTTTATAATTCTTTTACAAATAATAATTGTTTTCAAAATAATACTTAATCCAAAATAAATAAAAATATCTTGTGTACCATAAATAGTTCCATGATCGACAACCATCCTCGTTATGGGTTCTGACAAACAAGGCCATTTTACATACCCATTTACAATAAAGGAATAAAAAATGTGTTCATTGAACTCATGAAATAAAACAATATGGTGTGCAACCACTCAATGGATAGAGAGATAACTAATCTTAGAAACACCTCAAACATAATAGAAATTGGAATCTTTAAGGAAGGATCATGGCAAAAAAGAACGCCAATATCCTTGTTACATCAAATTTGGCAAATAAAAACAAATATGCCAACAAAATGCAGTCTTTGAAGAAACCCTATCAGCAACATTGTCGATTACAAAAGGTGCCGGGAGTCTGAAATCCCATGAGAAACAGGTAACAATTAGGGCCAAGACAAGCCAGGCCAACCAAGGGCAACGATTCCAAGAACTGATAAAGTTTGCAAAGACACAGAATAGAGCACAAACATAAAAAGCATATTGATTTCCTAGGCATATTGCTTTCCTTCTCATTATTAAGCTCACATATATATAGTTTCACATAACACCAAAACCACTGGCTAATACTATGGGCCAGTGTATACCATGGGTCAACTAATGACCTAACTCAACTAACTTAGGACCATTGACTCAACTAACTAACCAACTTAGGACCATTGCGATTACAACTCTTAACACACCCCCTTAATCTCAAGTGGGATGGTGTGGTCAACACTATCAACGTCTAAGTGTTGTGCATGCTGGTCCATGTCTCAGCTAGGCATACACAACATTCAAATAAACTTAAGCTTTACTTTCTTCCTTGATGTGTACTTGGACTGCTTCTTCTTTGTCTTCTTGAACTTGATGCTAAGTAGGTGTTCTTCAACATCTTCTTTGTCTTCTGCACAATAAATAGTGTTATTGATTTTCATTGGTCTTGGAACATAGTGAAAGTCTTCTTCTTCTTCTTCTGTTTCACTTCTTCTTCTTCTTCTGTTTCAACATATTGTATGTTGCTGTTCATTTTACCTACACACTTAGAATTTTTGTCAGAAACAAGATTAATATATCTCAGCTCTTCTTGGAGAGCATTCATATCTTCCTCTTCTCTTGTTTCAACAGCAGCTACATCATAATTAACTGTTGCATCTTGTACACAATGTGCATCCTTCACTGCATATTGATTGCTTGGGCATATTGATTGCTTTCTCATTATTAAGCACACATATATATAGTTTCACATAACACCAAAACCACTGGCTAATACTATGGGCCAGTGTAAACCATGGGTCAACAAATGACCTAACTCAACTAACTTAGGACCATTGACTCAACCAACTAACCAACTTAGGACCATTGCGATTACAACTCTTAACACACCCCCTTAATCTCAAGTGGGATGGTGTGGTCAACACTATCAATGTCTAAGTGTTGTGCATGCTGGTCCATGTCTCAGCTAGGCATACACAACATTCAAATAAACTTAAGCTTTACTTTCTTCCTTAATGTGTACTTGGACTGCTTCTTCTTTGTCTTCTTGAACTTGATGCGAAGTAGGTGTTCTTCAACATCTTCTTTGTCTTCTGCACAATAAACAGTGTTATTGCTTTTCATTGGTCCTAGAACATAGTGAAAGTCTTCTTCTTCTTCTGTTTCAACATATTGTATGTTGCTATCCATTTTACCTGCACACTCAGAATTTTTGTCAGAAAAAAGATTAATATATCTCAACTCTTCTTGGAGAGCATTCATATCTTCCTCTTCTCTTGTTTCAACAGCAGCTACATCATAATTAACTGTTGCATCTTGTACACAATGTGCATCCTTCACTGCATATTGATTGCTTGGGCATATTGATTGCTTTCTCATTATTAAGCACACATATATATAGTTTCACATAACACCAAAACCACTGGCTAATACTATGGGCCAGTGTAAACCATGGGTCAACAAATGACCTAACTCAACTAACTTAGGACCATTGACTCAACCAACTAACCAACTTAGGACCATTGAGATTACAACTCTTAACACACCCCCTTAATCTCAAGTGGAATGGTGTGGTTAGCACTATCAATGACTAAGTGTTGTGCCTGCTGGTCTATGTCTCAGTTAGGCATACATTGCATTCAAATAAACTTGAGCTTTACTTTCTTCCTTGATGTGTACTTGGACTGCTTCTTCTTTGTCTTCTTGAACTTGATGCTAAGTAGGTGTTCTTCAACATCTTCTTTGTCTTCTTGAACTTGATGCTAAGTAGGTGTTCTTCAACATCTTCTTTGTCTTCTGCACAATAAATAGTGTTATTAATTTTCATTGGTCCTGGAACATAGTGCAAGTCTTCTTCTTCTTCTGTTTCGTCTTCTTCTGTTTCAACATATTGTATGTTGCTGTCCATTTTACCTACACACTCAGAATTTTTGTCAGAAAAAAGATTAATATATCTCAGCTCTTCTTGGAGAGCATTCATATCTTCCTCTTCTCTTGTTTCAATGTGTTTCAACTCTTCTTGGATAACATCCACATCTTCTTCTTCTTCTGTTTCAACATTAGCTACATCATAATTCTTATTAACTGTTGCAGCTTGTGCACAATGTGCATCCTTCACTGCTTCCTCAAAAATTGTGGGCTGACAGGGAAACAGAGCATACTCATACTGCTCATCAATAATGGGATTTTGCTCATATAGCTCCCTCAAAATTCTGGTTTTCTGGTTATGTGATGAATAGGTTGCTGCAACTTCTATGCTGCTATCAACTGTCTCTTTTTCTGAGAGACTATCACTCACGTCACTGGGGACATCTACATTGACAGGTATGATTTCACTGTCATTGGAAACTAGATCTAGATCAGCAAGCTTTGCTGGGCTTACTTGATCATTGGCTCCATCATAAACACAGTCTTCTTGGCTATCTTCCACTTCACTGTGGGATTCCTGGTGCTTTGCACGGATTGCAAAGTCAACTGGTTCTTCTTCACTGAACTCTGCTTCATCTTCTGCTATTTCAGGTTCTTCTTCACTGAACTCTGTTTTCAAGATATCCCAAGCTTCTTTGGGAGTAGAAGCTTCTGAAATGTAATGAAGGATGGAATAATCTATACCATTTTGTATGATACTTAAGGCAACAACTTGACTCCTTTCCTTTTGATACTCTGTCAAATTCTGAAATGATTCTAGATCTATAGGATCATTCTCAGCTACAAAACACCACAGATCTTGTGACCTTAACAGATCCCTAATTTTCAATGACCATAAATCATAATTATCTCCATCAAAGGTTTTCTATGAACCTATTGAAGTTAACAGATTTCTTACCTCTTCGATTTCTTCTGGTAGCTCTTCTAGCACCATCTTCGATCTTCTTGGTTTTCTTCAAGTATCTGTGGTCCTTCAGTCTTCAGATCTGCTCTGCCCTTTTCGACATAGGTTCTTCTTGGATCGATCTCTGCAAGATTCGATCTGCTTCAATCAAAGCTGGAACGTTGTCCAATATTTTGGCTCAGCATCAACAATACCTTCTCTTTAAAAACTAGATCTGCTCAGAGATCGGGCCGTTCAGCATTGGATCTGAGATCAGCTTCATGTTCAAGCTTGCCATGGAGTATGACAGCTGTTAAACTGATCGTCGCACTTTACTAATTGACACAGTGCATTGAGGGGTGCGATCGTCGCACTTTTCCACTGAGCAAGCTTGCGACGATCGTTGCAGTTTGCCTTCAACCAAGGTGCGACACCGTCGCAGTTTCTCTTCAACAAAGGTGCGACACCGTCACACTTTTCCTTCAGGTAGGGTGAGACATCACACTTTTCCTTCAGGCAGGGTGCGATAGCCTCCCTCAGGGCCGAATTTTTTTATTTTTATTTTTTATCCACCTAAAAAAAAATTATTATTATTTTTTTTTTGTGGGAAAAAAAAATGTTACCTTGTCATGGCCCGAGTGTTTCTCTTCGTATGTGCTCTCCAGCTTCTGAAAAGGCTTACCCCAAAACAAGATCGTGTGTGCTTTCCACTATGTGAAAAGGCTTGCCCAACAACAACATGTATGGATCACGCCATACGCTCTGATACCATGCTAAAGTTTGCAAAGACACATAATATAGCAGAAACATAAACAAGCATATTGATTGCCTGGGCATATTGCTTTCCTTCTCATTATTAAGCTCACATATATATAGTTTCACATAAAACCAAAACCACTGGCTAATACTATGGGCCAGTGTATACCATGGGTCAACTAATGACCTAACTCAACTAACTTAGGACCATTGACTTAATTAACTAACCAACTTAGGACCATTGAGATTACAACTCTTAACAAGAACATGATCTCGTAGGTGGGCACAAAATATGGCCAGTCTGACCATGGGCAACAACTCAACGATGTGAAAGAGAGAAAACTGAGATCAATAAACCACTGCCACATCCAGATCAGTGACGCATACATGAACACCTCCCTTGGCTCACAGAATCGATGGAGCCAATAAAAAACCATGAATCACAAACTAGAGGATATCCACATAAGCTGAGAGAGCCAAAGCCAAAAAAAATCATAGTGGACCAAACAAAACATCTAAATGACAGTGGTGGTAGGCATCCAACACACAACTCAAAAACACTGAGCGTTTTGTCTCTAAAGAAGAAAACCACTAGTGATAGGACAACCCATGTATGAGATAAAAAAGTCACACTGAGAGATAAAAAATAATACTAGCCAGATCGAATTACATAGGTTTGTCGGCTCAACTTGTTTTCCACCGAGAACTGGAAAACCGTGGATTCCTGAAAGAAAAGGTGCAGAATTGGAAAAGAAGCCTATGCAACTGTATGCCAGTTTCCGAATTCGTTCCTACGTGGATCCTGGATTAACCAGGATCGTGGATGAACCTTATCAAAAGAAAAAGAAACATATATTAAATTGAGATGTAGAATTATATGAGAAAGCCTCAATTTATATTAAGATTGAGGAGGCCTAGTGTTAGCTCAAAACATCTGGGCATATGAAAGTTTATATGTGAACTTACAACTCATAATTACTAATAGCCTTAGAAATACCAACACATAAAATAGTTCAAAATTATAATCATTCTACATACTACTACACACTATGTGAACAGGTTGTTTTATATATATATATATATTATATTTGAAATATATGTAAATATAATATTTATTTAATTAATAATAACTAGTAGCCTTAGAAATACCAACACATGAAATAGTTCAAAATTGTAATAAGTCTACATACTACCACACATTATGTGAACAGGTTGATATATATATATATATATTTGCACTTGTGTCGTTAATAAGAGAAACAATTTGGTTGAATATATATATATACTTAATATTAATAAAAAATTATATTGTAAATACTCCGAGTGTCAAACTTAAATTTATAAAAGTATGTATGATCAATTAATAATAAATAGTAATTAGTTAATTAATGTACATCATAATTATGAGTTATTCATGTTTGGTAGGGCATAATTAGAAAAAATGAAATAAGTGCATAATTATGAGTTATTTATATGATTTTAAACTTCTTGGTAGGACATTGATTTTAAATTTCAAAAAATGAAATATATTTAAAAAAAATAGATACAAGCAATATGCTATAATTTTTTATTAATATTTATTACATTTCCTAAATATATTTATATATTTTAAATTAATCATGTTGTGAAAGCATATTTATATGTACCACACACACATATTTACTAAAGGTAGGTCATCTTTATGTTTTTTTCCGAAAAAAAGAACATAGTTTATTAATAAGATAAATCACTTTTTACATAGATCCGAGACCTTTACTAGTGATATAATATTCAAAATTTAAGCACATAAGAAAGCGGATCCTTCATGAGGTCATGTCTCTATGTATGACAATTATTTTTGCAAATACTCCAAAATATACAAAATATATCAACATCATCATGCAGGTGATGATTGTCATCATTATCTCTAAATATAAATTGAAACTGATAATCATGTAAATCCATTGCTTATATAAGCCAATGGAGTGTTCTAAGACAAAAAGTTAGCATGATCTAAACAATCAACCGAGATGGGATCCTATATTATTTTTCGTCAAGGTGTCACTGTCCAATTCCTTGAGGAGCCAATAAGCTTCTCTTTCCAATAATCCTTCCTTAGATAAGCGATCTGCTAGGCCATTTATTTCCCTATATATGTGGTGATAGGAAGTCTTAAAAAACAAATATGATATTATGTTTACTTCCTCATAAATAGTCCGGAGAAAAAATATTTTTGGAGATAACAAAGTCTCATCCATTCGACCACCAGCCTAGAGTCCCCAAATATCTAAATATTCTAGACACCCTTGGAGTGTGCAAGCAATAAAACCAACTTTAAGGCCATAAAATCCGCACGGTTATTGGAGCTCAAACCCACACCCATAGAGAACATAATCCTATGATGGTCATGAAAATATAAAATGCCACCAGCCCCATCAGTAGCCGACAAACCTCATGAAGCCCCACCAAAATAGGACCAACACCCATATTTATCTATAACCTCAATGTCAACTCTACGGATCCTTTGGACATCATAAATCTGTGGGAAAATCCCAAGAACTGCGAATCTTTTGTAGCATAAATAATTAACTCTATAAAATTCTCATTAAAAATGACATTGTTTCTAGCTAACCATATACTCCACGTCAATAGAGCAGGTAGATCCATTAGGTCCTTATACAACCCATTGTTAATCCAATTCCGAAGACCATATGGTAGATCAGTCCCCTACCATATGCTAACCATACCTTTAACCCGTGTAACATGTTCCCACATCTTCTTCATATATGGAAAAAATATGAAAAGATGTTCTATAGATTCACTATCTGATTTGCACTGTAGACACCAACTAGGCCTTATCCAAAATATTTTAATCATAATGTGCCAAATTGGGACCTTGTTATGCAGAGCCAACCAAGGAAACAATTTTACCTTAAGGTGGCGACTAATCTTCCATATAATGGAGTTCCACCATGGCGGATTGGGGGGGGCATCTTCTTCTTCTCTGAGAACTTTATAACCCAATCAAGGAGTAAATAGGCCTCCATCTTCATTCCTAGACGATACCATTACATCCACCTTGTCCACTAATTGCATATTGCAATCTTATAGATTCTTGATGTAATTTTTCTAGGTAGATGTATCCTTGTTTGAGAAAGACAAAGCCTTTGCATTAAGCCACATTTGTTTCACTAGAGTAGTATTTATGTCATCATTGATCTGGTATAAAATTATTAATCCTTGTTCCTCAATATTAGTAATCATATGCATAGTCCTAAATATGCATGTTTTTCACCGCTCTCTAGAGCATGACATACATGACCATTATTGATGAAATTTTAGGCATAGATAGATTTTTTTATGCAGATTCCAAATATGTAATTAAAAAAAAAAATATTGAGATTTTCTATTTATTTCCTAATTTTCTTGTTTCATCACTCTGTTGGTCAAAAAACATACTGTTAGTGTTTATTCCGTAAATTTTTCATTTCAAAACCATTTAAAAAAAAAATTGTATGCTGCACTAGAAGACACCAACCTCTACATGTTATAAAAAATCCAAGTCGAAATAACTGCATTAAGACCTTCAAAGGCTGCACCCACATTTGACGTATCGCTCTCAAGTTTTTATCACTTACATAATTCAAAAAAAAATAAAAATTAAACATTTAATTTTGGAAAAATAGCGCTGCACTAGTGCTACGGGTTCTATACATGTCTACCAATTTTTGTATACTGAAACCGTCATTTAGGCATTGAAAGGACGCACCCACAAAAACATATACCTTATCATTTGCCAAAAAAAAAGTGACTGTTAGAAAACATGAAATTTGACATAGTTATGTAAATTTTCAATACTTAAAAATTATATATTCGGAAACGTGACTCAATTTCCTACGTTTCATCTTTTTTACTCGATGCAAGATATCTTGTGTAAGAATGTAAAAAAAACCAAGTAAGTTGAGGGATGCCCGATTTTTCATTTTTTACTGCATCTAACACGCCAAAAGTGACCCTCTTAGCTTGCACATGCCCAAGAATCTTGTAAACACCAATGCAACTTGTTCAGGGATCCTGTCCCAAATGTAGCTTACGGCCATTTCCTATTCTCCACATGAGCTAATCCCTGATCAAGTCAAAAATTGAAATGAGAACCCCCCACATGGGTGAAACATCCCTTATAGGTTTGTATCTCGTTCCAACGCACTCCTCTATGGTGAACATATATATATATATATATATATATATATATATATATATTATTGTACTACCACTTTAACCCACAGACCATCTCCATTTAGAATTTTCCAGATCCCTTTAGCAACTAAACCTTTCACAAAGAAAGTGGGATGTTTCAATCCCCATCCACCAATCTCCTTTGGAAAATCAATCTTCCCCCAAGCAACCCAGGAGAAAGACTTATCCTCCTGGTTTCTTTTCCACAAAAACCTGTAACTTATCTTCCTAATATGATCTAAGATGCTAGAAGGGACATATTCCAGGGAGACCTAGTAAATGGGTATAGCCTCCAAAACAGATTTTAAAAGAATCAATCTACCACCACGTCTAAGCCATTTGTTACACCATAACAACAGTTTGCTCTCAAATTTACTGATTAGACAAGCCCAATCACAACATTGATAATCATTAGGTTTCAATATAAAACCTAAATATTTCAAACCATCTTGAAGGTCCACCACAACAAAATCAAATTGTGTAATGATCCAATCAATACTTACCTGTTCCAAGTTCATGAAGGAAATGGTTGAATTTCTAACATTTATAATAATCCCCGATGCTTTAGAGTGTGAAATTATAGAACACAACAGGATCATAGAGCCGAGAATACCTCATAGTGAAAAGAATGAGCATAAAAGATGAATTACAGTGAAAAATTTAGTGAAATGAATAGAAAAATTAATGAAGCATTAGAGCTCTGATAGAGATAGAAATGTGCGTTATGATCCATTAATTAATATAGTCAGTAGATATGTTACAATGGAGAGAATTAAATTATCCTAGGATAATTCGAATCCATATCATTCTAGCATAGGAATTGTCACCACTGGAGTGCTCCGGAAGTCCCAAACTTAACTCAACTCAACCAAAACTCAGTTAACTGACCAAGGAGGGTGCATTAGTGATTTTTGCATGCAAAGTAGCTGAAAAAGGGTGCATTAGATCACAATCAGTGGTGATCGGAGCTCAAACCCCCCCCACTAGAGTCAGGAACTTAGGTGGAATGAACTAGAACACTGAGTTAGCTCCTAAAATGTAGGGAACTAAGTCTGGTAGGCCTAAAATCATGCATGTAGGGCGCATTAGGTGGCTAATGGGTCATAGATGACATCTGCACACCACTAGGGGGAAAATAACATCATCAACTACTAGGAAAAGGTAAATAATGCTAAGTAGGATAATGATGGAGTATTAATTATCCTAACACAGAGAAAGTATCCAATATATCCTTCAATTTTGTGATATCCCTTCTGGATCCATGCGAAAATAGTCGAATGTTGTCAACAAATAACAAGTGTGAAATAAAAATGGTCCCCCAAACTCTTATCCCTTTTATCATTCCATTAATATTGCTTATTGAATTGCTCTGCTCAATCCTTCCATAATCAAAATGAATAGTAAAGGGGCCAAGGGGAAATCCTGTCTCAACCCTCTCCCAGGTTCAAAGAAATGGGAAGCATAATCATTGATTAAAACTAAGAAAGAAACAATTTGAACACATGATAAAACCCAGTCCACAAATGGTAATTGAAATCCAACTTGAAGAAGAACAAGAAGCAAATAAATCCAATTGAACCCGTCATAAGCTTTGGATAGGTCAACCTTCATAAAAACCATTGGTAGTTTCTTGATCTTTGTTTTATGGATTACCTCCTGTGTAGTCCCAATTGCGTCATGGATTTGACACCCCTTCAAAAAAGAAAATTTCTCCTGTGAAACTACATTAGATAGGATGTGCTTCATTCTATTAGCCACCACTTTAGCTACGAGTTTGTATATGCAATTACATAGAGAAATTGGTCTATAGTCCTCCCACCATTTCACATTGTGCACTTTTGGAATAAGGGTGATGAAATTTGAATTGAAAGTTGCAAGGATCCTCCCAAATTATCTAGATTATTTTATGAAAACAAGAAGGTCATTCTCAAATAAATCCATATAGGATTTCAAAAACTCCACCGGCCAACCATCTGGCCTTGAATTTTTTTCCTTCTGGAACGATAGGACAACAACCTTTAACTCATCAAGATTGACTACATCCATAAGCTCTTGGCATTCTGTTCCTGGTTCAAAAAAGATGGGAGACTTGTTGTAATATTGAGCATCTAAGCAATATATGCTTTGTCATATTCTTTGTAAAGATTCCCAAAATGATTCACCTTTGACCTAGAAAGGTCCCTGACTGTCGAAATTTGACTGCCATCAGGTTCCTCCAATTTCCACAAAGATTCAATATGTTCCCTATGCTTGACAAAATTCTGAATTTTTTTTGTGTCATTGTCCCCTTTTTGAATCCATATCGCTCTACTCTTTAACCTTCATGTTGCTTCATTCTCATCAAGAATTTGAGTCCTCCTAACTTCAAGAGCGACAATATGCTTTTTGTGATCAAGATATATAAACCATTGTGGACAATTTGAGTGAAGATTATCCATAGTCTCTTCGATTCTACACAGTTATGAGTCCATCATTTTCTTTCTCACAGCTTCCCATGTGATAGATCGAGCCTTAATCTTCTTAAGGTTGTTTAAGAACTGTATGCTAGCAGACTCAATATTGGTTCGATAATAAGGAATCCAAAGATTCTTGACCAAGTCTTTATATTCATAGTCCTCCATCCAAGATGAATTGAATTTGAAAGGACTTGGAGGTTTCCCCACATCCATTGACAATTCCAACAATATGGGGAAATGGTCAGAGTTCCCCCCCACTCCATTCCATTGACGAATACTAATTGCAGTATTAAGAGTGCCTTCATTAACAATAGACTTGTCAAGTATCTTTGTTATGCTTTCCTGTCTGATTCTCATATTACACCAAGTTGGTCAAAGTTTGACAAGAAGAATGTCAAAAAGAGAATGTTCATCCAACCTTCTAATAAAATAATTTGACAGGGTGTCCTTATGAGCTTTAGGCCCCCAAATTTCTCCTTCCTCCAAATAAAAGTTTAGATCACCACCTATAATAATTCTGTCACCAGAGAACAATCCTGAATTAAACAGTCTTTCTGAGAGATCATCTTTATGTTAATTTCATTGTATGCCAATTACCAAACACAATCGCTAAAATTAATTAATTTATTTCTATTACCAAATTAAAACAACAATTAATTTCTTAGATTTATAAGAAAAAATTATTTTTTTGATTTATAAAACATAATTAATTTTTTAAAATTGTAAAACATTATTAAATGGTAATAAATTTTTAAAAACCAAGTTCTTCGTAAAAACCACATCACCCCCTCAAAAAATAACAAAAACAAATCTGCTTTGTTTTGCCTAACAATGCTTTATGCTTCTCGTCATTAAAGCTACCTAACTTGCGTCTAGCTGTGTAGTGAATTTAATCACGCTGCAATAACTCTAATAAGGACAACATTCTGGAGAGTGCTCATCCAAGGTCTATGGACAACATTATGTAGACTGCTCATTCAATGGTTATGTTCATGTATGGAAATGATAGATGTTGTTGAAATGCTATGTCGTATTTGATATATGTTGTTGAAGGGCCGGGACACATCGACTTTGATCGATTCCATTGACAATAATGTATCAAAAGAAAGAGCCAAACACGGTGAGGATTTAATAATCAATGAAACAAATGCTAAGTTTTTGATATAATTGGACTTGATATTATAAATACTATACACAAAACTATATATTAAATTTCTAAAATTAATTTTGTGTTTGGTTTAGTTGAAGTGAAAATGTTTATAATAAATTTAAAACAAGCTAACTATACGAGGATGTTTATTTTTAATGATGTTTATTTTTAATGAGTTGCACATAGTATAAACGAATAATGAATGTATTTGAGTATAAATAAAATGGTATTAGTTTAGTTCAATTTGTATAGATCCATCTTAATTTTGATTTATTAATATGTTAATTTTTCTTATGTGCTCAAATTTTTTTAATGTAAATCATTCTTATGTGTTCAAATTTCTTTTATGACTCAACTCTTAGATGGCTTTGCAATAAGTATCCAAAAGTTATTAATTTATTTTGTTTTAATTAATTGGAACATACATATATTTATATTGGAATAATATGAAAAAGAAGTGTAATTTTATGTTCAATATGGAGTTGACACATGACACTTTAATAAAATAATAAAATATTTAAATAAATAATTTTTTTACAATGTCAGCTTTAATTTAAAGTTCAAAACTAAAAAGATATATATTTCAATTAATTAAAACTAAAAAAAAATGAAATTTGGATACTTCTTACTATGCAATGGAGTTTAGTAATCATTAAACTATTATGTAGAGATTTGAGCACATAAGAGAGATTTACATTTAGATCCATATGAACTCAATGATCCATAAGGGTAGAGAGGGATCAAATCTCTTAAGTGCAAGATTTTCCTCAAATGTTGGGTTTTAAAAATGTTTGCACCTCAAGAGATTTGATTCTTGTTAACCTCTTGATAGAACCCAAATAAGATGGATTTAGAGTGATTTTATCAAAGTGTCACTTGTTTTATCCATGTTAGACCATAAAAAAGGGATGACCAAATTAATGAAATTTTGTTTTTATATTAAAAGTTTATAGAAATAATTTTGTAGAATGCAAATTTTTAATACATTTTATAATAATAAAAAATAAATTAAATGTTAAAAAAAATTTTAATTTTAATAAAATAATATTAATTATCATAAATTCATTTTAATTAATATTTATTTAATAAAATATGAGAACAAATCAAAATTATATTAATTAATTTAAATATATCATATTATTAAGCATCTAAAAACATTATGGAAATGGCTATATACATTTTATTACTAGGAACAACAACATTAATAATATTAATGTGTTTGAATACGTTGAGCATAAATGAGACACATACTATAGGAAAAAACATTAATATGGAAATGACTATATAAAGAGAACTGATATATGCATTCACATGATTAGAGACATTCCTTTCATCTATATTGACTTCTGTATCCCATTTGCTTTCTGTGGTGTTTTAGTTTGGGATGGATGTATCTTGTCATTGAAATGGGGTCTTCCTGTGAGGAATTTTCTGATAAAGAAATGGAAGCTTGTAGAGTCAAATATAATGTGCCGCAAATCAAATATAAAAGCTGCTAAACTCTTAGGATTGTAAGACATCGTTGTCAAAAAAAAGTTATGTAACCCAACCTTCATTGGCGTATTCAGTAAATGGAATGGAATAGGTTATATTTGCAGCAATTTTTTCTTCTTTCAGAATGAAATAGGTTGAATCTGGGGAGTATGAGTTTTGCGTGATTGTAAATTTATCCTATATATATGTTAAAAAATTCATTGAAGTTTAAATTTTAAAAACAAAAGTGATTTATTAAATCACCAAATTCCATTAAGGAAAAAAACCAAAAATCTTGTGAAAGCTTTTGATGGCGATCTTGAGAAGACGTAATGGATGATTCGATCGGTGGACCATGGAAGTAGATGACGATGATCTGCGAACTATATTCGTGTGACTTCTAGAGGAAAGTAGACTTTATAAGGAAAGTAAAATTTATAACCATTAAATTTTGGTTGATGACGTGGAGTTTGTCAAACTTTTAGTTGAAAGTGTAGATGACGTAGTAGTCATTTTAAAAAACTGTGTACTTTTTTAAAATTGTAATTTTGCTATTTATTAAGAATAAAAAAAATACATCTTCAAACTGTTCATAAAAATGTAAACATTGTCCAGCAAAGACAGCATCAGTGGAACCACATCCTTCAAAATATTCCCTTCCAAAACTAAGGATTATCCATATCAGTGAATATAATAAGGATTATCCATACAGAAAATGATAAAAAGAAACTATGACGTTGAGATAAATACCCAATTAATCTGAACTAAAGGAGACTGACCCATTTTGTATTGCAGATCCCTCCATCCATTGTTCCCAGAAGAGGAAGCCTTAATCTTCTCTAAGAACTTATTTTGACAGAGAATCTGCAAAAGAATTCAACTCCTAGAAGATATGTATTATGAACCAGTTATAAAAAATTCCAAGAGAATCTAAGTTTTCTAACACCAATGATGAAGAGATAAAACCTGTAATTTACATAGCTTCTTAACCTAATTAACAACAACCAAAGAGTCTCTGTAAATCTTGACGCTGTAAAATGCCAAATGAATAGACAAGTTTTGTTAGGCACCATAGTGCCATCAGCTCTGCCATGGTATAGTCTTTGGAAAAATTTAAATTAATAAAATAATTTGCTTTTAAAAATAAAGTTGATATAATTTAATATGCAGAGGGTTATCTCTTTCTTAAAATGGAAATTTTGGTATCAAATTGCTTTTTGGAAATGAATAATTGGGTTTTTCATGTCGACATCATGGATTAAATCATCCTCTTGGGGGCATTTATTTGCTGGGAATGAATCAATGATGTATTGTTTTTAGCATCGTTTTCTATTTCCTATCATCTTTAGACCACCTATTTCCAATGGTGTGCATTGAATCGTGCCGATGAATGATATAATTAGTATCATTGACTTTAAGGTAATCCTTTTAATCATGAGATGTAGATAAACTTAATTAAGATAATCGCCTTTTAATCATGAAATGTAGATAAACTTATTAAGATAATCGTTTTAGTCATAAGATGTAGATAAGCTAGTTTGACTTTAACCAAGAAGTCGTCATTGCTTAATTCATAACTATGGATAGGGATCCTTTTACAAATGGGTTTGCTAATTGTCATTTTTTATAAAAGGAGTAGTTTATTTATTCTAGGTTTTTGGTTTTAGGGTGCGTTTTGGTTGGAGTTGTGTAATTATTATTTTTGGTAAAATCTAAATTTTTGTGTGTTTAAATTGTATTTTTGAATTTATAACTAGATTCAACATCCTCAAATATCCTCATGGCATTCAAATTATGTAATTCCTATAGCTAATATATATGATGGTAAGAGTTTTTAAAGATTTCCAACCGGATACGAACAAAATCTAGACAAAAAATATGTTCTAAAAAAATTGAAAAGTAAGAAGTTGTATAAAGACTAACTAAAACACTCCTACTTGTCAAAGCATTTCTTGCCAAAATCGCAATTTGGAATACTCAGATCACAATTTCAGCCATATCAATAGTTTTAAAGTTAGACAATTAATCTAAAATAAACAGATCTCAATTACTAAAATTACAAAAATAGAAGAACAAAAATTTTAACGGGTTTTTATCCCAAATTTAAACGACACCTTTATAAAATATCCTATTCGTCCTCAACGAAACCAATTCCCATCATTACATATAAATTATAATAATTACCTATAACATATGACGACCCTATCATAAAATAAAACACGTGCTTTTAAATATGATGTCAAACTTGTTTGGTGGGACAAGTAAATGCACTAGACACATAATTCGAGGTGTCTGTGTGTTGGATCATCTACTTTTTAACCTCTACATCACTTCATTCTCATTAACCTCCACATCACTTCATTCTCATTAAGAATTTGAGTATTCCTAACTTTAAGAGCAACAATCTACTTTTTGTGATCAAGAGAAACACTTTCGTGACAAACAGAGTGAAAAAAATGGAGCGTGGGTGGATGATCACGCGAAAAAAAGTTAAACTGAAACTCTAGGTCGAGAGTTTTGAGAGTTCAAACTCTGGGCCGAGAGTTTTAAAAAATTCTAGGCCGAGAGTTTGAACCAATCGCCGCGCTGTATTTTAAAAAAAACTCTCGGATGAGAGTTTGAACCTAACTCCGGGCCGAGAGTTTGGAAAACATTTTCTCGCCTGAGTTTCTGGTCAACAATTCTAGCACCATTTGTGCAGAATTTAGAAATGTGTCACTTTAACAAGGTTGGACCACTACAAAACATGAGAATTACATGTCGGAGTTTATACCAGTAGATTCATCATTCAATCTACTTTCTAGTTATATAAGTTTTTTTCAATTTCATTTAGGATTACTATTTTTTACTAAACTTTATCATTAAAAAATTAAGTGACTAAAAAATCAGTCACAATGAAAATTCAATATCATCACAATGACGAAGCTAAAAAAATTTAAAAAAATACAAGGATGTTCCTTGAAGTGTCCTCTTCAATAGGTTGGTTTTAGTTTGTTTGATAAGAGTAACATTTGAAAGAAAATGTGAAGACAAAAACATGTGTCGATAATGCACCATTTTCTGAACATACGCTGTTTCGATAAATAATAAAAAATAGTTCCCAAATCTTAAAAAACTCGAAATATAGTGCAAGATCAAGTTTAGTGTGTGCATATTATGAGCATACAATTTTTTTCCCTAAGATGAATAACCATCTATCAAAAAACCGTCGTCAACACAGGTCACTCATTATCCATACCTAAACTTTTCAAGTCAATGCAGTTGGTTGACAACAAATTTGTCTCACGATATGTCCATAAAAAAAAATAAAAAAAAAATGGGTAGAAAGCTAATTCAATTCTGTAAAACCTTTGTGTTTACTTCAAGTTGAAATTCCTAAGGGAGATATGGGTTTGAAGAGGTTGAAGTTAGAAAACATAAAAACTAGCAATTTTTTTTGTAAATAACAAGCCAAAATTGTTTTCCAACTTCATGTTTTCACCACAGATTTGAGTAAATATTATTCGAAGTCGCTCGATTTTAAGGAGTTCTATGTCCATCTTTTTCCTTCTCTCAACTTCCTATCCTTTTCCTTCTCTCAGCCGAGTCTTAATCCTCTTAAGGCTGTTTAAGAATTGTATGCTAGTAGACTCAATAATAAGGAATCCACATATTTTTCACCAAGTCTTTATATTAATATTCTTCCATACAAGATGAATTGAATTTTAAAGGACTTGGAGAATTTTCTCTTTCCATTGAGTTTTCCTACTCCAACCTATTGACAAATAGTATTAAGAATGTTTTCATTAACAATAAACCTGTCAAGTCTTTTTGCTATGCTTTTTTCTCCAATTCTCATATTACTCTAAGTTTGCTCCAAAAAATGTCAAAAAAATAATGTTCATCTAACCTTCTAATAAAATAATCTAACAAGGTGTCTTTATGAGCTTTAGGTCCTTCGATTTCTCCTTACTCAAAGAAAAGTTTAGATCAATAGGGATAATAATTAGGTCACCAGAGAACAATCCTAAATTAAAGAGTATTTTCCAAAGATCATCTTTATGTTAATTTCATTGTATGCTAATTACCAAATGTAATCATAAAAATTAATTAATTTTTTTTCATTGACCAATCAAAACAATAATTAATTTCTTAGATTTATAAGAAATAATTAATTTCTTCAATTTGTAAAACATAATTAATTTATTGAATTTGTAAATCATTATTATAAAGTAATAAATTTTTAAAAATAAAGTTATTCCTAAAGACTACATCACCCCTTCAAACACAAAAAGAGTCTGCTTTGTTTTGCCTAACAATGCTTTACGCGTCTCGTCATTAAAGCTACCTTGTGAACTTGCTTCTAGCTTTGTAGTGAATTTAATCACGTTGCAATAACTCTATGAATTCAATGGTTATGTTCATGTATGGAAATGATGGATGTTGTTGAAATGCTATGATGTATTTGATATATGTTGTTGAAGGGCCGGGACACATCAACTTTGATCGATACCATTGACAATAATGTACCAGAGAAAGAGCTAAACACGGTGATGATTTTAATAATCAATGAAACAAAAGCCAAGCTTAAAAGTGCATGTTATGATATTTTGTCTTGTATTCATATAATTGCACTTGATATTATACTATATTATTAAAGTATCTATTAAATTCTTAAGATTAATTTTGATTTTAGTTTAGTTGAAGTGAGAATGTTTATAATAAATTTAAAACGTGTCACTATATGAATAGAGGCTGTATATTTCTAATGAGTTACACATAGTATAAAAGAAAAGGAGTAATAAATGTATAGATAAGATGATATTGAATTTAGATATATATTTTTTATCCTTAAATTTATATATATATATATATATATATATATATATAATTATAGTAGTATAATTAGGTTGTATTGGTAGTTTTTGTATTAGGAATAAATTCAAATTCGTCCAATATTCGGTGTAGATGTAATACTAATATTCTTACTAATAGATAATTAAATTTTGAAAACCAACTAACAAAAACCAAACTTTAATTATTTAAACACTATAAAATAGAAATACTATTCAATTTCATACTTTCTTATTAAAACAATTATTAATATCTAGTTGTATGCTCCCACACTAGCCATATCCATTGTTGAGATTTTATATTTTTGTTTTTTAATTATATTTTATTATATATATGTCACTTTACATTTATGTTGTATATGTGAATATTTCATTAAAATTATTATATATAAGGTCTACTCGAATTATGCTACTAAGTATATAATCCCTCTTATTTGTTCAAATCTCTTGTATGACTCAACTCCTAGATTGTTTTGCAACAAGTATCCAAGATTCATTAAATTTTTTTGTTTTAATTAATTGGAACACACACATTGGAAATTATTTATTTAATATTTTATTATTGTGAGGTGCTTTTTACAATTAGTATGAAGGAGAAGTGTAATTTTGTGCTAAATATGGAATTGACACATGACACTTTCATAAAATAATAAAATATTAAATAAATAATTTTTTTACAATGTCAACGCTAATCTAAAGTTCAAAACCAAAGAGAAATATATTCCAATTAATTGAAACTAAAAAAAAATAAAACTTGGATACTTCTTGCTATACAATGGAGTTTAGTCATCATTACAATATTGAGTAGAGATTTGAGCACATAGAAGAGATTTACATATTAAACCAATATAGGTTCATTTTAACTCTTATGATTTATGAAGGGTAGAGAGGAATCATTAATCCCTAGAGGTGCAAGCTTTTCCTCAAATTTTGCATTCTAAAAAGGTTTGCACCTCAAGGAATTTGATCCCTCTTCACCTAGAGTTTGGTTGGCCTATTAATAAAGAAGAAAATAAAATAGATTATAATGATTTTATTAAAGTTTCACTGTTACCTCCATGTTCAACCACGTGAACAAATTAATGATTTTTTATTTTTATATTAACCGTTTATAAAAATATAATTTTATGGAATGCAAATTTTAAATACATTTTATAATATTAAAAAATAATAAATTTAATGCTAAAATAATCTATTTTAATTTAACAGAATAATATTAATTATCATAAATTCATTTTAATTAATATTTATTTAATAAAGTAGAAAAAAGCACGACAATACTATTAAGCATCTAACATTATGGAAATGGCTATATAAATAAAGTAATACCGTAAATCTATGTTACTTCGTTAAATTATTTGTTTAATTATTTATTAATGTTTCGTTTAATTATTTGTTTATTTATTTATTATTTATTAATGTTTTTATTTGTTTGTACATTTATAAAATTTTAAATAAATTTATTAAAATTTGGTAATCTCTAACATATTTAAAATATTTTTTAATAAATGGTACCTATTATAAAAATTTTACAAAATTTCAATCAGTCACTTTGTAAATAGTAAATGTCACTAAAATTTTATTTTTTGTGAACTTTATTTCGTCAAAAATCGTATATACAATTTTTTTTTTTCATTCGTATATCAACTTCGATACCTCATTCCAATACTTGCACAACTCAGATATCTCAACACTCCACACATGGATAAAGAACACGAACACGTCAGCATATGACCGAGGCGTGTGATAATTGTCACTTAAATTTTCAAATTTTTCGGGTTAGGCACAGTTTCATTTCTATTTGTTATTTTTTTGGAATTTCAATGATTTGGGTAATCTTAAAATTAGGTCATCTTAAAATAGGCTTTATGACCAAAATCCTTAAGGATGTAATTCCGGGTATGATAATTGGTATTTAAATTTTCAAATTTTTCGGGTTAAGCACAGTTTCATCTCTATATATTATTTTTTTGAAATTTCATTTGGATCATCTTAAAATAGATTTTATGACCAAAATCATTAAGGATGCAATTCCATGATATAATTCCAGGTAGAATTACAATTTCGCCAGTTTTTATAACCAGATCTAAGCAACAAATATCCCAAAAAAACAGGGCGATTTGAGTGCCAGTTATCCCACGCCTATGACAGACCCACCATAACAGATTTACTCAGACAAAGACCTTCTCCGAGTGGCCACGAATATACTCTCTGTTATAGTAATTACATTGACAATATTTCAGATAAATACAGACGAGCGGGACGAACCCACAATTAGGTGCTATTTCCAACCCTAATGACACAAATTGGGATTTGTTGTTCACTGCTCAGATTTAAGCTCACGGATCTCGTCTGCAAACGCTTTCAAGCTCTCATGCAGAGATCCTGCCCGTTCATCCATAGCCTGTCTCGCCAACTCTCCAATCTCCTTAACCTTCCTCCTCTCCTCTCTTCCACAATCCTTCCCCATTATTTGTGCCACGGCCCTCTTTAACTCTTCTCCGTTAGGAACACCATTCTCGCCTTCACAGAGCTGCACGCCGATCTTAAGTAAGTCAGACACCAGCAAAGAATTGCAGAATTGATCTCCGGAGACGGGCCATGTAATCATCGGAATCCCCATGGTGATGCTCTGTAAAGTGGAATTCCAATCGCAGTGGGTAAGTAATCCCCCGACGGAATGGTGCGAGAGAATGAGTTGTTGTGGTGCTGGGCCTCTGATTATGACCCAATTACCTCTTTTCTCATCTACTCGTTCCTCAAACCCTGGGGGCATGGCAGTAATGCTGTTATGAACCCATATGAAGGGCTTATTCATGGCCTCCAATCCGTAGGCTAATTCCGTGATTTGTTCGTCAGACAGAGCGGAGTAGTTGCCTAAGCAAACGTAGAGAACGGACTCCGCTTCCTGCGAATCCAACCACTGAAGGCAACCGCGCGATTCATCATAGGAATTATTGAAACCATGTAGCGGCAGAATGGGGCCGATTGGCCATACAGGCCTTCCCGTGGTGTTGTGCAGGTGGTCGATATGACCGAGTTCGAGGTCGTAGAAGGTGTTTATAAGGGAACCCCAGCTCTGGAGGTTCAGGAGCCTGTTCTGATGCATGAACTCGGACACGGGATCGAATCTCTGGAACATCCGTGCCGTTCGAGAAATCTGGGTCCGGCGAAAGGCGATCTGCAGAGGAAGGTCGGGCATTATAAAATACTCGTCGTCGGTCTTGACCCCGAGATGTGGCATATGCGTCCACAGGGAATTGTCTACGCAGGCTCCGAATGCACTGGATGTATGGAAAACGGCTCTGGGGATCGCGAGTTTAGCAGAGATTCGTTGAGTCCATCCGAGGTAGAAGTCGCTGATTATGCACACTGGACGTACCGTCTGCTGTTGGATCCATTGCTCGATTGGGTGTGCAAGCAATCGAAACGAGTAGACGAGAAGATCGACGGATTTCCGGGGAATATCTTCTTCCATTTCTACTTGCTCTGACGGGATGGGGATGTAGAGAGGCCTAATGTTCAGCGACTCCGTGTTTGCTCGCTGTAAGAGATGTCGCAGGGGAGGGGAGTGAGATCTTGTTGTGAGAATGGTGATGGAGATTCCATGGGAAGCCAGTCGATAGGAGAACTCCAGAAACGGAACCAATTGGTCGTGTTCAGGGAAAGGAATGGCCAAAACATGTGGAGATTTACTGGTACTGGTTGCAGCAGCAGACGCCATGATATCTCTGCACAGCAAATATACAGAGCACTGATATATGCATTCACAGGATTAGAGACATTCCTTTCGTCTATATGTATATCGACTTCCGTATCCGATTTGCCGAGCAGGTTGCGTGTTTTCTGCGGTGTTTTAGTTTGGGATGCATCTTGTCATTGCAGTGGGCTCTTCCTTTGAGGGATTTTCTGATAAAGAAATGGAAGCTTGTAGAGTCAAATATAACGTGCCGCAAATTAAATATAACGGCTGGATCGACCATTAAAACCAGAGGCCGATCGTTGATTAAAAAAGGTTCTAGAACCCAACCTTCATTGGCGTATTCATTTAATGGAATGGAGTAGACTAAATTTGCAGCAATTTCTTCTCCTTTCATAATGAAATGAAATAGGTTGAATTTGGGGAGTATGATTTCTGCGTGAATGTAAATTTATCCCATTTTTAAAGAATTTATATGTTAAAATTTTAAACTAAAAAAAATGATTTATTAAATCACCAAATTCCATTAAATAAAAAGAAAACCAAATATCCGGTGAAAGCATTTGACGGCTATCTTGATAAGACGGAATGGATGATTCTATCGGTGGACCATGGAAGTAGATGCCGATGATCTGCAAACTATCGTGACAATTATAACAAGTAAACTTTGCTTGTAGTGTTGATGACGTGGAGCTTGTCAAACATTTTGTTGAAATTGTTGATGACGTGGTACTTAGCAAGTTAGAGTCATACCAGATTAAATACTCTTTTTGAAACGTGTGTACGTCTTTCTAAAAATTTAATTAATAAAATAATTTGCTTTTAAAAATAAAGTTTAGTATGCATCGGGTAATCTCTTTCTTAAGATGGGAAATTTGGTATTAAATTGCTTTTTGGAAATTAATTATTGGTTTTTCATGTCGACATTGTTTTCTGATTTTCTAGCGCGGGGATTACGGGCATTTATTTGCTGGGAATGATGTATTGTGGTTAGCACTTCTTATATTACCTCTTTCCAATAGTATGCTTTGTATTGAATTAGTATCATTACATAATGCTTTTAATGATGAGTTGTAGAAAAACTTTAAGATGATCGTTGTATTCATAAGATGTAGATCAACTATTTTGATTCTAACAAAGAAGTCGTCATTGGTTAAACATAATAATTGGTTAAACATAATAATGGATAGACATCCCTTAAAAAATGGTTTTCCACTCTTATAATCTATCATAATCATATTAATTCTAAAATTTGTTATTTTTGATAAAAATTAAAATAAATTAAAAAAAATAAAATTGATTTTATATAATTTATTTTTTATCTATAAATATTACTAAAATAAATAAATTAATCTTTATTTTTAAATTATAAATCAAAATTAATTTCAATAAATCAAATTACAACCTATATAAATCATCATGTAAAATTTAAATTTAAAAAAAAAATCTTAATTTATGATTGACACTCCCATATACACTTGAGCATATGGCCCAAATGATAGCTTAATTGACACAACATTATGCTTCATGGTATATCATTGTCTCATTTTAATATGGAGATTATAAAAAATATATTCAAGGAATCCAAGGAAAGAAGATATGGAGAACCCGATAGTGCATCGATGAATGGAATCAGAAATTCCATGTGGAGATTTTATGGAGAACCAAGGAATGGTGTCCGACGATGTATTGGACCGCGGATAGAGATGGCATGGATGTTGGCACGAAAGAAAGAAGCCAACAAGAAGAGATCCAAGTGCACTGAGGAGGCACGAAGACCGATAAGGTGTGATGATCGAAGGATCTGGAAGGCACATATTTGGAGGAGGACGTTGGGAAGGATGGTATGGGGAGATGATGTATATTATCCATACGATTCGGGAAAGTTTGGTTTATCTCAATATGATGGCATAATAATGTGAAATGATGGGAGAAATAATAATGTGAAATGATGGGAGAAATAAGCCAAGGATTGATGTGCAACTAAAAACTTTTGGAAACTTTGGGAAGGAAGAGAGAAACTTTTGGAAGGAAGAGAGAAAGTCTCCATACGAAAAGGAAAAATGGAGAAAGAAAAAAAGAAGAAGAAACAAGAGATAAAAAAAAGGAAAGAGATGACAAAGTAGAGGGGATGATAGATAAGGAGACTCCAAAGAAGAGATGCAAAGAGGAAGTGTCCAACAATACATGTTAAATATAAATATATTTCTTGTTTATCAAATTTGGACTTTACCTGATGGAATCTGCAAGACTTATATGCTCACATTGTCCTTTATATCATCTTTCTTGATAGCATATCCACTACAAACCTATTTTATTGTGGATTGTTACATGTATACAAACCACAAGTTCAAAATCCAAAACTCTAAATAGTTTAGGGGAATTTATCGGCAAACCTGTGCCCACAAAGGAATGTGGTTGATGTCTTGAAATCAACCAATTCTTAAAAGATGAAAGAGTATTCATGTCTAATCTATAGTGTTTTTGAGAGAACTCTAGGAATAAGGACCACCTAAAATCAACATATTTTGATAATAGTATTTGGATTGATTGCTCATATAAACTAAAAATTAATTCTCCAGTATTACTTAAATTTAAATTACGTTATATAAAAATTGAGAATGATATCTATCATAAGGAACATAAATAATATTACATAAATTTAAGACTTGCTTATAAAAATGTTGTTATTGACCATAATGGAAATAATTATTACAATTCAAGTTACAACTAAAACTATTTCAATAATATAGACTCTCTGCAAATTATAAAACAATTGTTATTAATCATAATGGAAATAATTACTACAATCCAACGGCGAAAACTATTTTAATGATATAGACTCTCTGTGAATTATAAAACAGTTGTTATTAATCATAATGGAAATAATTCCCACAATCCAAGTTAGGGTGAAAACTATTTAATGATATAGACTCTCTATGAATTATAAAACAATTTTCATTAACCATAATGAAAATAATTACTACAATCCAAGTTACGGGGAAAACTATTTTAATGATATAGACTCTTTGCAAATTTTACGTTATGCATTAACAAGATCCCAAAATATATTTAAATGCAACTCTCTCTTATTAGATGGGGAATTTTATCTCGTTAAACAAAATTCATAAAAAGGGTTAAACAAAAGAGAAACCCTGATTTCTCATGACGTGGAAAGTCTGCCTACTCATATCATGAATGCTCACAACTTGCCAAATTCCAAACGTCAAACATTCATCGAATATATAAATATATATCTGCATAGAAGTTTAGGAGTGGCATGTAATAAGTGGAATGTTGTGAAGTGACAGAAACGAGAATAGCAAGGGGTGAGACAATTTGTCTAATTTTTCTTCTTTTAAAGGAAGAACCAGAGTTAACGTACAAACCATCGATTTTTTATGTAGTTTCTTGTGTTGTTATTGTTGCTTGTTCCATCATTGAGAAGAATCCATGATGGAGCAGTTGGGCTTCTCGTTATGCATTTCAATAGTAAAGACAAACCAAAGACAATAGACAACTAGCGACATAGACATCATTGATCTATCCAGTCCATCCAAATGATCACATAGTGTCATCCGACGTATTTATGGTAAGTTTGTTTATACACTTTCCGTTAAAGACAAAATGCCTTTGACCTTGAAGATCTTTTTTTAACAAAGTGATTGGCTAGTTACCACTATTCTTTGAAATTTGGTTATTTTGTGGATTATATTTTAAATGTAGACTAGAAAATTATATTTGAATGTAAACTTGCATGACTTTGTTTGTACACCCTGACAGATTCTGTGCAGGGGCAGAGCATCACTAAAAAAACAGAGTATGCGACAGAGGAGGCAAAACAAAACAGGGTATGATGTTCTATGGAGCTCTGCGGCCCTTCTCGATCATTCCAGAACTAAAGATAACACACAAAATACATTGAACATGCCGATGCCTCTTCACCCGAGGCACATTAACTTCTACACCAAATGCATTAACTCCGTGTAGAGCGGTAGGTGAATTCATCAAGTTGATGGGAGGAATTATCTCCAACACTCCCCCTTAATTCCGACCATAAACAAACTACTAACATCTAACACATACATACAATGCCTTCATGGGCTTTCAACAAAAAAAAACATTGAAACATTAATGCCTGCTGGTCTAAGTCTCAGCTAGGCTTACATTAGTTCATGTCAAAGCTCAAAAAAAATCTTACTATTCTTGTCTGCTGCATGCTGATGCAGCGGCTTCTTTTTCTTTCGTTTGCTCCAGACCTTGAACTCAGCGTTCTTCTTCATCTTATTCTTCATTCTCACCTTCTTCTTCATGTTTTCTTTAAGCTCCTTGGGCTTGATTCTTCCATCAATGTCTGCAAACTCTTCAATGACTTTATGCCTTGTGTCTTCATCTTCAATCAGGTTCATAACGCCCTTAACATCATGGGCGAATAATTCAGATTTCTGCATTTTCAATTTCCGGGGTATGGGAATGTTTGGATCCCATATGCATTTTTTTAACTTGTTTTCATCAACCTCTTCAGTGGCCAACTGCCACACTAACAACTGATAATAATGCTTAATCTCTTCAGGACTCCATTTCATAAAAATCTATTCAACTGGTTCAGCTTCATCGTCTTCATCATAACACATTGGCTCTTCAAGCCTTCCATTAAACAAATTTTCTTCATCTTTTGCAGCTACATGGCTGTCTCCTTTTTCATTCATCTTTGCAACCTCAATGCTGCCTTCAGCTAAACTTCTAACGGCTACAACATTAGTGTAGTTCAGTTCAACATAGTTTGGCTTTTCGAGCCATTCTTCAATGAGCTTCAAATCAGCATCAAAATCAGTAATGAAGTCCTTGCATTCATCTTGAACTATCATGTCGGCAATCTCTATGCAAATTGGAAATGTTTTGTCAGATTCTGCCATGAAAGTGCAGTCTTCATCGTGCTTGGGCTTTGCTAGCCACTCTTCAATAAATTTCAAATCTTCATGGTCTTCATTATACTTATCAGCTCCAATGCTGCCTTCTTTTCCATTTTCTGCTTCAAATAAGAACATCACATTGTCCACATTCTTTAGAAACTCTTGAATGATTTCATCATCATATTCATTTACATTTTGCTCAATTGCAAGATGATTCCTATATGCACCTGCACATGCACAAACATCTAACCTGTTAGGAAAAACTTCTACCCTCATGGGCATGCTCTTCATGAGCTCTTCTTCTTCACATTTAGCCTCTACTGGCTGTCCTGCAACTGCTTGAGTTGCTGATTCATCATTTTCTGCTGCTGATATGGCAGCTTCATCTTCAACATCATCTTTGTTATATCCATCCACCTGTGGCTCTGCACAGTGGGCTTCACTGTTCTCAAACATATTTGGCTCTGCTTGGCTGACAGAGTCCTCAACCATTTCATGTTCAACCATTTCATGTGACCATTCAATTGCTTCTTCATCTATGTTTGGGGAAAGTGCTTCTGCTAGTATAGCAGGTTCATCAACTTCATTATCCACAACTGTGTGGGGTTCACTGAATTTCTCAACAGCTTCTATGGCTGGAGTTTCTACTGCTGCAATGGCAGTTCCATCTTCGTATTCATCCACAAGTGCCTCTACACCGTGGGATTCACTAACAACTTGGCTGTCTTCTGCTTTAACTGCAGGATTCTCAATTGCTACATCTTCAACAGGCTGTGACACTGTTGGCTGCCTGCACATGTTACTCCCCCTTTCGCTGAACTCTTCTTCCAAGGTTCTCCATGCTTCCTTGGAAGTCTTTGCTGCTGCAATCTTGTGAAAAATACTTTCATCCACAGCTTGTTGGATGAGACGCAAGGCTAATTCATGCTGCTGCAATTTTTGGTCTTCTGGCAGGGCCTCAAAAGCCTCTAAATCTAGGGGATGCACACATTCATTTTGAACTAAATACCACAAATCCTCTGCTCTAAGAAAACTTCTCATCTTAATAGCCCAAAATTCATAATTTTTACCTGAAAAATGCGGGGGTACAAAGAGAACTCTGCTGCTCCAATTATCCTGAGCAACGAACTCCTTATCGGCACTTTTTCCTGTGCGTTCGTCATCCATCTTTTCTTCACAAAGAACCCTCTGTGCTTCTAACCCTGCCTCGGCTTTCACCTCTGCCCTTGTATTTCTTCTTTTAATCTGCCTGAGTCTCCTTTTGTAACCCATTTCTTCTCTTCTGTGTTGCAGGCGTTCTGTGCTGGCACTTGTCTTCTTCTTGCAAGTCTCCTACTTGCTTCTCCTTCCCTATTGCCCCCTAAAAAAAATATAAAACTGCTTGCTGGCTGCAAGACCTATCAATGACGCCCCCTTAATGCAAAAACATCTCTGTTTTTTTTTTATTTTGTCAGATACCATGACAATTTCAGAGGGAGCTCTTGTGCGAAAAAGACCATAGAATGGGACAAACGAAGTTTGAGCTTAATGGCGAAGGATGAGTGGGATGCCATTGGGGACAATTACGAGAAACCCTTCGAGGCCGAGCGGATTACTAAGGATGGCAAGCGGTTTAAGTTGTATTACAAAGGTCTCATCAGCACTGAGAATGTGGACGGGCTTGGTGATCGCTGGGACACTCTTGCGGGAGCTGGCGTTGCTATCTACGATCCGGATGATAATTTAATTCTGAATCTACGGAAGCAGCTTGGGGTTGATTTGAGCAGGTCTGTTGCAGAGTATTCGGCTTTGAAGGAGGGTCTCATGGCTGCATTCGATTTGGGTATTCGGAATGTTACTGCTTATGGGGACTGGGTCCAAGTATACAATCAGGTTATAGGGCATTGGAGTGTCAAAATAGTTGAATTGGAGCAGTTGCTACTTGAGGAAAGAACAAAGCATAATACAATGGCTGATTCTCGGCAGGAAGGTTCAAAGTTAACAGAGATGCATGAAGCCAAAAATCAAGCTGATACTGAGACAAAAGTTTTGTTGAATCATTAGAAAATGAGAGTGCCGCCCTCAAATACAAGCTCCATGCATTCAAATAAGGAAATGGATACGATAATTGAGGAAAGGGACCTATGTAAGAAATCTGCAGAGGCGGCAAACAAACAACATTCAAAAACTGTTAAGAAAACTGCTAAGTTGGAGGCTGAGTGCCAGAGACTGAGGGGTCTGGTTCGCAAAAGGTTAGCAGGGTCTGCTGCACTGGCTTAAATGAAACTTGAAGAAGAGACAACTGGAAAGGAAGCCGAGGAGAATGAATGACATGTGCAATTAACCAGGGTTTCTAACATCCACTCAAAACCCAATCATAAGTACTTTCTATATGGAGTACCAAGAATTAGACTGTTTCAAAGATGGCGTTTACACACAGTAACTTACATGTTCCAAAATACAAAATATTTAGTAGCTTAGTCAGTGACGTAATACCTCAATATGGATAACCGGAAGAACCCACTAAAACTAGTTCCAATCGCACAGCTAGTAAAATTGACCATGCAGTTCTGAGAGAACAAATTTATAAAACCGTGCACAGAGAAAAAACTCTTTTAACTTGTCTTGTGGTTTTCTGCCTTGCAACAGCTCGCCTCTCCCTGGTACTTCTCTGCGGCCTCCACCAGATCGAGCCTTCCAACACACGATGGCTATGTATACTATTCCGTCTCTGGAAATTCTGCTCTTTGCGAAAGCTCTGGTAAAAGATTGCTCACAGGAGACAATGCCGGCTATGTATACTATGCAGTCTTCATCGGTAAGCACCAATTTGATGCATTTTCTTGCAAAAACAAGCTCAAAATTAGCTCCGCTCCGAAGCCAACAGGGCTCCCTGCATTCTCTGCACAAAAATGCCCTAAACTTGCATTTATCCACTCCTCTATTTTACGATGGCTCTCCGCGTTTCACCTCCGGCAGCACTCTACGGCTGTCTGCCCTGGCTTGGAACCTTCCTCCACCTCACAGATGCGGTCAAATACATGAATTGATGCACTGAACAAGTCCGCAGGCCAAATAGAGCGGCAAACCCGGAGATTAAATATGGATTTGAGCAAGAAATTGGATAAATTTAAGCAACAACAGGCGAATTGCCAGAACACTTTGACCAAGGTCGCGGCATCGAGACCGACCCCGAAAAGCACTACCACCAGCAACAACAGCAGTGCAAAGAAGCCTCAGGCTCCTGCACCTTCTTCTTCTTCGTCTCAGAAGCCGCAGCCGCAGCTGAAATTCTCCAATGACACAGAGAGGGAGAGTAGCGCCTTCTCCACCTTCACGACCAGTGGCCTCAACGGATGGCTCTCTCAAATTAAACGACGGGTCTCTTCAACACATCAATGGAGTCGGCTGCTCCTTCTTTCTCTGCAACAGGTTGGCTTTGCTAACCAACTCTGGTTGTAACCCTGACAACGCTCGGATCCTTCACATGGCTGGTGAAGGAGGATTCGTGACTCTACGCTCTGATACCATGAGAGATTCTATGCAGGGGCAGAGCATCACTAAAAAAACAGAGTATGCGACAGAGGAGGCAAAACAAAACAGGGTATGATGTTCTATGGAGCTCTGCGGCCCTTCTCGATCATTCCAGAACTAAAGATAACACACAAAATACATTGAACATGCCGATGCCTCTTCACCCGAGGCACATTAACTTCTACACCAAATGCATTAACTCCGTGTAGAGCGGTAGGTGAATTCATCAAGTTGACGGGAGGAATTATCTCCAACACACCCTTCCCCTTTACGTTAACTACAAAATTTCTTGCACCTTCAATAACATTTTTGACGTGATTGGCTATAGACCACTTTTCCTTAAAACCCTCATGGTCTTTTCATGAATTATAATAAAATGTAAAACTGCAGAGCTTCATTGAATTAATATGAATCCCATAAAAAAATGTCAAATGATACCAATTATCTACAAGATATTTGGTAAAAGCACATGTCATTAATGTTTACATAATGTTTCATCATAATTTCTTTTTGGAAAATAATAAATTGTATCTAAATTTACATTTGTCTAGACAGAACAAATTGTAGCATATAGATAATGTATAAAAATAAAGTCTGTGTGAATTAATGTACATTTTGTTTTTAATAGAAATTAGAGAAAATTTTCATTATAGAAAAGAGGCTATGCACAACCATTTATTACAGAAAATTGCATGTTGTCTGATATCATCAAAAATCATGACTGAGAAGGAAGGCGATGAAACTATTTATAGATTTCGAAGTAATCTATTTTTCTTCCCATAGTTCATCACTATGCTTGAGGAGGGATAAACCCTGACAAACTGGATATTAAGCAGGATGAAAAAACATTTTTAAAGAGTAACTAAGATCGACTCTACTTCTTTTGCATGCCTTTCATGCATGTGAATGGCTTGAAGACCAAGATTTCTTGCATGAGCTGTGCTCCGTAGTTCATTGGATCGAGGGAGTAGCTGGATTATCTTCTTCAACAAAAAATATGGGAGAATGTCCTTCTTTCCGGAATGCTCTCTAGTGTCCCTTTCTGCCTTGAAATTCCTGCATAGGAAATGTATGAAATCTTCAATACCTGCCATGAGGCTGTCGCTATCAATTTGACTTTCTGAACCCGTCACTAAATGTTCGCCTGAAAACCAGGATTTGAGGGCCGCCAATCTATGATAAAATTTCAAAGTAGAGGCAATCAAAACGAAGTGGAAAACGTTTTGACTGTGAGAAACTTGAGGAGAGGGAACAGGCTTAATCCCTTCAACGTGAACGCCTATAGCTGTTTGCACATATCTTATCCGACCAAGTTCTCGTGAGAATGACCAAGGCGTTAGCCTCCCGGAGGAGAGGATCAAGGAATGGCATGAATTTTAATTTATTCATTTGCGTATTTGATTATCCTTGTCTTCAGAGTGGCTCCTTTATTTGCCAGAGAATCAGCATCCTTGTTGTTGCTCCGAAGAACATGGAAGAGAAGGTGATCTGTTTTAGCAGAGATCTGGGTGATCCTTTGATGAATTATTTTACATCTGATGTTGCCTTTCTTCTAGCCAGACCTCATCTTATGGATAACCCGTCTTGAATCGCCAATTATTATTATTCTGCTTATGCCTATCCTAGCAATGATTTCGAAGCCAAGCATAAGAGCCCGCCACTCTGCTTCGTTATTTGTTTTCTTCCCCAGTCGCCAGGTAAAAGAATCAACCTTATTTTCATCGAAATCAAATATTATTCCTCCTGCACCTGCCTCTCTTGGATTATCCTTTGATGCTCCGTCAAAGAAAAACATATAAGAATTAAGCCTCTCCCGCCACTTCCAGAATTCATTTTTATTGAGTCTTATCGTGATGGAAATAAATATTATTCCTCCTGCACCTGCCTCTCCTGGATTACCCTTTGATGCTCCGTCAAAAGAAAAATATATAAGAATTAAGCCTCTCCCGCGACTTCCAGAATTCATTTTTATTGAGTCTTATCTCCCATTCTTTTTTCTGTTGGTTTTGAGTTTTGGTCTGAAGTGAGCTTTGGTTCAAGAATTCTTTGCACCATCGGACCTCGTGGAAGTTTAAAGGTTCAAAGTCCGGGAGGTAGATGCCCCTGCTGCCAAGACTCTCAGAGATCATATTGATAGCTTTGTAAGCAGTTCTCGTGGGGTTGGCCTGTTTCCCTTAAAAAATAAGGTGGTTTCTTGTGAGCCATATTTTCCAACTAATATTTCTGGGAATTAGATCCCACACTTTCAAGAGAGTGGGTTTCCCTTTCGGATTTCCTGGATAGATATTTTTCCATTTAATTATCATATCATGTGTATATGATTCAATGTTCCAATCTTTTTTCCAAGTTTTTCCAGGACTTTATCCCACACTTCCTTGGCGAAAGCACAATCCAAAAATAGATGTGAGGCCCCCTCAGAGAAGTTTTTGTAGAGGGAGCACCAGGAAGGTCCTTCAAAACCCCTTTTGATTAGATTGTTAGTAGTCAGAAGCTTATTGTGAGCTACCAGCCAGAAGAAGTGGTTGATTTTGGGAATACTGAATGGATTCCAGAACTTCTTCCACAAAGTGGAGGGTGCAGAGAGAGCACTCCTTTCAAGGTGATTGTACCCTTATTTGACTGTATAAACTCCAGATTGTCCCCAACCTATTCGATCCTTTTCCTTTCTGTGCATTGGAGCTTTCCCATGAAGCTTTGAGCGGAAAGAAACATAGTCCTGTTGAGGCTGAGCTCGAGGATTTAGGTTTTTCCATCCTTTCCAATCTCCAAAAGTTGCCCAAATAGAAATATCGAAAAGGGTTGATAGATTTTCCTTGATCATCCATCTATGAAACTCTTCTAGGTCGGGCTCTGTGGTAAGATTAGGTTGATCCCATATTCTATCTTATCATATCTTTATTTTCTTCACGTTCCCTAGGATCCAATAATACTTGTCTTTAATAAGGCCAGCCAAGACTTTGCATAGATCCATGGAAGTACCTTTCCCTTCCCACCTGTGTTCGAGGCAATGATCTCTTGATTTTTTTTATGTATTTCTTTCTCAAAGCTTCTTTCCACCATTCTTTTCTCCCTTCGATCATCCTCCACACCATCTTAGCTCCCAAGGCTATGTTCATAATCCCAAGGTCTCTGAGACTTAGACCACAATTGATCTTTGGGATTTTGACTATATTCTAGCTGACAAGGTGATATTTTTGTCCTTGGTTTCTTGCTCCCCGACAGAGAAATTTACTAATCTCCACGCTAATGTTGTTCATGAAATTTTTGGGGATAGAGATGTAGTAGATGGGTTGAGAGGTGAGGACTGATTTGAGGAGAGTCAATTTTCCTACTAAATTAAGCCAGTTCAAATCCCAGGACTGAACTTTTTTCTTGATCTTTTGAAGAATTGGATTCCGAGCTGAAGAGCTGGAGGAATTCCTAAAGATTGGGGCACCTAAATACTTAAAAGAGTTCCATTCCATCTCAAACCTACAATCCATAGCCAGAGAGATATCTCTCAAGGTTTTGGGGTTGCAATTCCAACCATATAGGAAACTTTTTTCAGAATTTGCCTTTCCCCTTGAGGCAGAGAGGAAGAGGTCTATGGATATTTTGAAATGTCTTTCTATTTGGACAGAGGCACTTCCAAGTATTATGGCTTCGTCAACGAATTGAGCATGATTGAATGGGCTTACACCCCTAGCTATGGAAAGGCCTGTAAGGGTTCCTTCAGTCATTTTCCTGTTCAGTCTTCTACTCAAAGAGTCAACTGCTAAGATTTAAAGAAAGGGAGAGAGGGGGAAGCCTTGTTGTATCCCATGAGACATGCTGAAGAAGCTTTTTGGGTGGCCATTAACCAGAGGGGCTACCCAGGGGGAACTAATGCAAGCTTTAATCCACCTTATAAAGGAATTAGAGAAACCAAATTTACCAAGAACCATAAAAATGAAATCTTGTCTCACTCTGTCGAAAGCAGTTGTTAGATCTAATTTTCTTGGCATACCTAAATATTTCCTCTTTTGAGTACAATGGATTGCTTCCTAAACCATAAGGATGCTGTCGAATATTTGTCTCTCAGCGATGAAGCCACCTTGATTTGCTGATATACGTTTGGGAATGAACTTTTTAAGCCTATTGGAGATGATTTTTGTAAGAATCTTGTAGGATGCGTTGCACATAGAGATGAGCCTGAAGCGATTGAAGGAGGTTGGATGTTTTTTTTCTTTTGGGATTAAAGTTAGAAAGGTGGAGTTTGTGGCTCCCGCTATTCTATCTTTTCCTCTGGTCCAATTAAACATTCTAATGAGATATTTTTTGATGAAATTCCATCATTTCCTGTAGAAATTGATTGAGAAGTCGTCCAGTCTTGGCGCCTTTTCCGGATGTAAGTTCCACATTGCCTTGTGAACCTCCTCCTCTGAAATGGATCTGTACACTGTTTTGTTCTATTCTTTAGATATTAGAAGGGGGATATCCTCGCACATCTGTTAGAGATATGCAGAATCATAGCCTTCTTTTTCTCCATACAAATTTTCGTAGAAGAGTTTAGCTTCTTCTTTAATTTTTTTTTGGTCGGAAATTTGTTCTCCATTTTCCTTAACTAGCTCGTTAATGGTGTTCTTTCTTTGCATTTCCTTACATTGTGAATGGAAAAAATTAGTGTTCTTATCTCCATTTCTGAGCCAAAGGCTTCTGGATCTAAGTCTCCATTCGACTTCCTCCTTATTGGTGAGGGCTTGAACTTTCTTGTCCAGATCCTTTTCTTTTTTAATAATTTATTCAGTTATTTGTTCCTCTTCAATTTTTGACTGGATAGCTTCTAGGTTTGCTAATTTATTTATTTATTTTTCTCTTTGCTCAGATCTTGATAAAAATATTTAACCCAAGCTTTAAGGGATTTTTTAACATTTTTGAGCTTATATTCCCAGATGAATCTTGGGGATCCTATTACATAAATGTTCCAATCTTGTTTGATGACGTCTAGAACACCATCGGATTGAACCGAAAAGGCAAAGGTCCTAAATTCCCAATTGCAGAAAAGAATAAAGAAATGGGCCTGTGGTTTGAGATTGCAGATGGAAAATTTTTGGATTTTGGAAATAGTGGTTTGTTAAGGAGAGAGGCACTTAACAAGAATCTATCCATCCTGGTGGCTATGTGATCGGGCTCTGACCTTTTATTATTCGAAGTGTACTTTCCTTTCTTGGGTTTTATGTCAATCATGTTCCAATGGACCATGAGATCCTCAAGTCTTTCCCTGAAAGGATCCTAGACTTTTTATCCTCCTTTCCTCTCCACAGTTGTGATAGTACGTTGAAATCCCCTATGGTGATGCAGTCAACCCGCGTTTTCCCATCTCTTTGTTGTTCTAGGGAGTCCCAAAATACATCTTTGTTCCCGTGCAACGCTGGTCCATAAATTTTTCCTATCCAAAATTTCTCTTTCTTGTTTAGGTCCCCCAGTTCTACAAGGAGCCAATTTTTGTTCTCAATATAAGTTATGAGTCTGAAGAGGGATTTATCCCACCAGGTGAGGATCCCTCCAGAAGATTCCACCGAATTAACAGCTATGCCTTCACCCTTCGGCCAAATTTTGTTCATTACAGCCCTGCTTTCTGGTTCTTGCATTTTTGTCTCTTGGACCAAGAAGATTGTTGTTGATTCTATGTTTTTAATTCTTTTTATTGCTTCAATATTTTGTTTCCATCTCAATCCTTTGCAATTCCAGGAGACTATTTTCATTATTTCCTTGGAATTTGAGGGTTGGGATTATCCTTCTTGTTCTCCGAATTCCCTTGAGATTGCTTTCCTGTTTGGATGAGTCTTACATGTTGATCTAAGCTAGATTTCTTACCTGCTACCTTCTCCCTTGCTGCTTCCAAATCTCTGATGATTTTATTGGGTTTCCTTCCCCTTTTTGTTTGAGGTTCAAGATCTTCTTCTTTACTTTCAGAAGATTCCTCCTGCTGAGCCCTTGAATTAGATCTAGTTATGGATGCCCCTGAACACTGCGAAGACTTAGGATGGATTCCAGAAGGGGGATGCTTAGGAGAGGATGATGGATCTGTCATTTTGGTTCCCGTTCAGTTTCCTTCTCTTCTTCCATTTCATTTTCATTCAATTCTCCCTCTTCCTTCTCGTTGTTTCCTGAGGATAAGACATGGAAGTTGTTTTCTTGAGCCTTTCTTTTGGAAGGGGATGGCATATGGTGGGTGGGTTGAGATAGTTTTATTCCCTTTTCTTCTTGAAACTTCATTCCATTCCTCCTCTTGGTTTTCTTCTATGGCTTGCTGCTTCCTTTTCGAGCATGATCTAGTGAAATGCCCTTATTCGTGGCATACCTTACATTTAAAGGGAATTTGCTCATAATCCACTGTTTGATAGTGATTCCATCCTTCCATGGTTAGGTTGATCGCTTTTGGAAGACCTTTTTCAAGGTCCACTTCTACACATATTTTGGTGTATGAAAATATTGGCGGCTTTTCCTCTTTTACAGGGAGGAAAAGAGGCATTGATAAGGCTTGGGGCCACATTTTGGGTTGGAAGGAGGACCTGATTAGAGTTCTCATATGAGGCTGAAGATCATGCAGTTGCATAGAGATCGCCGAGAGCTTTTCAATGGTACCGAATTTTCCAAAAATGGACTTAGGATGAAAAAGTTATGGGCATAAAAAGTTGTGTAGTTGGGATCCTGACTTTCTGAATCCGCATTGCAGAAGTTGGAAGGGTGATTTTCTCCATAGTTGCGAGTTGGATTTTCGACTTCCGAGTCCCGCAAGGTGGATTGCAGATTGCGGAATTCGAAAAGGTGATATTTCCGGATTGTGCAAATTGGCATTCTGACTTCCGATTTCCTCATTGCGGATTGCGAAAGTCAGAGAGGAGATTTATTCGGAACATAGAATTGGATTTCCGACTTCCAAATCCCGCACTACATATTGTAGATTGTGGAATTAGGAGGTGAAGTTTTCCGGAGTGGTGGATTTTGGAGTTCCGACTTCCGAGTTCCACATTGCATATTGCGGATTGCAGAAGTTAGAGGCGTGTTTCGTCGAAGTTGGAATTTGTGGTTCTGACTTCCGAATCCCGCAAGGCGGATTGTGGATTGTGGAATTCGGAGGGATGTTTCTACGAAACTGTGAAATTGTGGTTCCTCCATTCCGAATTCCGCATTGCGGCTTACGGATTGCAGACTGAGGATGGTTTTATGCAGAAGTTATGGCAGTTTGAAGAAAAAATTAGCAGTGGTTTCTAAGGTTGTCTCCCCTCACCTCTAAAGGGAACTGAGGTGGCCAGGGATGTGACATCCATGGTCAATGGAACTTTGGCTTGCATCAACACCTTCAAAAGTGATCTCTATGTCACCAACATAGAGGTGTGAGTACCCATCAGTAGGTACTCCTTCATAGTTCAAGCATCCGTCAGTAGATGCTATTTCCAGATCCATGTCCAAAGTAGAATGTGTCTTGGAATGATATTCAGTAGTTTCAATGGAATCTTATTCATGCTCATGTGATGTTTTTAAATATTTTTCAGAGTCACTTGGGAGTGACTTTCGATCCTCTTCATGTAATTCTTCTTATTCTTCAACACCTATAGAACTAGGTGGCTCATGGGTCTCCTAATTTCTCTCCTCCTTTTCACTCAAACATATATGATTTTCTCTCCAAGGTATTTTGCAAGAAGGAAATAGACCTTTCTTCACTAACTCCACATCTTCATTCTTGGGCCTATATCCAAACAAAGTATCCACAAAAAAATTGAAAGGAACTATTGGGTATGACTCCATAATAACATTATAGGGTTGATATTGTTGGGGTAGGGTTTTTCAAGTTTCCATCCACCATGATAATTCCTTCAAAGGATATTTCCTTAGTGGTGTGATATACCAGTATAAATATTCACTGTACAAGTGATCACAATAGTAACCATCATCATCCCTAAATGTGATCTAGGTAGAGGTACTGCAAGAGGGTTCCTCATCCACATAGTTGCCATCATACATCTCAAAATCATCTTCCTCTGAGGCATAGAAAGAATAATCCTCCTCATACTCTGAATATGAATAAGGCATGGCTTCAATTTCCTTCTTCAATGGATGACAGAATGCATAGGTGCAAGGACCATTCTCTGATACTAGTTTAATATCCCTAATTTGAAAAATTACTCCATTTTGGATGATTTTCGAACATTGGACTAGTGAAACCCAAATTCTCCCAAATGAACCCAAATGATTTCAAATTATGTATGGAGGGGATTGATAGGTATTAATAAATCCTAATGCATCTTAAGAAACTTATACATTCATTAAAGACATTCATGGTTTGCATTTCTCAAGGAGGAAGGAAGGGAAAAAATACTAGGTGAATTTGATGGTTAAAAACCCCACTAGCCTATGAAATTTTTGGCCTCCCAAACACTGTACGAACTTCCCTATTTGATGAAAAGAGACTTGTATTTGATAGAGAACCTCAAGGGAAACCAAAATTCAACATTAACTCAGGTTTTAGGGTTTGCTATAACTCCCATAAAACAGAATGTTGTGAGACATAGGAATTGTGAGAAAATGGCTAATAATGGACATGCGATTTGTTGTACAATATTTAATCAAAAATCAAAGGGTATGCACATAGTATTTTGGTCATTAGGATTAAATAATAATCATCTAGAAACATTAGAAAAAAAATCAATGAAATTCTGATGTAAAATAGATACAAAATCACTCCAGAAACTCCATGTGAAGATAGAGGGGAAACTAGCTCAAATCACAAGTTTGCTTGGAAATATTATGATAAGTATTGGATTTATAGATATGGCTCCAAAGTTCAGCTCATTAAATTGATATACATCAGATAACATAACCATGGATTCAATAAATCATCGTCCACAAAGTATACACAACTATGAGTGCGCCATCAATAGTAGAACATGGACATTGAGAGAATATTGAGAGAAGAGATAGTGGAGAAAGAAATGGTAGATGAGCTCAAAATGAAAGGGGACTCGAACCTGCATAAAAAAACTTAATTAATATCCAATAAGAGGTCTGAATGGTATCTCCTCCAACCAACTTGGACAAGGATATTTCACCATCGAAATTGGTTAAATGACAGGGAGGATGAACATCCACCGTGCAAGGACTAGCTAAAGCTCTCTTAATTGCAAAGATGCAAATGAAAAATGTCCAAACACTGCTCTCCTTCCTCATACTCCTATTTTATTAAACTCAAGAGCTTGAATTCCCTCCAAGATACTTCACTCAACTCGAATTAGTGATGGATTCTCTCATGAGACACTTGTCCACTTCTTCCTTGCATTCCTCTTTCCCCAATTCGATTTGGGAATATTGGCTGACCATAACTCCCTCTATGCACCCTTTTGGTGGCTATTTTTAGCCCTGATATGTCAGATGTATAATAGGTATTCCATCAAGTCTGAATTTTTCATATTTTTCATAGATCCCTTCATCATTGTTGTCATAGATGCCATGGAATCTTGTCACAAGTGTCACAATTTGTATTATGTGTATTCCTCTTTATTGGGAGTTACTCTTCCACTCCAATTTGAATCTCCTTGAAATTTGACATGAATATTTCCCCTTCATATACCCCAAGTACATTACCCTCCACCTTGAACTCGAATTTGTGTGAGGATGATGCCAAGTGTTAGTGGGGAATCTTGCCACATGTGGGTCCCACAACCTCTTATGTGCCCTCATGATCCAACGCCATGCTATTTTATTTTATTTTATTATTTATTTGACCCATTTAATGTGAATTTATAAGTCTAAGGTCATTTTGGGTCTTGTAGCTCCCTTATTCCAAATTTTGATGCTTCCACCCCCAACCTAGGGAACTAGTAAGTTAGTGGAATTTTTCCTCCATGATAGTTTATTTGGATGGGGACATTACAAACTTTGAATTGGGAATTTGCTATCCATGTGACCCACATTGTCCATTTGGATCTAATTTTACATTATTACTAACTTGGACATCATGCTTGGCAATTATTTGACCCTTAGCACCAATTTGACAAACTATCATGAACATGGCCAAGTGGCTTAGGCCATTGCGATCCAATGCAAAATTTGGGGACATGACACCTTGAGGGTCTAGAGTTGATCCAGGAGATGGAAGAGAATATGAAATCCATCCGGGCACATGTGAAAGAATCTCGCGACATACAAAAAAGTTATGTCGATGCTCAATGGATAGACAGAAGTTATGAGATTGGGGATATAGTGTTCTTGCGGGTGAGGCCGCATATGAGCTCTATCAAATTCAGCAAAGGGGACAAATTGTCACCATAGTTTGTGGGACCATTTGATATTATTAAGAGATTGGGTTGGTTGCTTACCTTGTTGCTTTTCCATCACCACTGATTCGGATGCATGATGTTTTTCATGTTTATGTTTTGTAACATTATATTTCAGATCCATTTCATGTCATTGACTTGAGTAATTTATATATATCGGATGAGGGAGGCTTGGTTGTTGAGCCAATTCGTATTTTGGAGTGGAAAAATCGATATTTTCAACATCATTTAGTCGACCAGGTCCATGTATAATGGGATAGTTATAGTCCCAGTTCCGTGACTTGGGAGGATGCATTGGAAGATACATGGATACTTTTACTATCTATTTTATAACATTGGGATGAAGTTTCCTAAAGTGGGGGTGTATGTAGTGCCCCATTTTTTCATTGAATTTTGACATTGATTGCAACACTATTATTTGAGGGCATTCGGTTTCGAATGACCCGATTATGTGTGGATTCAGTCCTAGATTTTTGTGCCATGTTATTATTTGAGGGCATCCATTTCAAATGACATGTTCATGTGTGGAATTGGTATTGGATTATTAAAGACAACTGCTTCGGAATTATTTATGAAATTTTGATGATGATCAATTTATGTGATTTTGATGATGATCTGTATATTGTGCTACTAATGATTATCATTTTATGTGATTTTGATGTAAATCTGATAGTGATAGATTTTTTATATGATTTGATGTGATTTTGATAGTGATCAAAAGTTTATGAGAAATATGAATGATTTCAATAGTAATCAAATGTATATAAAATGTGAAAGGAATTTGATGTGGATTGAATGTTCTATGATATTGTTTCAATAATGATTGAATATTTATGAATAATGTGAAATTATGAAATGCATATGATTATGGTATATATATCATGTACTTTGATGGGTCGTCTAGTGTGACAGGAAAGATAGGTACATGTGACGCAATGATGTTGTTGATGCTGCGTGGACTCCAGACTGAGTCGGGTATAATTGATAGGTGATGTCAACCTGGTATATATGTTTATATTACGATTTTCTTTAAAATATTTGATGCGCTTGATGTTTTCGTGTAGGTGTTGGATTGCGATTTCCAATCGGTCCACGTCAGGTAATGGGGTTGAATTGAAATATGATGTAAATCTAGCATTTTCCATGTGACGAGTTGGGAAAGAGAAAGAGAGGCTCTTGCTCGTCAGATGCGTGTTGCTGTGAGGGTAGGTTGTAGATTTGGTCCCTCGAGAGGAATTTTATTGGGGGGCATGCAATAAGGATACAACCTTATTCCTCGAGAACCACTAGTCCATCAATAGGGTCATTCAAACTAAGTTAGCAATGCGTCGGTTGTCGCACCAAGTCCCCACCAAAGGGGGAGTATCTAAAGGGAATGCATGGAGCATGACACCCTTCATATCCCCGCTACAAAGAGAAGAACAACCATTAAATTATATTATTAATGGGGGGAATAACAATATTTAGAAATATAATTAAGTTAATTTATGAGAATGAAATCTCAAATTAATTAATTTTAATTACAAATTTGTGAAAAATGAAAGTGAGCAAAATAAAAAATTGTAAACTAAAAATTAAAGAGATTGAAGAAATATTTAATTGAGAAAATCAAGGGATCAACTAAAGTAAATATCAGTTAAAATAAAACAATTAGAAAACTAAAGAGAACTGAGACTGGGTAGGTGAATAAGAAATTAAAATAATTCGAAAATGAATGCATGGATGCATTAAGGGTTTTCGAAAAATTATATAGAGATGGAGAGGGAATAAGGATCCATTATTTTTTTACCCTAGTGCTAGACTGTAGAGGCTCTGTCACACTTTTAAGGTGACTGTTAGAGGGTTGCTAAGAACCCATGTCAACCCTTCTATTTACTTTGTTAGTATATTGTTGTTGGACGCATATGCTTTCTAAGTTGTCTCGTAGTATTTGTTGATCCATAGTTTGTATTATTGTTGTTGGACGCATATGCTTTGTAAGTCGTCCCATAGTAATTGTTGATCCATATCTTGTATTGGCCCATGGTTTGCATTAACACATGGTATTGGCGCCTAGACTTAGTATATAAGTTTGTGTTGAGACCAATGAAGGTACCGTGAAGTTATTTGTATTGAGCTTGCTCAAAGGAGGTTGCCCCCTCGAAGTGGCCTGCGATCAATATAAAAGTGATTCTGAGTTATGTTATTTCTGCTATATCGTGTGTTTTCATTAATTAATTATTGTAGGTTCTTCATATTTGGTGTCAGAGCACTTTCTTGGGCTCGTTGGGTGGAATTTCTGCCAAAATTTTTCTTCGCATCTGTTGCAAGTTTGGATCTGGGAATAATCCCTATCTGCTTAACTATGGGAAGTACTTGGGCATAAGCCCTAAAACTCATTGTGAGGAGTACCACAGGAACCCCAAAGTAGCTATCCCATTGAGAGGACCTGCTAGTGAAAAGGGCAACGACCCCTACCTGATTGGCTAGTTCCCACCCATGAGGTAAACCAAGAGCTATCGTTTGTGGCAAAGCGGTTATTAGTTTTACCTGAGCTGTGGAGTGAGGGGCACTGCCCCAATATGCAAGCCATTAGACAACAATGGTGGCCGAGTGAAACCCTTGAACTGTTAGGAAGTCACACATACCTGGGGTCCATATCTATTTTCAGCTGAACTGTTTTCGATCACTTCCGCGTCATTTTAGATCCATTCCAAGCCATTTCAAATCCATTCCGAGCCGTTTCAGATCCATCAGTTTAAGATCCATTCTGACAGTCGTTCCAGATCCAGTTGTTTCAGATCTATTCTGAAAGCTGTTTCAGATTGAGCCATTTTTTATCCATTCGACGTCATTTCAGATCCATCTGTTGCCGATCCCTTCAGCACCGTTGCAGATCTATCTGTTTTCGATCCCTTCCGCGCCATTGCAGATCCATTCCTAAAAAAAAGAGAGTATAAAATTCCATTTTTCGCCATATCTCCCTTGTTTTAACTTTGTTTCTATTGAAACTTCCCGGACACCCCTGCAATCCCATTCTACATATTTAATTCCTAAGGACCCTATCCCAAATTCTACTTTCCAAAGCCAGAAATCTCACATTTGTCTATTTTTAGGGTTTGCCATAACTTCTTCAATTTTCACCCACTCGCCTCCAAATTTTGCCATTGTGTTCATTCCCTATTTTTGCTTCTTTGTCCCTCTTTGACAAATTTTCTCATTTTTTCACCCCGCTTCTGAAATCCCTATTTTTTGCTTCCCTACCCATCAGAAAGTGTCCAAAACTTATTCAAACCCCAATTACCCATCCGAGTTTTTCACAAATCCAAATTTCCCTTTACTAAATAAGTTTTTTTTTGTGTTTTTCTATCCATTCCCCCTCCCCCCCAAAAAAATAACTCCTGGTTATGGTTGTCACCCGCGCAGGAGAAAAAATCATGGAGGAAGCACTTGCAGCCATCCAAACCAAACTCCAAGATCTGGATGAAAAATTTCTTAGCCTCCATCTTCAGCACTCAACCATGAACAATAACCGATAGGAAGAATCTTCTGTAGCCAATGGGTTCTCTTCTTCCAGCCCTTTTCGTGGCCCGAAGCTTGAATTTCCTCGCTTCAATGGTACTGATTCGACTGAATGGATCTATCATGCAGAACAATATTTCAGTCTGCATAATACTTTTGATGTCCAAAAAGTTCCACTTGCATCCTTTCATTTGGAACAGGAAGCCCTTCATTGGTATCGTTAGTACATCAACTCTCATGACGAGCCAAAATGGATAGATTTTTGCCAACTCCTTTTGCAACGATTTGGTCCTAGTGTTTTTGATGACTTCACCGGGGCACTCACTAAACTTCGTCAAATTGGCATTGTGAGATAGTATCAGACAGAATTTGAGAAACTAGCCAACCACACAGAAGGATTGTCTGATGACTTCTACAAGATTTGTTTTATCAGTGGTCTTAAGGATTAAATCCGCCCAGAGGTCAAAATGTTCTGTCCCAACACAATGATGGAAGCCTTGGTGTTGGCTAAGTTGGCAGAAGACAAGATTGCCGCCCAACAACGCTCCAAACCCACTTTTGTTCCCTTCCGAAATATGGGTTCTCAACGACCTCCCATCCCGCCAACTCCTCGACCAACTCCTATCAAGCATTTGTCCGAAACAGAGATGCAGGCACACAGAGAAAAAGGGCTTTGTTATAACTGTGATGAAAAATTCACTCGGAGACATAGATGTGTTCAACAAAAGCTCTATCTCTTGGATGTGGATTCTCCGCCCGCCTCTGAAGTTGGTGAAGAGGCTCCAGATACACCAGATGATCAGGTCGACATTCAGGAGCCACCTATTGACCTTCCATCTCAGGAAGACCACCCAGATATATCTCTCCATGCTTTATCCGGCGTCACCACGCCCCACACAATGCGGGTCAGGGGTTACTTCAAGAATCTTCCTCTTACAATACTCATTGATTCAGGTAGCACTCATAACTTCATTGAGCCTCAGATCGCCAAACATGATGATTGTTTTGTCCATCCTTGCTCCAACTTTGAAGTCATGGTTGTCAATGGGGGCACCTTACCTTGCAAGGGAAAGTCTCACAATGTGCGTATCTCTCTGGAAGATTATAACCTGCTCTCTGACATGTTTTCCTTGTCCTTAGGTGGATGTTATGTGGCTTTGGGTGTTCAATGGTTACGCACACTTGGCCCCATCCTATGGGATTTTGCTGAACTTTTGATGCAGTTTTCAGTCAATGGGAAACAACACAAATTTAAGGGCTTACAACAAGGGTCTCTCCGCATCATCAGTTCACATCGCCTGGAAAATATCCTTAAGAAGAATTCACATGGTGTCATTGCTCAACTCCATTCCATTTAGATGCACCCATCAATGGTCTCCCCTACTTCCTTTTATAGATATGCAGGTGTCCTTGTTGAACTAGTGGGCTTGTCGCCTTCAAGAGACCTTTTTGGTAAGAATTTAGCCGCATCTACATCCTAGCAGGGAATGCTGGCTATTTTGCATGCAGTACAGAAGTGGAAACCATACCTATTAGGGAATGATTTCTGCATCAAGACTGATCTCCAGAGTCTGGAAAATTTCCTGGAACAATGGGTCTCCTCCCCAACACACCTGAAATGGGTTATCCAACTCATGGGTTATGCCTATGCGATCACTTACAAGAAGGGTAAGGACAATATGGAAGATGATCCTTCTCACACATTTGATGACCCAGTTTCTCTTCCAGCTATTTCTCTGCTTGATCCCAATTGGTTGCAATCTGTTCAATAGGGCTATCTCTTCTATGCACTCCATGCTTCTTCATCAGCAGGGCACTCTGGGTTCCTCAAAATGTATGACCAGGAACAATGTAACTTATTTTGGCAGGGACTGAAAATGACAATTCAACAGATGGTGGCTGACTATGATACTTGCCACGACAACAAGGGTGAAACGACACTCCTTTTGGGACTGCTCGAACCCTTGCCCATCCCTACATAGATTTGGACAACTATTTCTATGGATTTCCTAGAAGCACTCGAGTGGTACAATACCACATCTAAAAGGACATCATATGAAGCAATCTATGGAAAGGCACCACCAATTATTCTTCCATACACCCTCACCAGCTCCCCAGTTCAGGCAATTAACTCGGTTCTTCGAAACCGCGATCCGATTCTTCTCATTCTGCAGGACAATCTTCACATGGAAAGAATTTGATTGAAACAACAAGCCGATTAGCACTATTCTGAGCGCAATTTTCACACAAATAATATGGTTCTTCTTTGTCTACAGCCTTCCAAGCAACCCTCTTTGAAACTCACAAGGCGTTAGTGGCATGGAATGCAACCCGAGGATGCTACAGGGGAACCGCTCCTTCAGATTCTATATCAATTTCCACATCTAAAGCTTTGAGGACAAAGATTTTTCTAAGGGAGAGGGGATGTTAAGAACCCATGTCAACCCTTCTATTTACTTTGTTAGTATATTGTTGTTGGATGCATATGCTTTGTAAGTCGTCCTGTAGTATTTGTTGATCCATAGTTTGTATTATTGTTGTTGGATGCATATGCTTTGTAAGTCGTCCTGTAGTAATTGTTGATCCATATTTTGTATTGGCCCATGGTTTGTATTGACACATGGTATTGGCGCCTAGACTTAGTATATAAGTTTGTGTTGAGACCAATGAAGGTACCATGAAGTTATTTGTATTGAGCTTGCTCAAAGGAGGTTGCCCCCTCGAAGTGGCCTGCGATCAATATAAAAGTGATTCCAAGTTATGTTATTTCTGCTATATCATGTGTTTTCATTAATTAATTATTGCAGGTTCTTCACTTGGTTCACTTTGGTACGAGAGAGGCTGGGAGCCTCATCGTAGTAGCCCGTGTACCAAATTTTTTTCTAGCTTTCGATTCGTCAGCCTCATGTTGATGTATATGTAACTTCGGAATGTATTTCATCTATGTATTTCATATATATTTATTGTACCCTTATTAAGGATGTGTTATTCCTCTATAAGGAAGTGTCGTCATGTGGATTGAAAAGTGTCGCAAGTGTGTGTACTTGCTGATGGGTTATTAGACCACCATGTGTGGGGTCGGCCCTGAAATATATATATTATATTTTGGATGTACCTAGCTAGACAAGTCGGCCCCATAAGGTCACTGGGCAAAAAGGTTAGTATAAATAGAGATCGGAGATCTCTATTTTATTCATTCGAAAAGTCATATCTCTCTCACTCAGAAAGTGGCGCACTAGTGAGGAGGAGGATCATCTGCTACTAGGAGACTATCTCAAGTGTATTTTGGTTGTACTTTGGTTGAGCCATTGCTCTCTCTATCTCTGAGGAAGTTGTGGGGTTTTTCACCTTAGGGTTTTCCCCACGGAAACTCTGTGTCTCTTGTCTCTCATGCTTTTGATTCTTGTGATGCTTGTCATGCTTATTGTGATTGTTATGCATTGATATATTGTATATGTTATTCTCTCAGTGAAGATCCTAGAGTATTGTGAATTAATGCTCAAATTTTAACCTAGTATCAGAGCTAACCTGAGAAGAAGACATTTTGCAGTGACGAAAACTTGAGTTTCTTGTTTATTGGGTTTCTCTCCACAGATTTTGGGAAACCAGTATAGTATATTGACTCTACTCATCAAGGAGAATCTATATGTCCAATCAGAATTCAATTCTGAGCATTTTCAGATTTGGCCCTAAAAATTAGGGTTTCCACAAAAATAGGAATTTCTGAAATCTGAAGACAAAGCTGGAAGCTCCTTGCAAAAATCGAAGTTTAGAGCTTTGGATCGAGATTTTTGGCTGGGTAGATCTTCGGGAAACTCAAACCCTAATTTAGGGCTCTCCCTAGTGAACCCGGGAGGACAAAAAGGAAAATCTGAAGGGTAAAGATTTGCTGATCTCAAATTCTAAATACACCAGCCTGATCATCTCATCAAGGGACATCTTTCTATCCTTCCAGAAAATTGAAATTCACATTTTGAATTTTTAGGGTTTTTCTGACAAACCCTAATCCGGGACCAGATCTAGTTTTCAACATTTCAAGTGGTAAGACCTAAATTTTTTCTATTTCCATTTGAATTACTCTTTAAGATGTCTCACCACACCAAGCTTGAGGATAAGCTTGAAGGGGCTGATAACTTCCAAGCTTGGAAGTATAGGATTGGCTTAATCCTGGAAGAGAATGAGTTAGCCTCATATATAAAAGAAGACATCCCTATCCCAGAGGATGAAGAGGCCAAGGTATTGCATAAGAAGAACTTGGTCAAGGCAAAGAGAATCATTGCTGATTCTATCAAAGACCATCTCATACCCCATGTGTCTTCTCTAAAGGAACCCAAGGAGATGTTTGACTCTTTGACCAAGCTATTTGAAGGGAAGAACATAAATCGGAAGATGACTCTGCGGAATCAATTGAAAGGGGTCAAGATGTTGAATGGAGAAACCATTCAATCTTACTTCTCCAAGGTCTCTCAGATCAAGGAGCAACTTGAAGTTGTGGATGAAGTAGTGGACAATGGTGAAGTTGTTATGACCACTCTAAATGGCCTACCTAGGTCATGGGACTCCTTTATTCAAGGAATCTGTGCAAGAAAGAAATTGATCTCTTTTAGTAAACTATGGGAGGAATGCTCTCAAGAAGAAGCTAGACTTGTAGCTCGCGTGGAAAAGATGGGAGGTGAAGATCAAGCTCTTGTAGCTCACACCAAAAGAAGCAATCCCAAGAAGGAGCACTCTCGCTACAAGAGATCCTATCAAAAGAATAAGAAGGATCTAAGATGCTTCACATGCAATGAGAAGGGTCACTTTGCTTCAGATTGTCCCCAGAACAAAATGGATAATAACAACAACTCCAACAAGAAGAAGAAGGGCAGCAAAAGAAAGTTCCATGCTCATGTTGCCGAGGATGATGAACCTCCAAAGAAGAAGGCTAGGGCAGAAAGTGATGATAGTGATGATGACTCATCAAGTGAAGAAGAGTATGTTATGATCTCTGCTCTCACAGGTACTATCTCCCATGGTTGTAATGACTGGTTAATTGACAGTGGGGCTTCCAAACACATGACTGGGTTTAAGGAATCTTTTGTGAACCTATCTAAACATGAATCACCCCATAAGGTGAAACTTGGGGATGATTATCAATACCCAATCAAAGGAAGTGGTGAAGCCTCCTACAACCTAGATTCTGGAAAATCTTTGAAGATGAAAGAAGTCCTTTATGTACCTGGGCTCAAGAAGAACTTACTCTCCATCTCTGCATTGGATGCAAAAGGTATGAGGGTTTCATTTGTGGATGGCCAAGTCCTAATGTGGCCAAAGGGAAAGACCATAGATGATGCAGTAGTGATTGGAGAGCAAGAGGGAGGATTGTATAAATTGAAGGGACAACCTGAACATGCCATGGTGCATGAATCCATGGAGCCAAGTGAACTTTGGCATAGAAGACTTGCTCATATGCACTATAGGGCACTTCCAATTACAAGCAAGGCTGTAGAAGGTCTTTCTGAAATCAAGACCAAACATGAAGGTGTTTGCAAAGGATGTGCAAAAGGAAGCCTTGGGTATACTTCTTGAAGAACAAAGATGAGGTGTTTGATAAGTTCAAGGAATTCAAAGCCTTGATGGAGAATCAAACTAACAAGAAGATCAAAACATTCAGATCCAACAATGGTGGAGAATTTACCTCAAGTGACTTCAAGAAGCTTTTTAGTGATTCAGGGATTAAGAGGGAGTTGATTGCTCCTTATAATCCTTAACAGAATGGAGTTGCAGAAAGGAAGAACATAACAATCATGGAAGCAGCAAGGGTAATGCTGCATGACCAGGATCTACCTATGCATCTATGGGTAGAAGCAGTTAGAATAGCTGTATATGTGCAGAACAGAACACCCCACAAGATATTGGACAACAAGACACCAGAAGAGGTCTTTTCTGGTAAGAAACCTGAAGTCAGCCATCTCAGAATATTTGGTTGTCCAGTATACACACATGTCCCAAAGGAATAGAGTACCAAGCTAGATCCTTCAGGAAAGAAGGGTATCTTTGTGGGTTACAGTGAAAGCTCGAAGGCTTACAGATTATACTTTCCAGGGTTCAAGAAGATTGATGTCAGCAAGGATGAATATAAGTTCAAGGACAGGTAATCTAGGAAGCAAAGATCAAGAGGGAGCACACTTCAGCAGCTCCTTCCAGGAAGCAAAGACTCAGAGGGAGTCCACCCAACAAACAAACAAAGAAAAGTATTTCAATTATCATTTCTTGCCTATTTTGTTTGTTTAAATAATATTATGCTCATGTTCCAAGACTTAGGAGATGTATTGTGCATATTAGAATGATTGCATTAATGAACAGTATACTACTAATATGCATGTGATGGGTAAGTGGCCTATGGAACTGTACAACATTCCAGTGCTACTTATCTAGAATGAAACCTCTTTGCTGACATGTTGGGAGTAGTGCAAACTCTTAACAATGTTTTGGTAGAGACTGGAAGGCATCTAGAAAGTTGTGGAACATGGATAAATGTTGTATTAAAGCATTGGCTAAGATAACTGCATGACTGCATGAAATATCTCTTTATGTGTAAAGAATTTGTTCTGAAAATTATGAGATGTTTCTAATCATGCAATTTAACTTGTTTTGTAGGAAAGCCTGTATATCTTCACCTACAAAAGGACTACAACATTTGTTCCAGCATCAAAGATATCTATTGAATAGATTGAAGTTCCCAGGATTTGGGATGAAGAAATGGAATGCCATGATCCATCGATCATGAAGAAGATGTTTGGGATGCAGTCCCAAGACCTGACAGGGAGTCACATGTGTGCAGATTGAAGAAAGCCTTGTATGGCTTGTAACAAGCTCCTAGAACCTGGTATGGTAGGATGGACAGTTTCCTATCTAGTTTGGGATTTACCAAGAGTAAAGCGGATTCCAACCTCTAATACAAGGTTGAGGAAGGGAATCTTGTGATTCTACTCTTGTATGTGGATGAATTATTTGTAACAGGAGATGACAGACTGATTGCAGATACTAAGAGGAAGCTTGCTGCCGAGTTCGATATGAAAGATTTGGGAATGATGCATTATTTCCTAGGTATGGAGGTGTGGCAGAGTGCAGGTGGGATCTTCCTTGGTCAAGGGAAGTACACAGTAGATATCCTGAAGAGATTCGGGATGATGGATTGCAAGGCCATGGCCACACCTATGGCATCGAATCTGAAGCTTTTATGTGATTCTTCATCTTAGCCGGTTGATGTCTCTATGTATCGTCAGATGATTGGGTCCTTGATGTACCTGACGAACATGAGACCATACATTTGCTTTGCTGTGAACACATTAAGCTAGTTCCTGACGGATCCGAGGAGTGTTCACCTGGTTGTTGTAAAGCATGTTCTGAGGTACCTAAAGGGTACAGTGGATTATGGGCTCAAGTATGAAGCGAATCAAAAGTTTAACCTGCAGGGTTATGTTGATTCAGATTGGACTGGCAGTGCTACAGATAGGAAGAGCACATCTGGGTGTTGCTTCAAAATGGGATCAGGTGTGATCTCTTGGTTTAGAAGGAAGCAATCCTGCGTAGCACTAAGTACAGCTGAGGCAATATGGCTACGGAAGCTACTGTCTGAGTTATTTGATCTCTCGGTGGATGCTACTGGTATCTTTTGTGATAACCAGAGTTGTGTGAAGCTATCCGAGAACCTAGTGCTTCATGACAGGTCGAAACACATAGAGATCAAATATCACTATATCAAGGATATGGTGCAGAGAGGAGCTGTGAAGCTCCTGTATGTTGCGACGGACGAGCAGATTGCAGATGTGCTGACGAAGCCACTAGCCAGGGTGAAGTTCGAGTACTTCAGAGAGAGGCTTGGTGTTCTTCAGATTGATTACACTTTGAGGAAGAAGTGATGGACACATTTGCTAAAGCCATTCCAAGCATGTTGGAAGGAGGATCCTTCACATGGCTGTGGATGTAAGAGCTGGATGATGAGCATCAGGATGATGTTCTGGTTTCTGCTTTGTATGATCAGTTGGATCATTTTTATATATGTATGTACTCATCATGTTGGATGTTGGATATGATCAGTTGGATCATTTATATGTATGTACGCATCATGTTGGATGTTGGATATGATCAGTAGGATCATTTGTATGTAGTTTGTATATGCATCATGTTGGATGCTTGGACCATGTATCTGTATATGTATCAAGTGGATACATTGTATGATTAGGTGGCTCATGTATGGTGATATGTATCATGTATTTGTATTTGTATCAGGTGGATACACTATATGATCAGGTGGATCATTTATGATGATATGTATCAGGTAGATACTTGGTATGCATCAGGTAGATGCATTGTATGATCAGGATGATCATGGATGACGAGCTTCAGGATGTTGCTCCAGATGACATGCAGAAGGATGTTGTAGTGATGATGATCGGGATGATCATGTGTACATCAGGATGATGTATGGTGAGTATCAGGTTGATACTCTATGGCCTTGGATCAGGTTGTGCAGATGAGCATATAATTTGGCCCTGGGAGATTTGCAGATAGTCTTTTGAGGTTTTGCCTATGGCATATAATTTGGCCCTGGGATATCTGGCAAATGCTCTTTTGAGGTTTTTCTCTGGGAGGACATATAATTTGGCCCTAGGAGATTTGCAGATAGTCTTTTGAGGTTTTGCCTATGGCATATAATCTGGCCCTGGGATATCTGGCAGATGCTCTTTTGAGGTTTTGTCCTATGGCATATAATCTATCCCTGGGAGATCCGATAGGTTGGGCTTTGTGCCCGCAATAAGTCCTGGGATGCTCTTGCAAGGTTTTGCCATGACCACATATAATCTGTCCTTAGGAGATCCTATAGGTAGAGTTGTGTGCAAGTAACAACCTGGGATGCTCTTGCGAGGTTTTGTGGTGATCACATATAATCTGTCCCTAGGATATCCTATAGGTAGAGCTGTGTGCTCATAATAGCCTGGGATGCTCTTGCGAGGTTTTGTGGTGAGGTCACATATAATATGGCCGTGGAAGATCCTATAGGTAGAGCTGTGTGCTCGTAATAGCCTGGGATGCTCTTTCAAGGTTTTGTGACGCACGTGATAAGTCCTGAGCATTCCACAGTATGGCCAGTGATGATGAAGACCTGCAGGTGGTGGGCCTACATCCAGTATGAAAAAGGACTGGCTCTGTAGAACTTCCTATGACGAGTAGAGTCAGAGATTGGTTGAGATAGCAGCAGCAGTGACGATGATGATGACGATGCATCGATGACGATGATCTCGAGAAGAAGACTTGTCTAGCAGAACTGTGTCGAGAAATACCTTCCTAGTTAAGAGGGAGTGTTGATGTATATGTAACTTCGGAATGTATTTCATCTATGTATTTCATATATATTTATTGTACCCTTATTAGAGATGTGTTATTCCTCTATAAGGAAGTGTCATCATGTGGATTGACAAGTGTCGCAAGTGTGTGTACTTGCCGATGGGTTATTAGACCACCATGTGTGGGGTCGGCCCTGAAATATATATATTATATTGTGGATGTACCTAGCTAGACAAGTCGTCCCCATAAGGTCACTAGGAAAAAATGTTAGTATAAATAGAGATCGGAGATCTCTATTTTATTCATTCGGAAAGTCATATCTCTCTCACTCAGAAAGTGGCGCACTAGTGAGGAGGAGGATCATCTGCTACTAGGAGACTATCTCAAGTGTATTTTGGTTATACTTTGGTTGAGCCATTTCTCTCTCTATCTCTGAGGAAGTTGTGGGGTTTTTCACCTTAGGGTTTTCCCCACGGAAACTCTGTGTCTCTTGTCTCTCATGCTTTTGATTCTTGTGATGCTTATTGTGATTGTTATGCATTGATATACTGTATATGTTATTCTTTCAGTGAAGATCCTAGAGTATTGTGAATTAATGCTCAAAATTTAACACGTCATTGCGGCTCGCGGGTCCCACGGGAAGCAGAGTACATTTTGGGTATGGTAGGGTGGAATCTGGTGGTCCCATAGTGAATGGAAAATCAACAAAGGAGATTGCGACAGATCTTCGACAACTACCACAACTTTCAACAACTTCACATGATATTAGGTCGGTACATTTATGTTTTGAGTATGTACTATTCATTTCAGTTGGTTAATGATTACTATAATGTTGTATATTGTTAGATTTGTTGACATATTTAAGTTGTATTGTAGATATATGCCTTCGGTATGAAAAAAATATGCTGCTTGGTAATCGATATCTATGTTTATGAATAAGTGCATGTTCTTAGTGGTTTAGCATGGTCGTTAGGAGGTTCCCTACATAACGTCCATGAAAATTATGTGCATGTTGTCATCCATGCAATCTGTGCTTTTTCATTCCTTCACTTATCCAATAAGAAAACATGAATTTGTTTTCTATCTCAACTTCAGACAAGTCTATCACACCTTTGTTTGCCATCACAACATCTTCCATCGCAAGTTATATTGTAAGTGTCGTAACTTGCAAAACCTTGTTGCAAGTTACAACACCTCATATTGCGATTGTTGCAAAACCTTAAAAGAGTGTCTTGCAACCTGCAAGATCTCTAAAGAGCATCACAGGATATTTTACGTGCCTAGCACAACCTGTCCAGATACCAGGACTGATTACATGCACCTGCACAACCTGTCCATGACCACAGAGTATCATCCTAATACTCATGATCAACTTGATCATTCTCACACGGAGCATCGTCCTGATGCTCATGATCATACTGATCATCATCATACAGTACATCATCCTGATGCACATCATCATCACATGATCTTCCTGATCATCATCATAGCATCGTCCTGATGCATATCATCTGGAGCATCGTCCTGATGCTCATCACACATGATCATCCTGATCATCATCATAGCATAATTCTGATGCGTATCATCTGGAGCATTGTCCTGATGCTCATCACACATGATCATCCTGATCATCATCATACAGAACATCATCCGGAGCATCGTCCTAATGTTCATCACACAACACTTACATCCAAATCCATGGGAAGGATCTTCCTACCACCATGCTTGGAATGGCTCCTACAAATGTGTCTCATCACTTCCTCCTCGAAGTAGCTTCTATCTAAAGAACACCAAGCCTCTCTCTGAAGTACTCGAACTTCACTCTGGATAGTGGTTTGGTCAACACATCTGCAATCTGCTCATTTGTTGCAACATACAAGAGCTTCACTGCTCCTCTCTACACCATATCCTTGATATAGTGATATTTGATCTCGATGTGCTTCGACTTGTCATGGAACACCAGATTCTCTGACAAATTCACACAACTTTGGTCGTCATAATAGATACAAGTAGCATCCAACTGGAGATCAAATAAATCTGACAGTAGCTTCCTTAGCCATACTGCCTCGCAACTGGACGAACAAGCTGTGACATAATGTTGCACAAAATTACAAGTAGTCAGCGCTCCCCAATGTATCATGACAAGGGACTAATCGCCTCTTGTGGATCCTTGAAATATGGCGGTGGTGAGTTTACCAATCACCTGCGGGTTTTGGTGTAACGACAGCCGTACTACCAACAATTGGTATCAGAGCTAGAGGTCACGAGTTCGATACACACTCGGCTCGCGCTGAGGGGACTGAGAGGGAGGGGGTGAATCAGTTATATAAAAATTTCTTTCTTTTCTTAACCAGATAACTTAACAAACATATATTATACTCTTAACTGTATGTCTTGCAGCAAATCATTCAAATCAATTTAACATGTAATCACATAAATAGACAATGACACAGTGTTTTTCATGAGGAAACCCAAAAGGGAAAAAACCTCTTCTTCTTATGAATGAAAGGCAAGCTCCAACTCCTCTTTACATTCTATTTTATCCGAGCTACAACTCAGATGAGGCTGCTACCTCAGTTTCTTCAACAACAACTGAATGGAAGCGACAACTTCTAGATGTACAAGCAGCAACCTGCACAGAAGACTTTACAGTCTTTCCTTGCTCCTCCCAACCACCCTTATTACTGACACCAACCTGTTTCTTTATGCAAATACATTCTTATACAATTCCACAGATATCCCTTCAATAACTTCTTTGTTAAATGCTTAAGACTTTAAGTCATCTCTGTCTATAAATTAAATCAGAATCTGTTCTTTACAAAACCACATAGCTTATGCCTTCATTCTATCATTAATGTGATAACTTAAACCTTTATTTGTGAATGAATTTGCTGAATTTACTCTGCTTTCATCTTAAAGGCTCAGCGTTTTTAATTAAAAAAAAAACCGGCTTGAATGCTACTTCAATTTTCTTTCATAAAGATCAAATTTGAATGATTAAACGACTTCTACATGAGACTGAGATTTTATGTTACCAGAAGCTGCATTTCTTATCTGTATTGAACATACTCAGCTACATGTCTTGGAGGCATTTCTCTTTGGGTATTGAATCACCAAGTGATTGCGTTTTTCTTTCCACCAACAAGAATCTCAGAGAGAGTTTGTCTTTGTGTAACCAATCATCAAGCTAAATGTGATCTACTTTCCACTAGTAGCAACCTCAAAAATGCGTTTCTCTTTTGGGCATATAATCACCAGGCTATTGCGTTCTGCTTTCTACCAACAACCTTCTTTGGGAGGCATAACATTTACTTCAAAAATTGTATTTTTGCATAGTCAGAAATTTCCCATTATACAATTCCACGCTGAATACTTCACTTCAGATTTTTTCCCCATACATTTGCAAGCTCATGATTTTCCTTTATACACCCTTCTCAAGAAATGGTTATTAAACCATCAAAAAAGTTTATAACTGAAAAGCCCAGTTTCTGTTTGTCATTGAATAAATTTAGTTACATAGACAGATTTCTGTTATAATACTTAGAATCATTTCATATTTATCATTTCAACTTTTCTTTATGAGATTTAAATATTTATATTAATGCCAACAACTCATTCATCTTTTAGCAATCTGAACAACAAAATCCCCCTTTGGCATTGATGACAAACTTTGAATCTCTTTCCCCCCCTTTGAAATCCATGACAAAGAAATCAACCATACTCCCCCTGAGCAAAAGAAACCTTCTAAAAAGATGTAACCTATGCGATCTGATAACTGAAAAATGAAACCATGCATTCCTGAGAATAAAATCATATTATAGAGGGCAAACCCCCAACTGATCCCTGAGACTTTCAAATTGCATCTTGGGTAGTGGCTTAGTAAATATATCAGCAATTTGATGCTTGGTACCAACAAATTCAAGTTTGATAATATTAGACATACCTACTCTCTCAAAAAATGAAATTTGATGGGAATGTGCTTTGTTTTTGAATGCATAACAAGATTTTTTGAAATACTAATTGCACTAGTATTATCACAGAAGATAGGTATAGGTTCATTATAATTAATGTGTATATCTTCCAGCATTTGCTTCATCCATAGAACCTCAGTACAACAATTTGCAGTTGCAATGTATTATGCTTCAACAGTAGATAAATACACTGCTGATTGCTTCTTGCTTGACCAACTTACAATAAATCCTCCAAGAAAAAATGCTGCTCCACTAGTACTCTTCCTGTCATCAACACAACCTGCTCAATCAGCATAGGTGAAAGCATAAAGATCAAGTTGATTACCTATAGGATACCACAAGCCATACTCTGTTGTCCCCTTAAGATATCTGAAAATTCTCTTAACTGCAAGTAGATGAGACATCTTTGGAGAAGCCTGAAACCTGCCAACTTGACAAACTGCATGCATAATATCAGGTCTTGTAGCTGTAGCATAGAGAAGACTACCAATCATAGATCTATACATAGTCTTCTCAACACCTTCAATATCATCATCCTTACTTAATTTACAACCAGTAACCATGGGAGTACCAACTGGTTTAGAGTCTTCCATCTTAAATTTCTTAAGCATTTCATTGATATACTTAGTTTGAGAAATGGAAATACCTTTATCAGATTGAGTTATTTGCAATCCTAAGAAAAACTTCATTTCTCCTAGCATGGACATTTCAAACTCTTTCTGCATAATTTCAGCAAACTGTTTACTGAGCCTATCATCATCACTACCAAAATTGATATCATCTACGTAGATCTCAATAATAATCAAGCTATCATTTTCTTCTTTATTGTAAAGATTACTATCAGTGTTACCTTTCCTGAATCCTTATTGTCTTAGATAATTATCAAGTCTGGAGTACCAAGCCCTTGGTGCTTGCTTTAGTCCATACAATGCCTTCTTCAGCCTGTAAACATATTGTCCTGCTTCTTGTACCTGAAAACCATCTGGTTGTTCCATGTATACTTCTTCCTCTAAATCATCATTCAAAAATGCTGACTTTACATCCATTTGATAAACTTTAATGTGCTTAGAATTGGCATAGGCTAAAATCAATCTAATAGATTCCATTCTTGCAACCGGAGAAAAAGTTTCTCCATAATCTATTCCTTCTACTTGAGCATATCCTTTACAGACCAGTCTAGCCTTATTCCTAGTAATTTTTCCTGCTTCATCCATTTTATTTCTGAAAACCCATTTAGCCCCAATAACATTTTTATTTAATGGTCTAGGAACCAATTCCCATGTCTTATTCTTCTCTATTTGACTCAGCTCTTCTTTCATTGCTTTCATCCAGTATTCATCTTTAAGAGCATCTTCAACACATACTCTGCTTCGGCTGTACTCAGTGCTACACAGGATTGCTTCCTGCTAAACCAAGAGATCACACCTGATCCCATACTGAAGCAACACCCTGAAGTGCTCTTCCTATCTGCAGCACTTCCTGCCCAATTTGAATCAACATAACCCTTTAGGTTAAACTTTTGATTCACATCATACTTGATCCCATAATCAACCGTACCCTTCATGTACCTCAGAATATGCTTTACAACAATCAAGTGAACATGTCTAGGATCCATCAGGAACTGGCTCAAGGTGTTCACCGCAAAGCAAATATCTGGTCTCGTGTTTGTTAGGTACATCAAGGACCCAATCATGTGACGATACATAGTGGCATCAACCGACTCTGATGAAGCATCACTCAATAGCTTTAGGTTTGATGCCATAGGTGTGGACATGGCCTTGCAGTCCATCATCCCGAACCGAGGCTCTCTACTGCATACTTCCTTTGTCCAAGGAAGATTCCATCTGTACTCTGCCACACCTTCATACCTAGAAAGTAATGCATCATACACAATTCCTTCATCTCGAACTCGGCAACAAGCTTCCTCTTTGTGTCGGCAATCAACCTATCCTCACCTGTCACAAACAGGTCATCCACATACAATAGAAGTATCATTGGATTGCCTTCCTCAACCTTGTAGTAAAGGTTGGAATCCGCTTTACTCTTGGTAAAGCCCAAACTGGACAAGAAGCTGTCTATCCTGCCGTACCATGTCATAGGTGCTTGCTTCAAGCCATACAAGGATTTCTTCAATCTTCACACATATGACTCCTTGTCATGCGTCTCAAAACCGAGTGGCTGCTCCACATACACTTCCTCTTCGACTACACCATTCAAGAAAGTTGTCTTGACATCCATTTGGTGTATCTTCCACTTCATTACTGCAGCCATAACAAGTACTATTATGATGGAAGTGTATCTGGCTACAGGTGCAAAAGTCTCTTCATAATCTATCCCTTCTTTCTAGGAGAATCCACGAGCCACAAACCTTGCCTTGTATTTCTCTATGCTGCCATCTGCAACATGCTTGATCTTGTATATCTACTTGGAAGTCACAACAGACTTCCCTTCTGGTCTTGGGACCACATCTCAAACATAATTCTTCATGATCGATTGGTACTCCTCAATCATGGCATCCTACCATTACTGCATCCTAGATCCTTGGAACTTCAAATTCTTCAATAGGTATTTTTCTTGAACTTCGTTTCTGGAACAATGTCATTGTTGAGTCTTCGTTTCTTGTTCTTCGAAATAAGTCTCTCTTGTAGGTGATGGTACATGGTCTTTCCTACAAGATAAGTTCAATTGCATGATTAGACACATCTCATAGATTTTAGAACAAAATATTACACATAAGAATATATGTCATACATTCATGCAATTATCTTAGCCAATGCTTCAATACAACATTTATCCATATCCGTAACTTTCTAGATGCCTTCCATCTCTACCAGAACATTGTTAAGAGTGTGCACAACTCCCAATATGTCAGCAAAGAGGTTTCATTCTAGATAAGTAGCAATGGAATGTTGTACAGTACCATAGGCCACTTACCCAATACTTGTATATTAGTAGTATCTTGTTCATTAATGCAAATTTTCTAATATGCATAATATACATCCTAAATCTAGGAACATAAGTATGTACATGACTGAACAACATTATTTAAGTAATCATATATACAAGAAATGACAATTCAAATACTTATCTTTGTTTGGTTGTTGGGTGGACTCCTTCTCAATCTTTGCTTCCTTGTAAGAACTACTGGAGTGTGTTCCCTCTTGATCTTTGCTTCCTGGATGATCTGTCCTTGAACTTATATCTATCTTGGACCACTATGCATGCTTAAGTGTGCACTAGTGTCATCATTGTGTCATCCTTAATATCTCATACATAATCATACATTCATTAGTATAATCTCAATACTATCAAAACATTATGATTCTAAATATGTATGGTCATGATCATTTCATACACTGGTAATTTATCACAAGTGTTAGTATTCAAGGTTTCAGGGAGTACTTATTTTACTCATGCATATTCTTATTTGACCACAGGACTCTTCTAGTTTGTCATATCAATCAAAGTAAGAAGCATAATATAAATCCATGATTATTCAAACCTGTAACTTCATGAATAATCATTATCAATCATACGAACGTATACTTATATGAGATCCTAACACAAGGTAGGATTCTAACTTGATATAAGAAAAACATACCTGGATTATCATGTTTGTGAGTTATGTCTAACATACCCAAACAACGTCTTCTTTGATCTCTTCAATGATTTATAGACCTTGTACTAGTGACCTGCATATATCATAAGTTAAGCATTGTAGAACCAAATTATACATACCTCGTAAGTAGAGCTTCTATGTGATCAATGGCTATCGATGAGTCGTTGTCTTCATGTCACCATGGTCATATGTTCTTGATCTAGGACTTGATTTGTCTTTCTTGATGTACCTTTCATGTTAGCGGACAACATCATCCTCATACAACACCACAGTGCATTGGTACAATCATAAGTGTCATAAACATAATCAATGAATGTGTTCTATTATTCACATGCATTTATACTTTTACTAAGGTGATAAGACAAGTCTAAAATTAATCAATATTGTACTAACCTCAATAATATGAATACAAACATATCATAAACTTAATAATGAACAGATTTCAAAACATACCTGTATCTCCTCAAGTCATACCTATCGGGATTGCTTGTAGTCATTCTTTTGTAAGGCCTTAGCCTCATCTCCCTCTGAAATTCGAACTTCTTCACTTATGTAGGTGTCCAAATCATTCTCTTCTAGGATTAATCCAATCCTATACTTCCATGATGGGAAGTTATCAGCCCCACTTGATTTGCTGAATCTGGATCTGGAGTTGGCTAGGGTTTGACAGAGAAACCCTAAAAATCCAAACTTGGAATTTCAACCTTCTGTCTGGACAGGGAAATGCAATTGACTGAGACAAGCAAGTTGGTGTGCTTAGATTTTGAAAACTCCAAAAATTGACCCCTCAAAATTGACCTGCGAGATTCGGATTTGCAGCTTCTGTCAAATTCTGGTTTTCTGGTCAAAAACCCGAACTAGGGTTTGATAGAGACTCCGGTTCTACCCAACCAAAAAATTCGATCTTGGTCTCTAAATTTTGATTTTGATGAGGAGCATCCATCCGTGGTCTCAGATTCCAAAAAATTCCAACTTTTGCAAAAACCCTAATTTCTCGCAGTAGTGACGAGCCAAAAATGAAAGTGCTCATAATCCAATTCTGTTTGGAAAAAAATATATGCCATATTGTTTTTGATGCATCTCTAAAATTTCGGATCCACAGGGTTTGAAACTTCTTCCTGTGGTAGAATGACCTGTCATATTTCCAACCCCATAGATCTGAGCTTTAATGGATTCTCTGAGAGAGAGATATTCCAAGTGTCGCAACGTGACCTATTATGGGATGAAACAGTATATCGAACTTGTATGATGTGCCACGTGTCACTGTTTCAACTTCGGCCTCTGAAACCCGGACCTGTGAAACTACAGTCCGTGTCCTAACTATAAATTTCTACGGAATTTCATTTGGAGCTTCCTAGCCCGAGATATGACCTTTGTTACTAGGTCACATGTTTAGGGATGCATTCTGGAAGAGGCAGAAAACCTAACTTGTACGGATCATATATCACAAAGTACAATGAATATGAGGCTGAGCTTCGGACACAAGGTACATGAACATTTCATCTTCAACCTGTAAAATTTTCAGGTCCTGAACCTTCGCCAAAACTGAGTTATAGAGAAAAGTGCCACGATGATTGGTTTTTGCTATACCAAGCCCTAGCTTCCAATTTGTTGCAAGTGCAACAAGTGTCATAAATGCCATACCATGCCTTCCTTCAGGCTAGCTTTGATACCGTGTTAGATTTTCATCATTTAATTCAATATGATCTAGGATCTTAATTGAGAGAACAATATGTACAACATATCAAACACAAGAGACACGAGACAAAAAGCATTTCACCGGGGAAACCAAGAAGGTGAAAAACCCCACAACTTCCTTAGAGATAAAATGAGCACCAATACAAATATCACAAAGATCAAACCCCACAACAAGAGATAGTATCCTAGCAGCTATTCCTCCTCCACTTGTGCGCACTCCTGCTCTCTCTCACTAATGCGAAGTGAGTGAGTGAGTGAATGAATAGAATGAGAGAAACACACTCTCTATTTATACAATGACTTGACTTTCCTTTTACTCTAACTGGGCTGACCTCCCTTAGGAGAGTCTAATAACCCATTACCACTTATCACTGGGCCAACCCCACTAGGGTGGTCTAATAACCCTTTGACCCAAACTGGGCCAACCCCTCTAAGGTGGTCTAATAACCCATCAAATATAAGTTACGACACTTACAATATAACTTGCGACACTTACAATATAACTTGCGAGACCTTCAAAATGACTAGCCTAGTCCTCTATACTCCTGCATCATTGCTTAAGGAAATTGGGAGGATGTGGTGGAAGTTATAAATGAATCACATAGTGGGCATGGTTTCATATACAATTATTAGGTTTTTAGATGTATTGTCAAGTCATGTTTTTGTTTGGATAGTTTGTAAGAGTTTGCAGTTGTAGGTATTATAAGAAGCAAACAAAAAATTAGAAACTTTGAATCCCTTATTGCAATATCTTAGTTGTTTTATAAGTCTATGTTGAATACTTTGGCCATAAATTTTATATATCAATAGACAAATTATCCATTACATAGATGTCTTATTGACAAAATTGGAAACTTTCAAACTCTTATATTTCAATATCTTAGTTGGTTTAAAACTCTTTGTTAAATAATACTATAATAATATAGATTTATTTTAATTTTGAATTTATTAAGTATAAAGAATTAAAGTTTTTAAGGTGCAAATATTTTTTCAAAATTATTGTTGTATCGAGTGAAACGAGGTGCTCTACAGCCCAGTATGGGGGAGATGTTGTAACGTGATATAACATTTGTAACAAAATAATTAAAAAAATTCATGTAGGCTCATAAAATAAAAAATTATGGAAAGTACTTAAAAAAAATCCATGTTGGTTCATAAAATAAAATATTATGAAAAGTAATTAAAAAATAGATGTTCGTTTATAAAACAAAAACTTAAAACTTAAAACTTAAACCCAGATCTATCAATCAAGAGAGATCAAATTTCTTGAGTTTAAATTAAAAAAAAGAAATACACCTCAAGAAATTGGATCCTTCTCGGTACTTGATAAATACAGGTTTAAGATGAATCTATACTAATGTAAAAAAAATTGCACTTACAAAAACATAACAAAAACATTACCAATCAATACAAACATTATTATTTTCTAGCATTATTATTATTATTATTTTATTTTTATAAAATAATATATTAAACTAATATATATATTACAATCTCTTTAATATTGAATAAAAAATATACATACACATGTTATAATCTCTTAAATATTAAATTTAATAAAGATATATTTTATAATTATTTATATTTATTTAATTTAATACATTTTTATAATTTTGATTATGACTTTACATAATCTATATTTTTATTAATTTGATAACGTGTTTTTGTTATAAATATAACCATGTCGCCAATTTAGTTGTACACAATCACTATCAATATAATTCAAACATTTTTACCACATTATAATAATTTATAATAAAATTACAATCTATGAAAACATATTTAATAAACATTGATAAATGTAATTATAAATGTATAAGGTTTATTTATTTATAATAAGAAATAGAGTAGGTTAAATTCTAAACTATTTGCACTTAGATTTGGGTGGTTTTTTAATCAAAATTATGTGGAAATTGTTGAAATGGTAGTTTTGGGTTGCTCGAATTACATAATAGGGGTGCTCAAAGGGTGCCCAAAGGTAATAGAGGTCGCTGAATCCATTCCTACAGTCGAAATTGCAATTCCGACAACCCAAATTTCCATTTTAACAATTTGACCAATTTCAAACAAAAATTGGCCGAGAAAATGCAAATCTTCTAGAGTTTAGCTCACTCCGAAAGAAATATTACCTCTAATTATTGAGAAAAATACAACTTTCAAATTAGAAAACAGAGACTAAACTGAGACTTTCACAACTTTCTCAACAAATAAATAAATAATTATTGATATAAGTTTTGTTTTAAAATGATGATGTGTATCTCGATATTTAGATATTACGTAGCAATTAGTTTGGAGGATTAGTTAAAGGAATCTCTCTCTTCGAGTAAAGGAAGTATAAACTATATTTCAAATTACCATTACGAAAATGAAAATTGATTAGAGAAAGCAATGACATGCTCTCTTTAACAAAACGCAAGGGGAACTCCTTTGCAATTTGGCCATTAGAGAAAGCGATCTTAAAATAAAAGACTTACTCTCTTCAACAAAAACGCAAGGGAAACTCCTTTGCAAATTGTTAGATGAAGTGATGTAGAATTCATATAATATTAGAAAATGCTTGCAGAGCACCCAACCCAAATCAGAGACGTGCAAACAATTCTTTTAGGTTGTGATTTCCATGACGCAATGTGTTGGGCGTGATGTGCTGTGGATTTAAAAGATAGTTGAGTAGTTTTCATTTAATGCACGAAGACAAGAACTACGTTTCTTGAACCTACTTGCGTCGACGCCACCACCTCTCTAGAACCGTGGTTGCTGGGCAGCGGAATTCCACATAACCAAATTTACACAACAGAGAACATAGAGAAGAGAGTAGATAACAACATAACAATAATTGCGTCCAGAAGGTGTATATCTATTATTCGAGTATCCCTTCTAAAACTTTATTATAGAATTAGAGTTAGATAAGTTTTTACTAGTAATAATCATATTATATTTTACTTGATAAAATCCTTTAAAAAACATGCAAAGGCAAAGATAAAAAAAATCCCCAATGGAAAGGTCAATATTCTTATTGCTCAATAGGAAGATTTACAAATGCCAAACAGCAAGCTTACAACAGCCTCTACTCCGTACTTGGTTCTACAGGCTTACATATATATCAGTTCTCCTACGGTTACACAAAACTAACTAATAACTGTGAAGTGCAGCATATCTTATCCTAGGCTAATTTTTTTCAACAAATTCAACAATAACAACAATTTTGTGAACTGCTATACGAATTGAGGAATATCCTAATCATGGGAAATTGGTTGTCACCATTCCAACTATGGTTAGTATAATCCAATGAGAAAGGAAAACCATCTAGTAAAGTTGTGGTGGTAGCATAAGCATTAGTAAAGGTATGACCATCAATTCAATTTCCCAGAATCAATTTCAGTGAAGGATTTGAATTTTCCTATTTTAAAATAAATTTATTTGATAAAATTATTAAATTAGGGATAAGGGTTAACTGGTTGCCACCATTCCAACCATGGTTAGTATAATCCTAGTATAATCCAATGAGAAAGGAAAACCATCTAGTAAAGTTGTGGTGGTACCATAAGCATTAGTAGAGGTATGCCCATCAATTCAATTTCCCATAATCAATTTGAGTGAAAGATTTGAATTTTTCTATTTTAAAATAGATTTATTTGATAAAATTATCAAATTAGGGATAAGGGTTGGAACGCCACACTATTAGGGATTTTGGAGATGAATTATATTTGTTATTCAATTACCACCAAATATAGATGTGATTCTTTCTCATCTATCTCCACCTCCCAAATTTTATAAAGGTAATATTTATTTGAAAAGTTTTTTTAGTTAAAAGAAAGGTCTAATTTAATTTAGGTTACAATATTCAAGTACAAATATTGATATAAATTAAAATAGTAAAGAAAAATTTAGTACAATTAAAATATGGAATTAAACATCTCATAAATACAAAAGTATGCATTATTTAAATTTAAGAAAATTTAAAAATATATATATACTCTTTCAAAATTTTAATGTAAAAATTAATTTTTAGTGTAAGTAGCTTTAAACATATCACAAATTTGAAACATAATATATAACAACGTCAAAATAAATTTTAATAGGTAAGTATAGATACATGGCCTCAATGTATGTATTTTTAGTTGTCAAGATTAAGTAATGTGTGTGGAATTTTAATGTTAATTGAAAAGATGATTGAGAACAATAGTCACAAATTTGTTTGAAATGATTTCTTAGTTTTTCTGTCAATTTTGTATATAGGCTAAATAATCACTAATGTAGCCATTGTTTAGTGATGTTCATGATGGAAGAAACCTAAATGAATATTAATGTCATTGTGGAAAAATTTAGAGGCTAAATTTGACCCATGGACTAATTTTTCATATTTTTTTTGAAAAATAATTTGTTAATTTGCCTTTTTTTTTGTCTAAATTGATTTGCCCAAATTCTATAGGCCTAAATGATTTTACTCAAAAATAGCTCAAATTTTCTATAAACTATCTAAAATCCTTAGGAATTTCAATATTTTTTACAAACATATCACCAAACTTTTTATGGTTGGCATTTTAACAATTAGTAAGAGTTACCAAAGTTTCTACACTTTAAAATAAGTGTTCATAACGATTAAGTAAAATTAAATGCCTAAAAGGTTTACGTAACCTTAGACCCTATGTATAATTTCTAACGGTGTAGGATAAAAACACACCAAAACGTCCCGCTTTTCAGGTCAAATTATTATCAAATCTGGCCAAAATCACATCTGGAAATTGTAGTTTGTGTAATTATGCAATTTCAGCAATCACAATGATCTTTCCTAGACTAAATGTCACATTTTAAAACTACCCAAATCACCGAAATCACGATTTGAGCAATAAAAACTGCAATTGCAGCGACTTTTCTATTGTCGGATTCTGACGGCTCGGGGCGTTTTGGTTAGCGGGTATATTGCTCCATTTCCAACTACATATTTATGGGACATTAATAACAAATTAGTGGAAAAGGTTGGAGAAAAAAATAAAGGAGTAGAGGAAATAACCTTTATAGGGATTCTATTTTTTTTTTTGCTACATTGTTCTTGTGAATTCTTGGGAAGTACACTTTTTTTTAATTGTTTTTCATTGTTTTTTAGCGAGTTCCCGTGAGATGTGATGTTAACTCCCTATCATGAAGTGATTAGAGTAGGTTAAACACTACTGACACAACTCTCCTAGTGGATAAGATGGTGTTTGGGTGTCATAGAGCTTGTGGGAGGTACTGAAAGGGTGAATCCACGAAGGTGGTTCACCATTTTTGGCGCGCGCGAGGGAAAAAAAATGTTTTTCGAACTCTCGATCGAGGTATTTTCAAGCCCTCGATCGAGGTTTTAAACGCTTGATCAAGGGTTTGAAAGTACCTCGATTGAGGGCTTCCACATACCTCGATCGAGGTTATTTAAAGAGCTCGATCGAGGGCTAGGATAAATCCTCGATCGAGCATTTGCTCGATTGAGGGCTTGGTTAAACCCTCGATCGAGCTATAGCTCGATTGAGGGATTGGTTAAACCCTCGATCGAGCTATAGCTCAATTGAGGGTATGAGACAAAAGAAAAAAAAAACAGGGTCCGGCCTTGTTCAACGTTGATAGCACAAAGCGGCCGACTACGATGACAACCAGTCCCTCGACCGAGTGTCCGCAGCTAGCACAGACCGCTACGTACGCCCACGTCCACCCACGTCCACCCACGTCTCCATGGCTTGAAATTCTTGAGGTAAGTGGGATTTCAACCACTTCTTTAATTTGTTTTTCAAAAAACCTTAAATTTGTTTTTTGTTTTGAAAAAAATTCCCAATTTTTTTTTGTTTTTGTTTTGTTATTTGTTTTGAAAAAAAATCTTTAAATTTGATTTGGTTTGTATGAAAAAATTGGTGTTTAAATCATATATTTAATTTAGTTTTTATAAATTTGTGAAATCACCATTGAAACCAAACCAAAAACCATTGAAGCCAAACCACAATTGAAAGTAAAACCACCATTGAAACCAAACCGAAAACTGTTCCAAAACATTTTTTTGTTTTAAGTTTATGTTCTATTTATTTTTTTCAATTATTAGTATTTTTGTTTATGTCAACCGGTAGCATTTCACCGCATAAATGCTACCGGTTTTATTTTAAAATGTGTTTTGACAAGCAGGAATGCTGCGTGTTTTTTTTCAATCCTCTGAGAACGCCAAGAGGATTGAAAAAAAATAATCATATTAGGTTATCGGTTTAATATTTTCAATATTAAACCATTAACATTGAATATTTTTAATATAATTTTATTAATATCTATTAATATTTTTTAAATTGAACTAGACTTTTTAGATTATATATATATAATATTTATATGCACTTATTTAGATTATATATGTTTGTACTTGATTTTATACATAATATTGTTTAGTGTAAGTTTATATGTATAATCTAATCTCCTTCTTGTTTAGTGTGAGTTTATATGTATAATCTAATCTCCTTGTGATTCATATAACTCACATCTATAACATTTTTATTGATTGTTTTAAGTATATAATTTTATATATTTCTTTTGGATATTGTATCAAGATCAGTATTGGACAGTATTGGACATTGACATTATACAAAGTCATAGCATTTAATAAATTATTCACAGTATATGATATTGAATAATAATAATAATATTATTATTATAAGTTGATACCATTAATAAAACATTAAACTAATAAATATATTACAAATTGATGATAAACATAATTGACACTTTGTTTATATTAAAATATAATTTCTCAATTTATATAACTATGATAAAAAATAAAATCATCATAAAATTAAAAAAATCATCATACAATAGAAAATAAGATCATCATAGCATCACATTTGAAAAATGGAACTCTTAAATATCCCACTATTTACTATAAACATTAAGTTTAGTTTCTTTAATTATTATTATTATTTACTAGAAACCATATTATTTTATTATTTTCTTTTAAATTAAGTTTTAGTTCATCTTTGAGTTGTAATTGAAATTAAAAATAATACTATACATAATTTCTTTATAATTATTCATAAATTTTTAAATTCAAAACTATTTTAAATAATTTTTTTAAAGTAATTTTATTGTTCCATAAATAATTTAAACCACTGCTTTGATTTCAAAACACCTCCATTTACTCTAGTTCATGGCTAACTCTTTTACTTGAGCCTTTAATGTTATCGGACTCAAACCATAGGTATAATGTTACAACACTCAAACCATAGGTATGGATAATTTCTATGAATATCCCCACATTACACATTCTTAAAATAAGAGTCTTCAATGCTACACGACTCAAATCAACACAACTCAAACCATAGGATATGATAATTTCTCTTAACATCCCCACACCACACATTCTTAAGGTAATAGTAACACCTAAGATAGATGATGACTTGTCTCATCATACATGCATTGAAAAGGTTGTTGTTCAATCTCTATTGGACCTGGAAAATCTATCTAGAATAAATGAGTTAAACCCAACCCAAGTATAATATGAGCCTTCTGATGGGGTGGATTTGAGGTGAAGAAACTAGTATTTAGTTCTCTATAGGAGCACCCAAGTGGGGATAGCATATAGATGGTCTCACAACCCCCCTTGGGAAATGATAGTTATAATTGCATCACACACAAAGGGAGGATAACATTGAAGGTCTAAGGGAGCATACCATGGAAGTGACAATGCTATTAAGAGCCTTCCTAAGCTTGGGAAAATTAATCCTAAGTGGCATATATTTCAGTATCCCTCATAACAATGATTATTTGGATAGCACACTCAACATTAATTGTGTACAAGGTAATTCTTTTCAAGGTAAAGGTAAAACGTTGGAATATATTCCTTTGGTTCTCTATCCTCCAATATCCCAAATTTGAGGTGGAAAAGGGACTTACTTAGTAAAACATGTTCAAAACACATGGGATTATGGAACTATAAAAGTTAACCATACTTATATAATTTTGTATCTTTCTCTATTTTCTATAATCCCCCAATGTCATATCAATTTATAATTATTAAATAACTTTTTACAAATTTCACCATTTTATAATGGAATCTTTTTATTAATAAATAAAAAAATATGCTCTGATTTAATTTTAACTCCCCTATCCCCAATTATTTACCATTATATTAATTTATAAATTGAAAACATTATATATCACTTGTATGCACTCACTTAATATTTGCCCATTACTACAATACGGGGTTGCATTATCATGATTTAGCATCGACTCTTAGTGTTTTCTTCCTTTGAAAATATTTAGTTTTGGATGATGCAAAACATGATGCTAATGGGATTGTAGTGTTTTGCATCAATGTTACATCCTTTTTGTGTCATGCATTTTGATGCATACTTTCTAAAGTGTCGCATTAGTGGAAAGAAACATGGCATGGAAATATTTCTTGCATCATCTAGTATCGTGTTTTGTCACATGTTATTTTAAGAAAATATTCATAGAGTCATTTTTGGAGTCAAAAGCAGGTTTTTGCATCATGTGGCATGGTGCATGAATATTGGCATCGATTTTTTTTGATGGAGTGTCTTTGTTGCATCGTGTTTGCATCTCATTAGTTTCACAGTGCATCGAATTATGAAATAGTTTAATCAATTTTGTGTCATATTTGCACCATATTAACATTGTTTTACATCAATATCCTTTCATGTTAATATTATGCAGACATCATTATTATTTTTTTGGATTGTATTAGTGTCATATTACATCACTATGAAAAATTTCCTAAAACACAAGTGTTGATTCATCATTCATCATTGAGAAAACTATGAAACCCATCCCCAAACTAACAAATTCTAGAACCACCTACAAGGCCTTAGCCAAAAATGTCGAGCAACCTCATCCCCACTACTCCCACTAGTGTTTGTAACTCCATATCTACAAAAGAATTTAGATGTTGGAGTTACATATACTTGGATTGCATTATTATAAAAACTTCATAGTAGTATCATTGGGTCATACTGGATTTTTGTGTACTAGGGGGCAATTAAATTTTGAAAAATCAAATTTTAATTATTAATAACTAAATGTCATTATTAATAGCTAAATGTTGTCTCTCACATTATTTTTATTTTTTAAACAATAATTTTGGTTATAAATAGCATGTATGAGATGTGTATTTATAGTATATTCTTGTATATTTGATTAAAACTATCATATATAAGAAGTCTACTCCCGTATTATTTGTATTGTATTTTTCCATTCCATATTTTTCCCATATGTATTTGTATCCATACTAGTAGTGCAATTATGCTACTATGGTAAAAATATGTATTTGTATCCATACTCGTAGTGCAATTATGCTACTATGGTAAAAACTATCTGAAAGTGGCCTTGGTAGTACACAGGAATTATAATGAGTATAATCATCACCATCATGTTGCATTTCCATAAACTGTGTTGCTTATAAAATAAGATTAACAATTTGCTCAGCCTCAATAGCCAATATTGGAGTTGTTGGTTGAGTTACTATAATTAGAAAACAAATTATACTTTCAGGGTTGGAATTTGATGGACAAAATGCTTGTCATGGACCATTTTGCCCCCATCAAATTAGTATGACTAGTGGAAATTTTTTGCAAGTTCCAAGGTTGGAATTTGATGGACAAAATGCTTGTCATGGGCCATTTGCCCCATCAAATTAGTATGACTAGTGGAATTTTTTCCAAGTTCCTACAGTGGATGTAGAACTTCGGTGGTAGATATTTAATTGACATTTGTTTGGTTTGGCATTTGATATTTGATAGTGGAGGGAAGTACTCTAATGGTACCATGTTAAGAATTCTATATATACTTTGAATTTACATTATCACAATCACTTAATTTGAATTAATTTGTAGTTGGTTAACATCTTACAAATCAAGTTCCACTAACTGCATAAGCTACCAGTTATTACTAGTTATATATATATATATATATATATATATATATTCCCATAAAATAAATATTGCATTGTGTTTGTCTCATTATCCTCCAATCTAAGAAGACCATAGATCTCGTCCACCCCAAATTGTAAAATATAAACACCTATCAATGTATAAAGTATGTTTTATATCAAATTAATGTCAAAATTGCATCATTGTATCATCAGCTAATTGAACTATGAATCATGTTAGTTATGCATCATTATGTTTTTTGTTACATTAGCATCATATTTATGCATTCATTATGAAGCTCCATCATGGTAAGAGAATGGGAGATCGAAATTGAAATGTAAATTTGAAATTGAAAATGAAAATGATATTGATATTGGAAATTGATATTGAAATTGAATTTGAATTTTGAAATGAAATTCGAATTGAAAATCGAAAATTGAAATTGAAATGATAAATGAAAATTGAGAATTGGAAATGTAATTAGAATTCAAATCGAAATTGAAACTTGGAATTGGAAATTGAAATTTGAATTTGAATTGTGAAATTTGAAATCGAGTTTGAAATTTGAATTGAATTTGAAATTTGAAATAGAATTTGAAATTTGAAATTTGAAATTTGAAATTTGAAATTTGAAATTTGAAATTTGAAATAGAATTTGAAATTTGAATTTGAATTTTAAATGTGAAATTTGAAAGAGAATTAGAATTAGAAATTGAAATGTGATGCAGAGAGTTCTGAGGAGAGATCTTCATTGCTTCATGCTCCACGATGCACGAGAGGGTTTGACGTCGTTCAAGAGGGTGGCCATCAGTAGCGCTCCCGTTCACTGAGTGCAGCCACGCCGGGGTCGGCTGCCACTAGTGGCAGCAGCAGGAGAGCTAGTGTGTTCGTTCATCTCGACGACATACATGGTGATCCCCAGGTGGGGGATGGAAGGCAAGAATTGAGTGCATCAGAGGCATCAGGTGCATATTTTGGTTTAGATACATTTTCAGTAAATTTTTAGTATATAATGCATTGAATTTTAGTTGCAAGTTATAATATATATTTTTAGTAACATTTGTGTTTTGGTTTGGATCGTAGGTGCCCCATCAGGGGGATCATACAACGACGAGGTCGCACGGATCACTCTCGATGATATCATTTCCCAGTGAGAGTGGGTTAGTTCATGTGTGTGCACATTGAGGGAGGATTCTCCCACATGTCGGTCTTTATCCATGATGTTATCAGCTGTTGATGAGATGTTGGCCCTCTACAAGAGGGTGGGACCTCTCAATGACAGTTGGCATCATTCATGCTAGAGGAGGAGACATAATGTCATTAGGATCCACAAATGGGAGGACATCAAAGTCGCCATAAGAGGGAATGACATCAAGGGTACTTTGTTTAACATCCCACCTGACCGCCCTTCCGGTCAACCGCTTAGATTCAGGGAGTTTAAGTTGGAGGCCGCTGCACCACATTTATATGATAGATTTGTGGGAGAGTGGGGCATGTTCCCCCACCACGACCCGGTCCCGTTGTACTTTGAAAAACATGTTTATGCAGATTTTGTTTTGGACATGCACCTGTATTACACCAACACAGGGTCCCCATTATATGGGGCTGGTAGGGGACGCTCCTACCAACGTCCTGGAGCTCGGAGAGACCCTGCTTCATGCCACCCGCTCCGAGGTTGGTATCGCTTCCAGACAGGGCAGTTATTAGGTCGGTGGATGTGGCACAATCATCCCAGCTTGCTGCAGAGGCTAGAGCTGACCTTGCAAACTCGTTGTTCACTGCCATGGGCAGTGTTGTTGTTGTTGCGCATGGAGAGGCATCTAGAACACCCCCTCCACCTACAGAGCCAGAGATAGAGTATATCCCTAGTGACATGCTCAGGAGTTTCGATTACGAGGCCCTATTGAGGTATGCTGAGTCAGCTTGAGATGCATACTTTCAGTCGTATCGTAGATCCATCGCTACAGGACAGGTATACTTTTGTACAATTATGTATATATGTTCTTCATGTTACATCATATTATATGTCATAAATTGAATGGTTAATAATACTTAAGGGAGTTGTATTATATTTCTCCATGCAGGGAAGCACATTCATGGATTAGCTCTTTGCTAGTGAGCCATCAGTTGGTCCATCCGCTCATCTTAACCCGCGGGCGGCAGTAGTCGAGGTAAGTTATAATTTATGTTCTAATTTAATTTGAGTTTATTATTTTCCAGTTTAAATCATTTATGTTTTATTTCTTAATTTTTGAGATTTTATGTTTTAGATCTTAACTTCAAGTGAATTTCAAATTGTACAGGGCAAAGGAAAGGGGGTAGATCCTGATTATGGGCATGAGGACCGCGAAGGTCCTCACGATCCAGGTCGAGACACAGATGTGAGTTTTAATTTATGTTCCAATTCATGTTATTTAGTCACATTTAGTAAAATTGATTTTTGTACTTTATGTTTCAATTTTTGAATTATAACTTAAATAATGTTAAGTAGTTTTAATTTTTAATAAATCTAACAAGTATTACATGTAATGGAATATTACACAAGCATCAATACAGGCGGGTGTCAATGTTGCAATGGATTTCACATATGATTGGGATGCATCTCGAGTAGATGTTCTTGTTGAGGGGCCATCTACCCGTATTCCTACCCAGATCCTGGATATCACCATTGACTCAACATATATGGATGTATTCATTCATGGTTTATCGTTTGAGAGCCAGCATTGGTCTACTACACACAAGGGCAGTCAGAGGGACGACCAAGGGCCTCGTGGGGGTAGTGGCCAATGAGTTGATGATCTATACATTTCCATGTTTTGGATATTTTCATGTTTTGGATGATCTATATATACATTATCATGTTTTGGATATGGATTTCTATCATTTATACATGGACTTTTATCATATATGGACTCTTGGATATTTTGTATATTTCATCATATTGATGTTTTCATGTGTATTTTGTATATGATTTGAAATCGATTGTTTTATATATTAGATCTGGATATAGTTATTACAGTTACAAATTTATGTTTTGTCATTTCAAATGCAAATTTAATGTGTAGTTACAATTTAGTTCAATTTAAAATGAAAATTTCGACTACATTAGAGAACATCTTCCAAAATTTAGAATTGAATACATACATTACGTTTTAAAATTGAAATTACAATTCCAATTCAATTACAATGCAAAATTTCAAATTTAATGTGTAATTTCAATTGAAAATACAATGTGTTGTTCCAATTGACAAGTTCAATTTCAATTACATTACAATTGCATTTGAAATAAAATTTTTAAATTAGAATACATTGTACAATCTAAAATTTAAATTTTACAATTTTACATTGTATATAGATGTATTTTAAATTCTCAATTGTATTTGAAATCAAAATTTAAAATTAGAATACATTTGAAATTGAAAATTGAAATTGACATTTTGCATTATGTTGTCTACACATTACAATTCACTTACAGTTTCCACATTCCAATTCAATTACATGGAAAATTTAATGTGTAATTTCAATTGAAAACTCAATGTGTTGTTGTATATAAGAATGTTTTTGTCCATTGAGAGTGTGAAATATCCCTTGAGACAAAATTATCTAATTACAAGTTATATAGTATGTAGGTAATCTTTGTGTTATTTTCTTTTAAGTGTGTGCTCTAATCTAAAGTCATAAAAGTATGGTTTGTTTTCTTGGCAATGGGCATAGCCACCTAGTTAATATAAGAAATGAAAATATGTTGATAGCAGATCTGCTTGTACAACTATGGTAGAAACTATGCTTGTACAACTATTTCATATGGTTTATGTTTTGATGACAAATGGAGATAATGGCACCATTTGATCCAACTAGGTAAGTTGCATATATGAAGGCATGTACAAGTTATTACGTTTCCATGTTATTATTACGTTTACGTTTCAACTTTCATTATTACGTAATCCATGTCTATCAAAAATAAAAGCATCTACAAGTTGTGTTTTGGTTTGATAATTGAGGTTTTTTTACGCAAGCAAGGCCATATAATACTAACTAATTTCTCTCAAAGAGATTCCATGCCTATGCATGCAAAACTGCATGATAAAGAAGGTTTTTTATGCATGTAATCTAAAAATTGAGAAGTTTTGATGGTTAGAAATTATAGTGAATGTTTGTGAGTTGTGCCAAAAATGGGTATTGTTTGCATGAAAATATATTCAAAGATTACGTGTAAGTGCCCTTTAGTTGAATTGTACCCTTTATCTCCTATGTTATATTCCATGTAGCACCAAGTGCCAATATTTTTATTAAATGGAATGAGGAGAGGAAAAAAAAATTGGTCCTACTTCGATATGTTCTTGATAACAAAACTAATTGATTATTGTTGAATGAAACATTTTTTCAATACATTGGTATTTGATAATATTTTTATATAATTGATAATGAAATACAATGTAATTGATGATGAAATACAATGAATGGATTATAATGTATAAAATTTTGCAAATTTGAAATCAAAATTTAAAATTAGAATACATTGTACAACTCAAAATTTAAATTTTATAAGTCCACATTGTATATAGATGCATTTTAAAGTCTCAATTACATTACAATTGTATTTGAATCCAAAATTTAAAATTAGAATGTGCATTACAATTTAAAATTGAAATTTTACAATTACATTATATTGTCTACACATTACAATTCAATTAAATTACAATTCAACTATATCTATTATATCTTTAATATTGTTTTTAAAGCATCTAAACAAATATTTATAAAAATATTATGGATGAAGTTCATGGATAATTGACCATACATTCAAGTGTACATTCACATTGGAGCACCATGACCCAAATTTCACAAAAGTCTCCCATATAGTATTTGTATTCTTGACATTAAAGCATCTGCAAAAATACATTTATAAAACAACCTCCAAAAAAATCTCCAAAAAAATATTACACAAGACAACATGAAAACTATGCCAATGATGTAAGTGGCATACATGTAACTCATTCATCTGGCCAATGGGTTATAAGAATGCAAGTCTCCATAATACGATCATGGTTAGCTTCTGTCATCTTCCATCTCTTTGGCTCACCTCTCTTCACCTTGATTTCTGTTAGAGGTATCCGAGCTGCCACCACCAAATGACTGTATTGACATGATATATATTCAGGCATAAAATCTCTGTAAATAATATGAGCACCCTGTTTTTTCACTTTTTCAAAAAAGTGTCCCATTAGAACCATGTCTCCAGTTTGGTATGTGAAGTCCCCATCTTGGTAGGGTTGCACCAACCTACTCTTTATTTGCTTGCACCACATCAAATAGTATGCCACATTTTCTTGGTTGTGGGGGGGTGCAATTGTAACATCTCCAAGATTTGCATGTTAGTATATTGGTGAAAATTAAAATTTCTTCCCTTAAAGATCTTCGCAATAAAACATTATAAGCAAACAACCAACATGTAATTAATCCTTGTGCATACACTTGACATCTTATAAAAAATCAATTTGCTTATGTTATTAAGTATTACCATTGCAGGCCCTTGGGTCTCCCTTCAACCATACATTTAATCTCATGATATCAAGAAATTCCCATAACAAATACATATCAACAACAATAACACACATGCACATAAGAAGAGAACAATTTGAGGTGGTTCACCCCTATTGGGCTATGTCCACAAAGGGCAGGTCATTTCATTCATTTGTCGAGACAGCAAATTACATTTTGCAACATCCTTTTGTTGCATCATTGTTGACACTTTCTTTACTTAAAGGCCTTCTCCTAGAGAACCCTTAAGGTAGAGAAATTACTTTTCAACAATCAAAACTTACTTTACACCTTTTACAACATCTCTCCTTGAGAGTACTTTCGATACATTCCTAAGTCCATACTCAAGATATGACAGGGATCCGCAAAAACTTTAATGAGAGTTCCTTTATACTTTCAATCATAAATCAACAACTGCTACTGAGATTTACCTTCAGTGACTAAATATAATAAATTGATAGAATCCATCCCAATCCTTTGTAACCGGATTCTAATTGTATATAATAAATGAATTCATTTCTATATTGGGGACCTATGCTGAAATCAACAACATTTCTACGAAATCATACAAAAGTAGAGTTTCTTACCATATAATATTATGGATCGGGCCTTCATGGTCATCCTGTCATTTGATATCCAGCCTGTGCATATCTTCATATATATATAATATATTCAACAACAGATAAATTCAAGCTAGGACAGTATGGATCGGGCCCTTGCGGCCGTCCTATCCTCTACATTCGAAATCCAGTTTATATTTATATATATATTTTTAAAACAACGTATAGATATCTATCTTTAAATTAAAGATACTCAATGGTACCTACTTCATTCATCTTTGCACTCCAAATTCTCTTTCTTATAATAACACACAACCTATGTAATCCTTTTCCTAAAAGGTACAAGTGGAGAAATATTAAGATATTTCCCAAAGTACAATTATCCCAACTTACACTTTAATGTCCATGTAAATTCCTAAATACTTTCCAACCTGCCATACATGGTTAGCTAAATAGACCATACAATAGAAAGCCGTAATAAAATTGTAGAGATCTTCTTCTTCAATATAACATCCAATGGGTAGATGTTTCAACACAAAAACCGATACCGGTTTAACTAAAAGCATAAACAGAGTTACTGCTGATCGGTAACTTTGATCTGTGTACATCAATAAAGTTAGGCTGGAGCTAACTGAGATCATTCCAAAGGTCAACTATCAGTTTAACTAAAAGCATCTACCGACTCTAGATGGAACTAAACCCGAGCTAGCAAAATGAAAAGGTGTGGATTGATCCTCTTACCGGTGAGTTCATCCAGCGTGCAAATCAATTGCAGCTATAGCCTTATTGTACAGAAATCTGGTTAGAGGATGGAGTGGGTCGATCCTCTCACTGGAGAACTCGCCCAACCCAAACTACATTGCAGTAACACAGTACGGTGTGTACATAAAAGGCAGAGATAAGCTATGAACCTGTCTTATATCAATCTTCGTATAGGTATTTTATTTCCATCAAACATCATTTAAATACAACCTTCGACACAACGATAACCTTTACTCAGATCGCAATACTTATTTAGACTGAAATCTATTTGTTGTGCTATTACAAGGGTAGGGGTACCTCATAAGAAAAACGTCGATCACATAAAAGCACGGATCGGGTACGCAGAGATCTGTAAGTTGATAACTCTGCCTCCATGAGTAAATAGAGGGTTCCCCTTTGGATCACTTGCCATAAAGGATATAATAAGGCAATGATCCCTTAGATCGCCTCTATTTAAAACTATAAACAAATCAGGAGAACACTAAGATCTCCACAAAACAATACGAGTTAAGGCGTTTTCCTTTCCAACCTTCTATCAAATACAAATTACAAGAGTTAAATGTATTTTAAATCAACGATTTTAACTAACTACGTTGAACCCTCCAAGCATTTCCATGCTAGCCTCAAACAACCACCAAGATCCGGTGCATCCTTGATGATGGGTACACGTTTAATTACTAAAACATAGATCCCGAACTAATGTTCATCAATTATTAACTAGCAGGAATAACTCACCTGAGCATGATCGCTATCAAAATAAGGTAGGCTGGGGATGGAATACTCTCTTACTCCAATCGCATGGATCACTGCATCTCCTTCGAATCCGTAGGCGTTGCATATCACGCAGAGGTCAAACATCATCGAAGTCGTCCTCCTACCCGCGAGATCCTTCCTCGGCGCACATCTATTCCTATCACATAACATCGAACTTAACAGAGAGTTTCCTCCCTTCTTGACCCGAGCTGGTCTTAATCTCCGTCATTGAGGTCATTGCACACAGAGAACGCAGGGACATAAGAGTTTTCTTGGTCATTCATCCGAACAGGATCTTGATCTCTGTTAACGTGAATGCCAAGTTTTTTTTCTGCTGCGGTACTAGATGGAAACTAAAAGTCTCCCCCCCAAAACCTCGTCAAGACCGCCCATCTTATCTCCCTAGCTACCTCCTTCAGAGCTTGGTGGTGGTAGGGTTGGTGTGCCTTGTCCAAGACAGATGGCGAGTTTGAATACCTACTCTCTATGCCAAGTGGCAACCCCTTAAAACTAACTCCCACTCGTAACTTAAAGAGGAGTCGATGTTCTCCACGGTGGAACACATGGCTTGGTTTAGAGGTTCGGTCTTTCCACATGGAAGCCACGTTTGATTGAGGAGATATCCCCCTTAATAATTTTCCATTCTCGAGAGGTAATTTCTACCTTTAATCTTGCGGCAAAATAAAAGAGAGGGCACATATTGTCATGGTGTCTAAAAGGCCGATCCAGCACCTAGAATCCTCTAGGGTAATTATGAACATATGTAATAATTTTATTGTCTATTGGATCAATAATGTAAGGAGTATGGTAAAAAGCCTTTATGCAATTGCCACAAGGGATCATCGGATGGAACCCTAATGGTATCCTGTAGGCTTTTTGAAAAAAAATCACCTTATACAACTTCAATGGAAAAGCATTGGGAAAAAATGTAGTCTACATGGTGATCTTATTCCAAAGTCCTTCTAGTCCTATGCGAATGGAATACAACAAAAGTTAATGAATATATATTAATGCATTATTTCCATCTCATATATAGTTAAAGTGCATTGGAAGAGCATTAAGGAGATATGTTCCTATCCTCGATTTACACTTTTATGTAAGTTGGTATGCCTGTAATAATAAGGAATATATAATCTTTCTATAGTATAAATTATATTTAGAATAATAGAAAAAGGAATATATAAGCTTTATATATTGTAAATTATATTTATAACGGTGAAACTTTATTTCATATTATGAACATAATACTTACTGGTACCGTTTATTGGTCTTTTCCTTGCCCATGCAAAATAATTAACCAAGTAAGCTATTATTCTTAATTCTAGCTTTTGTTTTAGGCTTTAAGGTGACACTTATATCTTTGAGATTTTAAGTGAATAGTTGTAAGTGTCTAAGACCACTAAGATGGCACTCGTCATCAAGATTCTAGACCTTCATGGCTTCCTAGCCAGTCTTCCTCTTTCCTAAGTGGTTCTCTTCCTCGTTGTTTAAGTGGCGTCATGTCCTTAGTCACCTAAGCCGAAATTAACATTTAGGAATAACTTAGAAATGTTTTCAAGGTCCATAGGTGGGGCCTTGGCCTTGAGCTCCTCACCTGGGCTACTTACAAATTATGACATTTTTACAAAACAATAGGATACAAAAAGAGAGGGATATCACATCCTCCTCCCCTTTAAAGATAACACCGTCCTCGGTGTTGATACATTCTAGAAGTTTGTCCTCTCTTCTTGAGTCACCTTTTTGCTTGCTTCCTCCTTTCTATTTTTACCTTCTTTGGTCTTTCATGAATTTCTCGCAAGTCACTATCAATCACCCTGCTTCTTTATTTATTTTTTATTTTTTTTATAAAACCGAAATTCAAAGAAACCGTAAAACTTATCATCAACTTCATAATCAAACTCATATTCATAAATACTGAGTCAGTTATTGTAACATAACATTTGCAGTCTATGGAATATATTTTAGTCATTGTTTGTGCTTTTATTATCACAAGTACACATAATCCCAGTGATCTAGGAATGTATGCAATTAATCACAACAAACCATTCACTTGATCCAGGAAATTCTTGTCTAACACCCGAGTGCTCACACAACAATCTTTTCGAAATTCTTGCCTAACACCTCAGTGCTCACACAACAATTATTTCACATATTTCTTGCCTAACACCACAGTGCTCACGCAGCAATACTTTCTCTCATGCATACTAAGCAGCGTCCTGCCTCCCGCATATGCATTCTCTTATAGTTTGCCTAGGTCTTTACAGCTTGCTGATTCCTTCAAGAATCCTAGCGGCTGTCAACTCCCTAATTTCTCGAGAGTGTTTCAGTGCCCTTAACGCACTCTCACATAATTCCTCTCAAACCTTCTTGTTTGATTCATGGAATCTATTTCCCCTCAAGCCTCCTCACTTGAGTCCAGGAAAAATATCTTTAAATTTTATCAATTAGTTTGTCATATTACATTTTGTAACCATAAGATTACTCTGACCAATTTGGGTCTAGTTCTTTATTCAACAATAATTATAAAAATATTAAAAGAATAAATAGCAGTTGTGATGTGTATCTTAAATCCTCACCCTCTTATTTTACCATGCATAACATTTTTGCTCTTGTCTTTCCACAAGCTCCACAAATTTTGACCATCTGCCAAATTCACTTGTTAGTAACAAAAATAAATATTTGTAAGAATATATTTTTCCTATGCAGAAAATAAGATCATCTATACTTGATCATCTACATACAACATTCTTTTCTTACTAAGCTTTTGTGAGTAAACAACAAACCGGTATGTACCCATGTTGGAAATGTCAAATACCTCTATTCGTCACAAAACCATCTTATATTAATAAAGGTCTATATATCATATTTACCTACTCATGGTAACTCACTTCTAAGCATATAGGTGTTTTTCTTTATTAACCTTGACATATTAAGTATCCTTCTTCATGTTACTACTTTGAACTATGCCAGCTTCAACTTCATGGATTTTCATATATGAAAGTTGTAATATAATACGTTTCATACCTCATTGTTTTTTTTTTATAGATAAACTTTAGTCATATCCTGGTATCACCAATCTCATCAGAAAATAATTAAACCATAAACTTTGATGAGCAATAAACCGTCAATATACACAAGAATAATTATCTCACTAGGAGAATTTTCATGATCATATGTTTTACTTCAAAGTAACATATTCATCATTACTGTAATCTAGGTAATAACCTAAACCCAAAATTTGCCACCAAGACAAAATACACACATCATCAGAAGATAGTATAAGATATAATAAAATGCTTCATGACAGATAATAAGAACCGGTGAGAGTTGTTTGATCGGTAATTTCCTTCCTTCTCATGAATCCAAAGACTAGGTTTAAACTATAATTCATTTAGTCTAGTAACTTATGTGGAAGGATGCTATATTTTTCCATTTATCATTCTATTCCTATTTAGTTATACAACTTTTCTTTGTATGCACTTAACATCATGTAAGTAACAACGCATTGTTTACATATATATATATGCATACTTTATAGCAGTAAATACATACCTTTTTAAATAATCATAACCATTTCCTTTGTTGAACCTACAGGCAAGGTTACAAGCGTGCTTCAATGCCACACAACATCCTTATGATAATTGCGTACTATAATGAAATAAGGAGACTACTAACAATTGTTCTCCTTTATGATCTGACCATTTCCTAGTCATAGAAAAAGTTATACTAACTTATAATTTTAGGTACCTTTAGTCTAGTTAGACTATAACATTAACTACCTCAGTTACAAGTTTTATTCCCATTGGCTCCTCCTGTAGCATGCACTTTTACAGCTTTTACTATTAAGGTCAAATGCATTTATACAAACAGAAACCTTATACGATGAAAAGGACTTGATCATTGAAACTCAAGACCATCATATTTTTCTCAAATCTTAATGGACTTTTAAACTTACTTTTAATCCCACTTAACGAATATTTTCTAGCAGATCTAAGTTTGCTTAAGTAGTCCATCTAAAGCTCCTATTTGGGTATCTTGACGACTAGGTCAATCAATCCGATTAAATATATAAAAACAACAGAATGTATAAACCGTACTTCCTATTATAAAGCGGTTGTTTGAGATTGAAGGGTGTCAGCTTTTAGTAAGGGCATGAGACGTAGAGAACGTAATAAACATTTGAATCAAACTATCAAGTTGACAGAGTTAGGAGGGTTCCCTCGCATATAAACCTTTCATTCAGAACTAGGATTCCTTACAATAAATTTTTCATAATTCCAATAGTCTAGCTATTTTAATCTTTCTAAAGAGTTATTTCTCGCCATTCCATAAAACTAATTATAGAGTAAGAGGAAATATTCATCCATAATATTTTCCAATAACCACTCATTCAAATACATAGTGAAACAACGTTTACATATAAACAATCCTATGTTATTATAATGCTTCAGAAAGTGGGACATACTTACTTGCGATTCCAAACAACTTGTCGGTTACCTCTTGTCAAGCGTTGAATCTAAATATGTCTCGATACTTATTTCCATGTGGAGTCCTTTCCTAGTTCGTCCAATTTATTTCCTCATGCTGAGCCCACTATAGGCCCGAGTGTAGCAACTTGTGCTCTGATACCATATGTAACATCTCAAAGATTTGCATGTTAGTATATTGGTGAAAATTAAAATTTCTTCCCTTAAAGATCTTCGCAATAAAACATTATAAGAAAACAACCAACATGTAATTAATCCTTGTGCATACAATTGACATCTTATAAAAAATCAATTTGCTTATGTTATTAAGTACTACCATTGCAGCCCCTTGGGTCTCCCTTCAACCATACATTTAATCTCATGATATCAAGAAATTCCCATAACAAATACATATCAACAACAATAACACACATGCACATAAGAAGAAAACAATTTGAGGTGGTTCACCCCTATTGGGCTACGTCCACAAAGGGCAGGTCATTTCATTCATTTGTCGAGACAACAAATTACATTTTGCAACATCCTTTTGTTGCATCATTGTTGACACTTTCTTTACTTAAAGGCCTTCTCCTAGAGAACCCTTAAGGTAGAGAAATTACTTTTCAGGAATCAAAACTTACTTTACACCTTTTACAACATCTCTCCTTGAGAGTACTTTCGATACATTCCTAAGTCCATACTCAAGATATGACAGGGATCCGCAAAAACTTTAATGAAAGTTCCTTTAGACTTTCAATCATAAATCAACAACTGCTACAGAGATTTACCTTCAGTGACTAAATATAATAAATTGATAGAATCCATCCCAATCCTTTGTAACCGGATTCTAATTGTATATAATAAATGAATTCATTTCTATATTGGGGACCTATGCTGAAATCAACAACATTTCTACGAATCATACAAAAGTAGAGTTTCTTACCATATAATATTATGGATCGGGCCTTCGTGGTCGTCCTGTCATTTGATATCCAGCCTGTGCATATCTTCATATATATATAATATATTCAACAACAGATAAATTCAAGCTAGGACAGTATGGATCGGGCCCTTGCGGCCGTCCTATCCTCTACATTCGAAATCCAGTTTATATTTATATATATATTTTTAAAACAACGTATAGATATCTATCTTTAAATTAAAGATACTCAATGGTACCTACTTCATTCATCTTTGCACTCCAAATTCTCTTTCTTATAATAACACACAACCTATGTAATCCTTTTCCTAAAAGGTACAAGTGGAGAAATATTAAGATATTGCCCAAAGTACAATTATCCCAACTTACACTTTAATGTCCATGTAAATTCCTAAATACTTTCCAACCTGCCATACATGGTTAGCTAAATAGACCATACAATAGAAAGCCGTAATAAAATTGTAGAGATCTTCTTCTTCAATATAACATCCAATGGGTAGATGTTTCAACACAAAAACCGATACCGGTTTAACTAAAAGCATAAACAGAGTTACTGCTGATCGGTAACTTTGATCTGTGTACATCAATAAAGTTAGGCTGGAGCTAACTGAGATCATTCCAAAGGTCAACTATCAGTTTAACTAAAAGCATCTACTGACTCTAGACGGAACTAAAACCCGAGCTAGAAAAATGAAAAGGTGTGGATTGATCCTCTTACCGGTGAGTTCATCCAGCGTGCAAATCAATTGCAGCTATAGCCTTATTGTACATAAATCTGGTTAGAGGATGGCGTGGGTCGATCCTCTCACTGGAGAACTCGCCCAACCCAAACTACATTGCAGTAACACAGTACGGTGTGTACATAAAAGGCAGAGATAAGCTATGAACCTGTCTTATATCAATCTTCGTATAGGTATTTTATTTCCATCAAACATCATTTAAATACAACCTTCGACACAACGATAACCTTTACTCAGATCGCAATACTTATTTAGAATGAAATCTATATGCTGTGCTATTACAAGGGTAGGGGTACCTCATAAGAAAAATGCCGATCACATAAAAGCACGGATCGGGTACGCAGAGATCTGTAAGTTGATAACTCTGCCTCCATGAGTAAATAGAGGGTTCCCCTTTGGATCGCTTGCCATAAAGGATATAATAAGGCAATGATCCCTTAGATCACCTCTATTTAAAACTATAAACAAATCAGGAGAACACTAAGATCGCCACAAAACAATACGAGTTAAGGCGTTTTCCTTTCCAACCTTCTATCAAATACAAATTACAAGAGTTAAATGTATTTTAAATCAACGATTTTAACTAACTACGTTGAACCCTCCAGGAATTTCCATGCTATCCTCAAACAACCACCAAGATCCGGTGCATCCTTGATGATGGGTACACGTTTAATTACTAAAACAGAGATCCCGAACTAATGTTCATCAATTATTAACTAGCAGGAATAACTCACCTGAGCATGATCGCTATCAAAATAAGGTAGGCTGGGGATGGAATACTCTCTTACTCCAATCGCATGGATCACTGCATCTCCTTCGAATCGGTAGGCATTGCATATCACGCAGAGGTCAAACATCATCCAAGTCATCCTCCTACCCGCGAGATCCTTCCTCGGCACACATCTATTCCTATCACATAACATTGAACTTAACAGAGAGTTTCCTCCCTTCTTGACCCGAGCTGGTCTTAATCTCCGTCGTTGAGGTCATTGCACACAGATAACGCAGGGACATAAGAGTTTTCTTGGTCATTCATCCGAACAGGATCTTGATCTTTGTCAACGTGAATGCCCAGTTTTTTTTCTGCTGTGGTACTAGATGGAAACTAAAAGTCTCCCCCCCCAAAACCTCGTCAAGACCGCCCATCTTATCTCCCTAGCTACCTCCTTCAGAGCTTGGCGGTGGTATGGTTGGTGCGCCTTGTCCAAGACAGATGGCGAGTTTTAAGACCTACTCTCTATGCCAAGTGGCAACCCCTTAAAACTAACTCCCACTCGTAACTTAAAGAGGAGTCGATGTTCTCCACGGTGGAACACATGGCTTGGTTTAGAGGTTCGGTCTTTCCACGTGGAAGCCACGTTTGACTGAGGAGATATCCCCCTTAATAATTTTCCATTCTCGAGAGGTAATTCCTACCTTTAATCTTGCGGAAAAATAAAAGAGAGGGCACATATTGTCATGGTGTCTAAAAGGCCGATCCAGCACCTAGAATCCTCTAGGGTAATTATGAACATATGTAATAATTTTATTGTCTATTGGATCAATAATGTAAGGAGTATGGTAAAAAGCCTTTATGCAATTGCCACAAGGGATCATCGGATGGAACCCTAATGGTATCCCGTAGGCTTTTTGAAAAAAAATCACCTTATACAACTTCAATGGAATAGCATTGGGAAAAAATGTAGTCTACATGGTGATCTTATTCCAAAGTCCTTCTAGTCCTATGCGAATGGAATACAACAAATGTTAATGAATATATATTAATGCATTATTTCCATCTCATATATAATTAAAGTGCATTGGAAGAGCATTAAGGAGATATGTTCCTATCCTCGATTTACACTTTTATGTAAGTTGGTATGCCTGTAATAATAAGGAATATATAATCTTTCTATAGTATAAATTATATTTAGAATAATAGAAAAAGGAATATATAAGCTTTATATATTGTAAATTATATTTAGAATTATGAAACTTTATTTCATATTATGAACATAATACCTACTGGTACCGTTTATTGGTCTTTTCCTTGCCCATGCAAAATAATTAACCAAGTAAGCTATTATTCTTAATTCTAGCTTTTGTTTTAGGCTTTAAGGCGACACTTATATCTTTGAGATTTTAAGTGAATAGTTGTAAGTGTCTAAGACCACTAAGATGGCACTCGTCATCAAGATTCTATACCTTCATGGCTTCCTAGCCAGTCTTCCTCTTTCCTAAGTGGTTCTCTTCCTCGTTGTTTAAGTGGCGTCATGTCCTTAGTCACCTAGGCCGAAATTAACATTTAGGAATAACTTAGAAATGTTTTCAAGGTCCACAGGTGGGGCCTTGGCCTTGAGCTCCTCACCTGGGCCACTTACAAATTATGACATTTTTACAAAACAATAGGATACAAAAAGAGAGGGATATCACAGCAATGACAACGAACACATCACCTGCAAGATACATTATGAATATTATTCAAATGTCCTACGTGCATTTCTACAACATTTGTATATGTGTAATATATAATGAACTAATTAACCTAATGAAGACTCTTGTACCTTACCTAACCATATCAGAAACTCGATCATGATCTAATGAGACCATTGCCTCTTCAGTGTGCATCTCTTGCCATGTTGGAATTGGATGTGGGCCCTTTGGATAAAGAGAGACATATTTCCATGGTTTGACATATACATAATTTTCACAGTGATCGAGCCTGCATCCATTTGCATCAATGAAAAAATCACAAAAACATGCATACATCCTCGTTTCAATGGAAAATATGTCACCCATGTCTTTGCTTCGAATAGAATGCAATTCCCTCGTACCAGGGATGGTCTCACAATAGCACGAAATGGATCTATTAACATCTGCAAGGGAAACATCCCAAAAGAACCTGCATGGAATTCAGTTTGTCATATGTAAATTCCTATCGAGTATGTGTTCTTTTGGAAATGATGATATCGAATGTTATTAGCTTATTAATTGAGTTTGGAGTTTATTACCTGCACACCGGCCTTGCTTGTTCACGACCTTGATGTCCCAAATGACGTGTGCACCAATCAACTACTTCAGTGGAGCATTTGAGTTGGGTTGCACCATGACTCATTTGGTACCTTTGAAGTGCTTGTTTCACACATGCACCTGCGCCATCATGTTCACCCTTTCCATGCCTTGTCTAAAAAAAGCTCCAGGTGTGTCGGATTCCTGTCTGTTTTTGAAGGTGACTCAACCAATAAAATGAGCGTGCCGATTTGAATTGCCTGCACACCCATCTGATCAAATCTAGTGTTCAGTAAATGATACGCCTCTCTGCCTGAATGAATCATAAATCAACCTAAAGCAGTGTTGAATGAACAATGTGTCATGCTCACGATCATCAGTAACATAAAAATGGTACTCCTTGATCACTTCACGTGACTGAGGAGTGCTATCCCTACCATCAATGTTTTCCTGAGCATGTCTGTACAATACACGCACGAAGATAGAAACCTGGTCGGAGTGATAGTACTCACTCTATATCTCTCTCTAAGGAGCAAAGGTGTAGTTCTCCGCAAAGTCTACCATTGATAAGATTGTGCCCGGCTCAAATACCTCACGAGAATGTTTGAATTCTGAAGCTTGCCACTTGGACCTATGGGAGTGCTTTATGTATTTATAAATCTGACTTTGAAACTTATCCATGAAATCTAAAATAGGAATCTAATCATTGAGCAAGTCGATCCTCTTGGATGGAACAGATGAAGAAGATGTTGGATTCATGGTGATGTACTTGTACCTCTTCCACCTAACAGTGATATCCGACAAAACATTGTGTGTTGGATCGATAGGAAAGTTCCTATGGAACAATGTCAAATCACCGCATTCATGGCATTTTCTCCCACCTATACACCTCTTATTGAAAAACACGTGTTCAGGATTCCTGTTGCATAGTATCATACAAATAAAATCTCTCACTGTGTGAGGAGCTAGTAAACCGTTCCAGTTCCTTTTGCAAAAATCCAGAAATGTGTCATAGTATAGTTGAAATTCAACGTGGTACTAGCAGCAACAAGTGTCATGAATCGTATTCGGCCTAATATACCACGGTTTCAATTTGTTGAACATGCTAAATGATATTTGAACACCAAGATTGGTTTCTTGGAATTCCTCATAAAGTGCAACTCCCGTCGACTCCATCACATGCTTACAGTGCTCCTAATAAATGCCTCTGGATAAATGTTGTCGCATGACATGCTTTCGATTTGGAATAGCACGAAAATGGCTATACCAAAAATCTATCACCTTCTCTCTAATGCCTGCTGCCATCCTGCCTCGATAGGGTTCCCTACAAATAAGAGCCCAACAAGCAGCTTCATCATTTTCATCTATCTGGACCCTGAATTTAGTATATTTGAGCAATGTTCTTTTTGAAACATTGAGCAATGATGCCATTGTTGATACCATTCGATTTCTTGACGTGCTTTGTGCCACAACAGTCGTTGTAATTGCCCTACAAGCAGCTCAGGTATCATTGTTTCTTGATTTTCCAAATGAAGATAATGCAGTTCTTACATTTTCTATTGCATTCTCACATGTCTTTTTTGTTTTAACATCTTGAAAACCCAACAACTTTGTGGCACGTTTCATTTTTTTTTGTTTTATCAACCCATGTAGGATTTGAGCTTGTGCCATCATTGAATGTTGTTCAAAATATGACTTGATTATGTTATTGACATGCTCTCTAACTCTCTGACCAGGGATTGAGTTCCCAATCTCTTCTTGTGCAGAAACAACTGCACAATCCTCTAGAAAATTTCCACCCATTCCAACCCCACTGCAACTCCCAATTATACTTTCAATGTGAGAGGGAAAGGTGTCATGTGATGGTCGATCAGGATCATGAGGGGGCACAGGGTCATGTGATTTTTGATCACCATGATGTGATGTCTGACCATAATCTCTCCCTACATAACATGTAAATTAATAAATTGAAAATTGGTTACTTGATAGTTGTACATTGAACTTTAAAATTGCTAGTAACTTGAAATTTGATGTGGAAATTGAAAAATTGAAAATTGCATGTGAATTGAATTTTCCAACTAATACATTTAGCTTGAGAATTGTTCCAAATAAAAATTGAAATTGCTAGTAACTTGAAATTTGAAATTGCTCAAGTAACCTGAAATTGCTAACTTAATTAAACTTGAGAATTGTTCTAGAAGTAAAGTTTGAAATTGCTAGTAAAATTTGAAATTGTTTGTAACTTGAAATTGGTAGTAACTTGTACATTGAACTTTAAAATTGCTAGTAACTTGAAATTTGATGTGGAAATTGAAAAATTGAAAATTGCATGTGAATTGAATTTTCCAACTAATACATTTAGCTTGAGATTTTTTCTAAGTAAAAATTGAAATTGCTAGTAACTTGAAAATTGAAATTGCTCAAGTAACTTGAAATTGCTAACTTAATTAAACTTGAGAATTTTGTTCTAGAAGTAAAGTTTGAAATTGCTAGTAAAATTTGAAATTGCTTGTAACTTGAAATTGGTAGTAACCTGTACATTTTTAATTTTAAAATTGCTAGTAACTTGAAATTTGATGTGGAAATTGAAAAATTGAAAAATTGAAAATTGCATGTGAATTGAATTTTCCAACTAATACATTTAGCTTGAGAATTGTTCTATGTAAAAATTGAAATTGCTAGTAACTTGAAATTTGAAATTGCTCAAGTAACTTGAAATTGCTAACTTAATTAAACTTGAGAATTGTTTTAGAAGTAAAGTTTGAACTTTGTAGTAACTTGTAAATTGGTAGTAACTTGTACATTTAACTTTAAAATTGCTATAACTTGAAATTTGTTGTAGATGTACATTAACAAATTGAAAATTGCTAGTGACTTGAGAAAAGTGTACAAGTATTGAAAATACATTAAAACAAGAAAATTGTTTGTAACTTAATTTCAAAATAACTAAATATGTACATGCAACTTGAAATTGTACATTTAGTTTGATAATTACTAGTAAAGTTTGAAAATCAAGTATATATATTTAACTCAAGATAATTATTAATAAGTTGATAAAAATTATTGCGGGCATAAAAATTAATATCATTTATAATCATCACATTATATAATTGTGGGAAAATTTTCTTTATGCAATTTATGTCTATTTTACTTTTACATTACAAGAAAAATGTTATTTTAACTTTATGGTATAAAATAAACAAATAAATATTTAAAATACAAGTTGCAAATCACCACAAAGAATAAATGATTACAACACTTTTACCCTACAATTTCTATAGTTGATGATTTTGCAATTTCAACAATAAAAAATTATGGAAATTGTAATTTTTATCATAAGTTGCAATCTAAGGGTTTTTTTTTTATCAATAATGCTTCACATATCAATGCAAGGTTGCAAACATTGCAAATAATTATTTCCAATTTGTCCTAACAAAATATATGATTCTAATCATTAATCTTATCAAGGTGATATGTCATGTTATATGTAAATAAAAGTACATGTGATTAATAGAATTTTTTTAAATTAAACATTATAATTAAATAGCTCTTTGAACATTCATTTGTATTCAAATATTCATTACTATGAAAATATTGCCAACTACCATAACTATGAAAATATTGCCAACCACCATAACTATGAAAATATTCATTCATTTGTTTTCAAATTGAATAAATTCTAACTAATACATAACTATCACAACATGTTCATTTCAAAATATTTATTAATTTGTTTTGAAATTGAATTTTCTAACAAAACAAGAATTGAAATTACATTTAACTTGAAATTGTTAGTAATTTAAAAAATTGCAATTAGTTAAATATGTACAATTTCACTTAAAAATAATGTCCAAGTGTACATTTAATTTGAAAATTATTCTAATAACAATGAAAATTGTTAGTAAAGTTTGGAAATTTGAAAATAGTAAATATGTATATACATTTTAACTTGAAAATAGAATCTACTTGTGTACAAATTTCATTTGAAAATTGTTGGACAATAAAATTGAAAATTGTTGCAAACTTTGAAATTTAAATAACAAATAGATGAAATAAATAAGAATATCATTACAAAAAAATATGAAACAAATTAAATTATGAAATTTAGTTAAACTTATTGGAAAATTGTTACTAATTTTGTAAATTATGCAGCATGATATTTAAATTATGATAGCATGTAATTCAATAATTTACCTTGGTTGTCCTCCATTAGAATTTGTTACACCAAATGTGCATCTTCTTCTTCTCTGAACCTTGCTCTTTGTTGTCTCATTCGTTCTCTATTCTTCTCACGCTCTTCATTGTCATTTTGTTGTCTTGCATGTTTTCTTTGTCTTTTTGTTTTATTCTCCATCAATCTACATTGAAAACAAACAAAAAAAATTTCAAATTGTTATAACAAACAACAAAACAACAATATGTTAGTATGAAATCTTGAAATATGTCTACAAAGAAATCTTACATGTCTAATGAGCTCTAATTCAACAACATGAAATTGACAAAGCTCTAATTCAACAAGATCAAAATGACAAAGCTCTAATGGAAAAAAAACTAGCAATGAGTAAAATTATTGTTTTTGATTAATTGTTTGGTGCTTATATACACGTTGGTTGGTATTTTTATGAGGGAAGGGTAGTTGGAAACATTAATTGTTGCTTTCGCGGGTTCGCCTGGGTTTGTTTATAATTTTTTTTTACACAGACAAACCCTCAATCGAGCATATTTTACAGGCCCTCGATTGAGGGCTTGAGAATACCTCGATCGAGGTCTTGTCAAACCCTCGATCAAGATATTTTAAATACCTCGATCGAGCAAATAGCTTGATTGAGGGCTTAAAAAACAGGCCGAGAGCCCTTTTCATTGCAAAATGGAAGTTTTGTCTGCCTTCCACAAAGTTAAACCATGTCATTAAATGCTCATTAATGAGCGGAATTGATACCATTGGATTCATCAACAAATTCTCTATCCAGATACATAAAATTTATGAATTTTTATCTTCATATGTGTTTTGTTTTCAAATTTCTACTAAAACTTGCCCTAAAAAACCCTGCCGACAATTTCGATTGAGCTCAAAGATAAATCCACAACATTCAAAATACACATCCAAAAATTTTGAAAAAATAGACAAGCCTCAGATAAACGCCTCCTCATCCAAAGGGTATTTTTAGTTTTGCAAATTATGTAAAAAATAAAAAGATGTCGTGCACACACACACATGTGTGCAAAATGCGACTTAAATATTCATTGGTCAGTTTCAAAAAATAATAATAAATATAATTTTTCGAGAAAAATTAAAAGAAAAATATGTAAGCCCCAGTGCATTCTGTCTAGATCATGTTCACATATTTCATTTTTTAAAATTATTACTTTAACATTAAATTATTGTGCACACACACAAACTACTTGTTAATTGCTTTTCAAAATTTTAAGTACACACGTTTCATTAAATGAAAATTCGACACGATATGTGGCATTGGTATATTTAAAAAAAATATCATTGGAAAGCCAACATAATTTGCTACATTTCATTTTTCAACCGCATGTCAAAATTCATGTGGCAAGTATGAGTTTCGATGGCTTCCATTTAATACATGGGTAAAATTTCTGTTTTTCACCGTTATAATTGGCCAAAAATAGTTACCCATCTTCATGGAATCACCCAAAACCACTTCTTATTTTTTCTTGTGAAAGGTACTAAAACCATTTCCTAGTTTTTCTTGTGGAAGGTACTAAAACCACTTCCTAGTTTTTCCAAAGAACTCTATTATTGGAGGTGTTATAATACTAAAGTTGGAATGGGTAGGTTTCTTGAGCACAACATTGCTATTGGATAGTGTTGCATAACCTGCTACACCACATAGTTGTGTGGAATAGTATATACAATTAAATTTATTTCTATTTACTAAGTTTTATTGTTGAGTTTAAATATATATAAGTGACCCAAAGTTTTCTCACTAGGTAGTTGCAAAGCATTTGGTTAGCATGGAATTTTTCGTCAGGGTGTGTTTCTTTTGCCATTGCCACGGATTTGAAGCATTTGGTTAGCATGGAATTTTTCGTCAGGGTGTGTTTCTTTTGCCATTGCCACGGATTTGAAGGTTGATTTTCACATAAAAATAAAGATTAAATTTATATAGTTGTTTTAATGCTAATCAAAATTTACTTGTTTAAAAATGATTTAAAGATAAGAATTACTGCATATTAAATCTCTTTTGGTTGGCACGGAATTTTTCCTTAGAGTGTGTTTCTCTTGGATTTGAAGGTTGGTTTTCACTAAACATATTAAATAAAAATAAAGATTAAATTGATATGGTTATTTTAATGTTAATAAAAATTTATTTGTTTGAAAATGATTAAAAGATAAGAATTTTTGCATACTAAATCTCTCTTATTTATATAAGGAAAGGAAAATTTTCAAATAACAACCACTTTGTTGGTTCATTTTGAATTAGATTGGCTTCTTAAAACAAAAACAACTTCCAATTACAAGTAATATTAAATATAAAATTAGATACCTATTAAACATATGTCACATGTTTGGAAAATTATAATCACCCGCACTCGAGACTATATTATAATATACAAATTTTAATAATCTCTTAATATACAAATTTTAATAATCTCTTCTTCTCAAGTGGTAGAAATTAATTTTGAGATTATATTGTTTAGTATATATATATATATGTAAATTTTGAGATTATATTGTTTAAATATATATAACACATTTATATGCTAAAAAGAATTAAATAAACATTTATACTTATTTAACACTCAATTAATCATTCATTATAATAATATCATTTTTATATTAATATTAATATCACGATCACTATTTTTACCAAAGTTCATTAACCTATAATAAAATAACTTTATTTTTCAAAACATTCCCATCAACATAAAAAAATAACAAATTCTATATTAACATTTTTTGGAAAAGCATTATGGATTATTTATGCAATAACCTTATTTTTCAAAACATTCTTATTAACATAAAAAAACAACAATTTCTATATTAACATTTTCTGGAAAAGCATTATAGATTATTTATGCAATAATTAGTGTAAAACAAATATGTTTCCAATACGAGCTTCAAATAAGATATCATGCAGATGAAATACTAATACAATAATCTTTTAACTTTTCGTGGAAAAACATAAAATAGATTATTATGCAATAATTAATGTAATATAATTATGTTTGCAATACAATGTAGAGAAAGCTTGAAATAAAACATGATGCATATGAAATACAAATACAATAAAACATGATGTATATGAAATACAAATACAATAATATTTAAGATCAAGGAATAAAACATGATGTATATGAAATACAAATACAATAATTTTTAAGATCAAGGAAGACAAAAATTGTCATATAAATTACGTGTAATTAAAGATCGGAAATTGCAAAAAAAAAGAAATAATAATAAAAGTAAAAAATAATTTATAATCATTATAATGTATGTATTTTTTAATATTTTTATTTCTTATTTTTAATCAATTTAGATTTATCTAAAATATGGATTTACCATGTGTTGAGAAGGATCAAATATCTAGAGTTGCAATCTTTTATATTGTTTATCTCTCATTCTATAGTTTGCACTTCAAGGTATTTGATCCCTTTTGACACATGGTAAATTCATATTTTAGATAAATCTAGGTTGGTCGCAGTCTAGGGCAACCACATTAAATTTGTAAATGATCATGATTATGTACATATGAAGCATGAAAAAGAATCTTCTAAAGTTAAATGAGAAATAAGATGAATACCAATTTTGAATGATGAAACATGTGAATAGTAAGAAAGTAAGAGGGTGTGTATAATCAATAAGAAATAGATTACAGAGTAATCAATCTTAATCTATAGGCCAGTAGGGGGAAGCTCAAGTGGTAAAGATGAGAAGTTGTAATAAGTTGTAAATGGAAGGTCACATGTTCAAATCCCCCCAATCTTACCCGTGCGCCATGGTTCGGGCCCTTTGGATGCACCTAGGGGTATAGTGGTAGCGATATTAGATCCCTAGACCCCGTGTCACGCGAATACCAGCCCAAATCCAATTGTTGATTCCCCTAGTAAAAAAAAAATTCAATCTTAATCTATATTATTTGAATTTCGAATAGCCACACCTGTAAACCTTCAACTTCCATTTATTGTGATTCTTTTCGTCAAAATGCTCTCTATTGCTCATAATTTATTTTTTCTATTCCTACTTTTGCTTAGGTGTCATTTGTTGTGACTGAATTTGTTGTCGTGCTTTTTGTCTTCTTTGTTCTTCCTTCTATTCATCAGTGATATTTGCTAACTTCTCTCTATGTCTCCTAACACGTTCTCATTTCTATATTCTTACTTCCTCAACTTGCACAACATCTATATCTCCATTTTAAGAAGACATTATAACATGAATTATTTTAAGACCATTAAGCACCGTAGTCAAATTTATTGAATCAGATAAAACTAAAATCAGTGCATTGTACACAATCAAGAACCATAGTCAATTGAATTGAATTGAACAGCAATGAAACCAATGCATTGTATTCAATCAATAACCATATTCAATTAAATTGAAATGGATAACATTGAAATCAATGCATTGCATTGAATCAAGAACCATAGTCAAATGAATTGAATCAGATAGCACTGAAATCAATGTGCACTCTACTTAATCAAGAATGACATTCAAATGATTGAGTTGGATAACATTGAAAACAATGCACTCTACTCAATGAAGGACCACAACCAATTGATTGAACCTGATAACACTGAAATCAATGCAATCTACTCAATCAAGAACCATGATCAATTGATTAAGTTGGATAACATTGAAATAAATGCACTCTACTCAATCAAGAACCACAATCAATTGATTGAGTCAGATAACAATGAAATCAATGTACTCTACTCAATCAAGAACCAAAATAAATTGATTGAGTCAAATCACCGAAATCAATGCACTGTACTTAATCAAGAACCATTGTCAATTGAATAGAATCAGATAAAACCAAAATTAATGCATTGTACTTAATAAAAAACCATAGACAATTGAAATGGATGGGATAACACTGAAATCAATGCATTGTATTCAATAAAAAACCATAGTCAATTAAAATGGATAATATTTCTGACTAATAAATTACTATCCCTATAACCCTAATATTATTAACTTTAATATATCAATAAATTATTACTAAATATAAATTATAAAAAAACTAAATATAAATTAAAAAAAAATTAACTATAATAAATACTAAACTATATATAAAAGCATAAAAACCTATTTTTATAAAAAAATTAAATAACAAATTGAATCAAATATACAACAAAATGAAACTATTATTATAAAAAAAACTAAATATACAACCAGCAAACAATTATTAAATATTAAAGAAAACTATTTAATTGTTAAACTAAATTATTAGTAAACAAAATTATTAAATTTAATTAAACTAAACTATTAAACTTAATTAAACTAATATTAAACTATGTATTAAACTATACATATGCATAAATTAAACTAAATCAAATTAATATTATTGTGTATATGCGTTTTTATTAAACTAATTTTTCTCCATATAGATTTTAACTTATGTTTTTTTAAAAATCTAATTATGAATTTTAACTTTATCGTACACATACATACATAATATTTATCATTTCACACCATTGATTTTAACTTTATGTTTTTTAAAAATCCAATTATGAATTTTAACTTTACCGTACACATACCTACATAATATATATCATTTCACACCATTGATTTTAACTTTAGGTTTTTTTAAAAATCCAATTATAGATTTTAACTTTATAGTACACATACCTACTTAATATATATCATTTCACACCATTACATAGTTTTGAAAATATGCAAATCCAATTACATCTGTACAGTTATTTTGACTTATATCCATTTTCCATTTCTAGAGACCTAGAATCCTTAGAATTTTTAGATAACGGCATTTCGGAATTAATGAAAATTTGCAAATATTTTAGAACATATGGTAAGTTACGCACTAAAAGTTGAAATTAAATATAAATTTCCTACATCAATGTCTTTATTCGATGCTAAGTTCAAGACATATCTTCTCACATAGATCAGTTCTAGTTAAGCAAATTTGAAATGAATTTTTGTCATAAATAAATAGCTACTTGCGTTTAATAATTTGTTTGCATTTAAAAAAGCCACAATGATTTTGTACATTCAATTAGAAATGGAACGTAGCAATCTGCAAAATAAAGGCATTGTTCATCAGGTTTTTAAAGACTCACAACGGATTATAGATTGGTTAAATGATAAAAAAACATTGTCACAATCTTGATTTACAACTAATTTTAGAGGAGATAAATGTTTTTAAGATAGAAATGGAAGAGGTTTCCTTCCAACATATTTATAGGGAAAGGAATACAGAGTCAGATACACAATCAAAACCGAGCCTGGATCTCATCAATGAGCATTGGGCAGTGGAAAGTACAAAAGGAAATTATCAGTACTAACTATGGGATCCGTATTGATTTTGCGGAACTACAAGGGATTGGCCTTTTTTGAAATAACTGAAAGGTTTTATGTAGAATTGTTTTTGTGTGGGGAAGACTATTTGAAGTAATTGAAGATTATGTATTTTGTTTTTATTGAAAGGTGAAGCAGGTTTTTTGTAATCTAGACATAGCATTAAAGTAAATCTTTACTGTCGTATATGAACTTTATCGAATTTATATCTTGGTATGAAATATATGAGATCTTACCCAATGTAACTTTTGTTTCATAAATAAAGTTATGAGCTTTTTTGGGAAAAAAAAAGAAAAAACAATGTTTTTAAAAGCATATATATATATGTATATATATTGCAAAATATGGACAGTGGTGATATGCAAAATAAATGAAATGATTTTAGGAAAATATATGTATATATAATGTAAAATATAAACATTAGAAATCTGCAAAAGAAATTAAATGTTTTTAAAAGAAAAGAAATGTTTTTAATAGCATATTACAAACTTGTCAAAGTAGTGATCTGCAAAAATAAAGGCAAGATTAAGAGTATAAAAAAATTAAGCTAAATAAATTGTTTGTCATTTATGAAGCATAACAAATATTACAAAATTTTAAAACGAGAGGCACTTTTTCAAGAGCCCATCATTGTGTTGACTCCTTAGTGTTAGTTACCAGACGGGAATTGTATCTTCGATGTTATATGAGGATAATTGTAAAGCTTAGGGGAGGTTAACTATTCAAGTCCCATTACTAGATTACTATATTTAAAGAAGAAAATCATATTTATTTCCCTTGCTTCCTACTTATTTCTTTATATAATGTACTTTTTTATAAAATTAAATTTTATCATTATAGTGACATATCTATAATTTAAGTGTTACTCAATAAAATTTTTATAGAGAAGTTTAGATATTTCGTTTTTTTTAATTCCCATTTGAATTCATGTATTATGAGCATTCTCAATTCATATTAACATGAGAATTGACATCACATTAATGTTCATACTCAATGTGTTTAAAGATCCTACACTTTCCAATGCCATTTCTTTTGTTATATTTTCTTATGCTCTTCACTTTGTGAAACAAAAGAATAATTAATCATGGGTTATGGGTGGAAATTGCAATGGTATTGAAAACATATTAGCAATAATCATTGCAAATGTGTGGCTCAATGATAATTTTGAACAGAAAAATAAGCATTGAGCAAACCTAAGGAAATGAGGCCATATCTCTTTCTTCATGTTCACAGATTCCGTCTCTCTAAAAGTATATCATGTGTCAATATTTTGTTGCATTGGTAATGATATGTTTATTTTTTATAAGTCATAACCTGGTTATAGCATTGGTATCTAATATTCTGATTATTTGACTACATTTGTTGCTTTCTTCACCACCTAGTATGTAATTTATGTGAGTCTTGGTATTGTAGTGCATACTTATTGGGAATAAAAAACAATTAAACTTGAATGCAATCTATCAATGTGTAATGGACCCACACAAAATGGACCTTCTCAACATCACAAAACCAAAAATTAAGATTATAATAATTATAATTGTGATTTCATTGATTCAATTTTCTACATCATCAAATCTTCACTTTTTTTATCATTCTCCTTTTCCAATTTGTATTCATATTTATCTATGTGACATTCACCTACTTTGTTCGTGTTGTTTATAGCATCAATGAAATTACCGTGACAATGGTTTAAGTGTCTTGAATATTTTGAGAATGCATCATAATTATCTTTTCCTTTGCTTCATCTCAAGCCCAAGATCAATGAGATTTATCCTTTCTACCCTTACTACTTGCAACAACATTTTTGTTGCGTAGGTATTAAGCCCTAGATATTTTTCCAATACATTTCAATTATTATATTAATCTTGTCTTTATTGGTTGGTTAGGACCTTAATTGTCATTGTAACCTTTGTCTCTTATATATACGAAGGATACCTGGCTTTAGTGATCATGCTATCTTGTGCATTTCATATATTATAGGAGGTGGTTCCCCTCTCAAGGTTTGGAGTTACTCATTCTTTCTATTTTTATGCGATTTTGTGAATTTGATCCAAACATTTGGCATCATAGCCATTTTAGCTATAACACTTTTTGGAGAAGTTTCAGGCAATAAGATTTTTGGGAGCCTCAAGAGATATTGAATGTCATGTCCCCATTTTGACCCTTATAATAGTTGGGCTATAATGTAAATATTGTATGCATATTATGTATGATTCCTAGCATGGAGCTCAAGGCCAAGGCCTCGCTAGTGAACGCTCGACCTTGAAGAGGCAAGTATTGGATATTATGCTACCCATGTGCTAGTGAACCATGGGAATTGTAAATATGCATTTTAATATAAATGCCCACAACTAGCTATGCAATGCAACAAGAGATGGGGGCATAATTTTACAAGGAATTGGGAGGGAAAACATTCAAACCCTTAGGCCAATCAAGTCAAGCCAAATGTCAATGAGAGAACCCATGAACCCTCAACTACCCATGCTGACTTTTGTAGCCAATCATTCATTTCTTCCAAGAGTTGGTTGAGGTAGTTAATGCCATCGGGAATGGGAGGTATGGTTGTCCAAATTCGGGTATGGGAAAGCCACCCTTCATGGAAAAGTGCGTTTTGCTTCTTGGGCAAGAAAAGAGCCATGAATTGCTCCCCAAGCCATTAACCATCAACCAGTTTGGCTCCCTCACGAGTTTGGAGCTACCGGGGGCATTTTCCACCCACTTTTTTGTGGTTTTTCTTTGTTTCTCAGTTGGGAGAAGGGCGTTTTTTGTGTTATATACTAGTGGGGAAGAAGGATAATCGAATTCAGGGTTCCATCGAGACCGTTTTGGCTATTGAATGCTTATATATCTGTGGGAGAAAACGTTTTCTTCCCTATGGTCGAATTTCCCTCTCCCAATCCATTGTTTTGGCTTGAGCTTGAGTGCAAGCATCCAGGGTTCTGATTTAGCGTGATAAACCCAGCTGTGGACTAGCTTGGCTTAGATGCATTGATTACTTGGCTGTGAAAGAGTTGGAATGTCCCCTATTCCTTGTAGAAATCATGCCCAGCTCGGGGGTGGTCTTTGAGTGTTGAAATAATACAGGTTGGGCAGAGACCTATGGTTGGGTGGAACGTTGCAGCGACATAGCTAGTTGCTTGGGACAATTGCACAATGAAAATGAGTATATTCTTATGTATAATTAATTCTGCAATGTATTGATTTGATCACTGTTGATATGCTGCATGCATGAGTAATGTGTGTGGATAATTTACTTCCGCTGTGCATGTTTCATTTATTTTGCATTTGCACAAAAATGTTTTATTCATATGATTATAATGAATGGGTTGAGATTATGTCAAATCCCAGAATTTGACATCATGTTCCCTTCCTCGAATTGGATCCACGGGAGGGGACGTGACATTGAAGTAGTGGGATTTTTAAGAAAGTTATGTAGTATGTAACATATTTCTTATTAATATCAAAGCTATGAATTAGGGAGTATGCTCTAACATCTACTTTGTTACACATTTTTGCATGGTTTGAGAAATAAAAATGAGCAATCAATATCCTCAATCATTTTTGCATGGCTTGAGAAATAAAAATGAGCAATCAATATTCTTAATAAAAATCACATACTTGGTGGTTTTGACGAGTAATTTCCTTTATATTTGTGCTTATATGAATCGTATGAAGCTCCTAATAATAAAATTCTTAGCCTAAATAATAAACAATGAATACAATCACACTAGATTTTCATATTTCTAAAACCATATAACAGAAATAAACTATTTTCATGTTTTTTATAGTATTTTGATAAAATCATCATCCTTTAACAAATACCTCAATGTCTACTACATTTTTTTCTTATTTCTAATGAAATCTCCTAAATCTCCTATGAACATGACTCTCATGATTCAACATGATTATATTATACTTAATATATAATTCAAAGAATCAAATCATTCAAATACCTCAATGTTTACTACATTTTTTTCTTATTTCTATTGAAATCTCATATGAACATGACTCTCACGATTCAACATGATTATATTATGCTCAATATATAATTCAAAGAATCAAATCATCGATTTTTATTTTTAATATTTAGAAAGTTATATTTGAAATTATAAAATAAGGTTATTATTACTTTTTATTCAAATTGCAAACTTATCTTTTTAACGGTTATATAACTTCGGATTGTAAATGACTAGAATGATTTGAGTACAAGTTTACTGTAAACAAAACTCATGTATACTTTGATTTCATGCTGAAATATCAAGTATAGTATTTTTCGATGTGAAAAAAAAAACTTCCTATTGTAAACCATGGGAAGGACACGCAACATTGAGTATGCATTCATAGGTTAGATAATCAAATCTGTATCCCATTAGCTTGCGGGTTGCGTGTTTCTGGTAATGTTTTGGTTTGATATAAAATTCTCTTTGCATATTTTGGTGAAGTGGGGTCTTTGTATGAATGATTTTATGAGATAGAGAAATGGAAAGCCACATTCGTAAAGTCTAAAATGTGATGAAAATTATAAACTTTGTATGAGTCAGCATTCAACTAAAGTCTAATTTCATTTTATTTTTGTAAATAGAAAAGCTTAAGGGACCGGCCTTTCATCCAGTAGAAATGTTTCTACAACATTGCCACTATCTTTTCGACGCCAAAGTGTCCTTCCACCCGACTGTAGTGAGCTTCCCAAACCAGCTTCGTGCGCTGGCTTGATGGAACGCAGAGATGGCCCAGATGACACAATAACCCGTCCTAAAGATGGAAATTAGCAACCACTGAGTTGGTGCCCAACATTTGATAGGTAGTGGAGAAGTCAGGGTCTGTCTCATAGAGGTGGGGCCATCTGGAGGTCTCGTGGCCACAAGAGTCTAGCACCGTGGTAAGTGCTGCGACTGGAGGTCGACTGAGGCAGTCAGCAACTCGGTTGGTACTCCCTGTTTTATATTTGATGTTGAGGTGGAACTGCTGTAAATATGTTGACCACTTCTGATGGCGGTCATTCTGCAACTTTCCTTGGGTCTGCATGAACTGTAGTGGCTTGTGATCAGTGTGGATGACTATCTCCTTCCCAAGAATGTAATGTCTCCACTGGCGGCAGGCTTGTACAATGGAGTACATTTCTTTGTCGTAGGTAGGGTACTTGCGAATAACATCTGATAGTGTCTCACTATGATATGCCACGGGGTGGCCGTGTTGAGTGAGAACGGCCCCCACAGCATAATCTGAAGCATCTGTCTCGATCTCAAAGGGATGTTGCAGGTTTGGTAATGAGAGTACCGGCGATGAGCACAAATGCTTCTTCAAGTCATTGAAGGCTTTTTGTTGGGACAGGCCCCACACAAATTTTGCCTTACCACCACCCTTAGTCACTTGGCTGAGGGCCCATGCGATATGAGAGAATCCCAGCACGAACCGGCGATAGAAATTGGCGAGGCCCAAGAAGCTCCGAAGTTCAGTGAGTGTGGTTGGGGTTGGCCAATCACGGATGACCTGGATCTTGAATGGATCCACATGCACACCATGTCAATCAACAATCTAGCCTAAGTAATGGACCCTGTCCATGCCGAAGGAGCATTTTTCCAAGTTTGCATATAGTTTGTGCTTCCGCAGAGTGTGCAGAACCTGCTGAATATGCTGCAAGTGTTCCTCCCAAGTCTTGCTGTAGATGAGGATGTCATCCAGATACACCACTACAAAATTGTTCGTGAAAGGTCGTAGGATATCGTCCATCATCCTCATAAAAGTTGCTGGAGCATTTTTCAAACCAAAAGGCATGACCAGCCATTCAAAAAGACCTTCTTTTGACTTGAAGGCAGTCTTCCATACATCTGTCTGTTCTATTGGGACCTGGTGGTAGCCAGACTTCAGATCAATCTTACTGAAGTATTTGGCCCCCGTGAGCTGATCAAGGAGGTCGTCGATTCGGGGAATCGAGTACCGGTTACGGACTGTGATTTTATTCATGGCTCAGTAATCAATGCAGAGTCGCCAGGTCCCATCTTTCTTCTGCACCAGCACGATTGGGCTCCCACAAGGTGATGAACTGGGACGGATGTGCCCCTTGTGGAGAAATTCTTGGATATGCTTCTTGATCTCCTCGTTTTCCAATAGAGAGCAGCGATAGACTGGCCCATTGGGTAGCGGTGCGCCTGGGGTCAGATCGATGGGATGCTTGACCTGGCATTGCAATGGTACTCCGGTCGGAGAGGAGAAGATATCTGAGTATCCTTCCACCACCTTATCCACTTGCTTCTGTTGTGTGGATAGATTGGTCATGGAAGCCCGGGATGTGGCTGCAATCTTTCTTTCACTCTTAGAGCGAATCGCGAAGAAGACAAATTTCCTGATCTGAGAGATGACCTTCCTGCATTGCTTGGCATAGTTCAAGGAAATAGCACTAGGAGGGACTGCCTCGGGTAACCTATACAATTTCCTGTTCAAAGAAATAATAACACTACGAGGCTTGGACTCATATACAGCATGACGTTTCCATAAATAGGGTTGGCCCAAAAGAACATCTGAAACTTCGAGAGGAGCAACATCACACAATACCTCGTCCTTGAAGGGCTTGATGCTGTATGGCAATCGACACTGTTGGCTGATGCGGAGATTGCTTCCTTTGCAAAGCCATCCAATGGTGTAGGGTTGTGGGTGCGACATTGTTGGCAGGGCCAAGCGCTTGACGACCTCTGCTGAGATGAGATTCTTCTGGCTATCGCTATCAATGATGAAGTGCAGTGGGGTGCCTTTTACCCACATCTGTGAATGGAAGAGGCGTTCTCCTTCTTCTGGCTCGTCTGGTTCATCAGGCTGGAGCTTGGTGGTAGAAATGGTGGCACTGGGTTCCGTGTCAACGATTTGTCTTCCCCTTTCTGGTTCAGACTCAGAGTCAGAACCCACATCTGATTCAGATGCTTTCACTTCGGCCACCAGCGATTGCTTTGAGCGGCAATCAGCAGTGTTATGCCAAGGGCTCTTATGGAAGTCGCACCACTTCCCGGTATCTTTCTTTGTTTTTTCGGTGTCCTTCTTTGCTTGCGGCTTGGACTGGTTGTCCTGATACTGTCCATCTTTGCTCTGTCCTTTATTCTATGGGTTGGGCCACCCTTTCCTATCTTTTGCTGTGAAGGGTTCCCAGGCCCAGATTGTTGCGTCTTTTGTTTGAGCTTCTGCTCGATTTTGACGGCATATCGGTAGGCCGCGCCCAAGGAAGAGATGTCCAGAAATTCCATTTCGTTCTGGATGTATCTATGCAAACCACCGCGATACTTGAGCACCAGATGTCGCTCTGAATATTTGATAACCAGCTTGGTGCGCAAGGTATGGGAGATATTTGTGAACTCTGGCACTGCTTGGTCCCTTTCTTGTCGCAGTGTGGTCCATTTGATATACAAGTCGTCATAACTTCCAACAGGGTAGTATTGTTCCTTAATAGCATCCCTGAAGGATTCCCAGGTGTCCGTGACTTAAAATAATGAGGCTTCTTTTGTGTCCTTTTGCTCGCAGAATGTTTCCCACAAATCTTTGACACGGGGAACGACTTTGAGGAGTGCAAAAGTAATCTTTTCTTTATTCGAAAAGTTATGGACAGAAAAATACCCTTCTAGTAGATTCAACCACTTATCTACAACATCTGCGTCTATCTGTCCTTCAAATATAGGGATATCGAAGTTGATTTGTACCTTGAAGGGGGCGGCGCCTCTGCTCGAGGAAGATGCGTTGCTTGTTGGTAGTCGCCGAAGGATTTGCGTGAAATTATCCATCATCTCGTTCCTTTGCTGCGTGAGGGCTTCCTCAAGCAACATTTTGATAGGATCTCCTGTCCCGTCATATTTATTTTCTCCTTCCATGAGAGGTTGCTTGGGCGTGCGAGAGCTTTTGTCCTCAAGAGAAACAAGCTCGAGACCCAATTCTTTGTAGCCTGACCTCGTTGGGGACATGCATTAAGACGACAAGGAGCAAACCGCTCTGATACCACTGATCCTGATTTTATGAGCAGAACGAAATGAATACAAATTATTATCAGATGCTTAACACAAAATAACAGAGATACAGTAAAACTGGTTTTCTATTCAATAAGGAAATAAGCTAGAACTGTAAAATGCAGCGGAAAACAAGCTTGCTGGAATGGTGGCAGCTTATCTCTGAGAAGAGATGTGACGGCTGTGCTCATTTCACAAGAAGATAGTTACAATGAGGCTCTCAAGGCCTTTTACAATAAATAGGAATGTCAAAAACCCTAGACATCCAAAAACCTAAACCTAGGAGATGAAGCGCCAAAAGTCATGTGTGCCCTGTTTGGGTAAGTTAATACATCACCTTCTCGGGGTCGTAACTTTTGCATACGATCTCCGTTTGGGGCGCTCGGTAGCCCGTTGGAAAGGTCTATCCGAGATTTACAACTTTCAATTAGGTCAAATGCATGCCAAAGACAACCGTGTGGCCCCCCAAATTGCCAAAAAAGGTTGTTTAGGGCCTCAAAATGGCTCCGAAAGTTCAGGACCTGAAAAATTGCTAAAAATAGTACAATACCAAAGTTGCCATAAAACTGTTTTGAGCCAGTTGGAAAGGTGGGTGGCCACCAATATCCACCTGGATCAGATGGGGGCATAATTTTACAAGGAATTGGGAGGGAAAACATTCAAATCCTTAGGCTAATCAAGTCAAGCCAAATGTCAATGAGAGAACCCATGAACCCTCAACTACACATGTTGACTTTTGTAGCCAATCATTCATTTCTTCCAAGAGTTGGTTGAGGTAGTTAATGCCTTCGGGAATGGGAGGTATGGTTGTCCGAATTCGGGTATGGGAAAGCCACCCTTCATGGAAAAGCGCGTTTTGATTCCTGGGCAAGAAAAGAGCCATGAATTGCTCCCCAAGCCATTAACCATCAACCAATTTGGCTCCCTCACGAGTTTGGAGCTACCGGGGCATTTTCCACCCACTTTTTTCTGGTTTTTCTTTGTTTCTCAGTTGGGAGAAGGGCGTTTTTTGTGTTATATACTAGTGAGGAAGAAGGATAATCGAATTCGGGGTTCCATTGAGACCGTTTTGGTTGTTGAATGCTTATATATCTGTGGGAGAAAACGTTTTCTTCCCTGTGGTCGAATTTCCCTCTCCCAATCCATTGTTTTGGCTTGAGCTTGAGTGCAAGCATCCAGGGTTTTGATTTAGCTTGATAAACCCAGCTGTGGACTAGCTTGGCTTAGATGCATTGATTACTTGGCTGTGTAAGAGCTGAAATGTCCCCTATTCCTTGTAGAAATCATGCCCAGCTCGGGGGTGGTCTTTGAGTGTTGAAATAATACAGGCTGGGCAGTGACCTATGGTTGGGTGGAATGTTGCAGCGACATAGCTAGTTGCTTGGGACAATTGCACAATGAAGACGAGTATATTCTTATGTATAATTAATTCTGCAATATATTAATTTGATCACTGTTGATATGTTGTATGCATGAGTAATGTGTGTGGATAACTTACTTCCGCTGTGCATGTTTCATTTATTTTTCATTTGCACACAAATGTTTTATTCATATGATTCTAATGAATGGGCTGAGATTATGTGAAAGCCCAGAATTTGGCATCATGTTCCCTTCCTCGAATTGGATCCACGGGAGGGGACGTGACATTGAAGTAGTGGGATTTTTAAGAAAGTTATGTAGTATGTAACATAATTCTTATTAATATCAAAGCTATGAATTAGGGAGTATGCTCTAACATATACTTTGTTACACATTTTTGCATGGTTTGAGAAATAAAAATGAGCAATCAATATCCTCAATCATTTTTGCATGGCTTGAGAAATAAAAATGAGCAATCAATATTCTTAATAAAAATCACGTACTTGGTGGTTTTGACGAGTAATTTCCTTTATATTTGTGTTTATATGAATCGTATGAAGCTCCTAATAATAAAAATCTTAGCCTAAATAGTAAACAATAGATACAATCACACTAGATTTTCATGTTTCTAAAGCCATATAAAAAAAAAAACTATTTTCATATTTTTTAGAGTATTTTGATAAAATCATCATCCTTTAACAAATACCTCAATATCTACTACATTTTTCTTCTTATTTCTAATGAAATCTCCTCAATCTCCTATGAACATGACTCTCACGATTCAACATGATTATATTATACTCAATATATAATTCAAAGAATCAAATCATTCAAATACCTCAATGTTTACTACATTTTTTTCTTATTTCTAATGAAATCTCCTATGAACATGACTCTCACGATTCAACATGATTATATTATGCTCAATATATAATTCAAAGAATCAAATCATTCATCTTATGGATATAGAGATGAATCATCGATTTTTATTTTTAATATTCATCTAATTTATTAGAAAGTTATATTTGAAATTATAAAATAAGGTTATTATTACTTTTTATTCAAATTGCAAACTTATCTTTTTAATGGTTATATAACTTCGGATTGTAAATGACTAACTAGAATGATTTGAGTACAAGTTTGCTGTAAACAAAACTCATGTATACTTTGATTTCATGCTGAAATATCAAGTATAGTATTTTTCGATGTGAAAAAAAAAAACTTCCTATTGTAAACCATGGGAAGGACACGCAACATTGAGTATGCATTCATAGGTTAGATAATCAAATCTGTATCCCATTAACTAGCGGGTTGCGTGTTTCTGGTAATGTTTTGGTTTGATATAAAATTCTCTTTGGATATTTTGGTGAAGTGGGGTCTTTGTATGAATGATTCTATGAGATAGAGAAATGGAAAGCCACATTCTTAAAGTCTAAAATGTGATGAAAATTATAAACTTTGTATGAGTCAGCATTCAACTACAGTCCAATAGAAAAGCTTAGGGACCGGCCTTGATTCGGCATATTCATTTCGACTAACGGGAAGTATTTTGAAACCTTTTCATGGCTACTTTGATGATGTAGTTCGGTAGATAAGTTGAGTGGATAATGGATGATGTGGTAGGTAGGTAGAGTGGATGTGGCTGACGTTATGTCGAACTTTCGGATGACTTCGAAGATAAGCCAGACTATCTATATATATATAATAAAACAATTAAAATATTTAATTTAAATAAGGTTAATAAAATTTACAACATATTTTAAATATTTTATTTAGTAGTTAAGGGAAATTTTTAGCTTTTTATCATTTAAAAAATTCATTATAGGTAGGAAAATTTATTATTTAAATATAATTTTTTGGAATTTTAATTATTAAAAAATTCCAAATTATTAAAACATTTAAATTTATGGAGTGTTAACTATAAATTATTATTTTTAAATAAAAAATAATGGTTTAAATTTTATTTTATTTTAAATAAGACATGAAACCTTCAATTAACTATTAAAATATAGGTTATGCATACAACATTGATAGTGGTTAGCCTTAGAAAGCCAGACCATTCATATTTAATCAAAAACAATTTTTCTAAGATACTAGATTTATCAAAATTTAGAGCCTAATCCCAAGTAGAAACCAAGCCTTGTAGGAGGCCAACAGAGTTTATAAAACTAGACATAAAAGTTTCATGGACTTTAAAGCCTGCCCCGAAGGGAAACCAGGTTGACAAAATAACCAAGGGCAGCCTTGCTCTAAGTGCCCTAGATGAACCAGTGATACACATATCCTTATCCTTTTCATCAATTCTAGAAGATAAAGGTTTATAACCAAGGTCATCCGCATCCACAGTCAAAACTTTTGATATATATATATATATATATATTTTTTTTTCCGGATGGTCACACTCTGGAAAAGTAGTTGCTGAGTTGGCTTAACCTCAAAGTTCATGGAAGAATTTTTAGAAAAAACAGGTAAAGGGGAAATACACTCTAATGAAGGATGGGGATTGTAACCACAGTCTGAAAGAATTTCTCGTTCCTCTAATGTAAAATAGGAGCGTGGCCTCATGATAAGAGAGCCAACACCATCATGAGAGCCAACACCATTACTTCTCCATTTATATAGTGATTTAGTGATGGGAGAGGCCGACCTCTATGGAGGACCAGCCCCATGAAACTATATCTATTAACCTTTTTGTGAAATAAGGAACGGCGTTTTCCTTAAGAAGCTTAATATTATAATAAAAGGTAACTTAACAGTTGATACTGTAGATATATTTAGGCACATGATCATTATGATGATCCTTTTGAAAGTATTTCCTTGGTTTATTGAAAGCCAAACTTTATTATTTAAAAATAAAGTTCTTTTAGTGAATTAATAAAGGGTGAGGGTTTTAATAAGGAAAAAAAGGTAATAATGTATATCTTTATTATTATGTCCATGACATTTTGTAATCGATTTGGGCATATTAGTCTGTCGGTGCAGATTAATTTTTTGAGCTGGCCACAAATTTCATAAAGTTTTCAAAAGTCTAATGTCAAATAATTATCTCGTAGTTTGGTGTGGGGTTTTTTCTCGCTGTGTGTCCCCGCACCTGTCCCTGCTCGTACTGTTGATCACATCACGTTTCAGATTTTGAGCTAGAGCCGAGGGTCACAAATGAGGGCAAGTTCATATGCTTCCTCGTACACAGAGGGATTTTGAGCTAGAGTCGAGGGTCACAAACGAGGGCAATTTCATATGCTTCCTCGTACACCTCTCTGTAGCATAGAGGGTTACCACCATTTGCAAGTTCATGCACATTTACGAATTCATCGGTGGTGCGTGAAGAACCCTGGCATTGAGAAGGCTTGAAGAACACCAGTGTGGCTGGAGCAGGGTTTTCCATGGTCTTTTTCCTTGTGGGATGGCTTCGCATACGTGATCTGCATCTGTCTTTTGGCTTGTTTAACAGCTTCAATGGAGCTTGAAAGAACAGGGAGCATCGAGTTGTGAGTAACTTGCCTGGTCTTCATCACGGACCTCTGGTCTTGCAGGCCATTAGAAGGTTCGTTACAAAACAATTCACAGAGGATTAAATGAAGGGCTTCTCATGGCGTCACATATCTTTCTTTGATTTCGAATTTATGGAGATTCACGAGTTCAGAATTATGAATCCTAATTTTATTTTTTCTGCTTTGTACAGGTAAAAACAATTTTGGATGCCTCTTGCAGCGGAGTTAGGGCATTCGTTGACTCTGCTGCCTCCCTTAGAGGTTCAACGGGTTTGGCATTGTCATTGCTGGAATCTAGTTAGTTGTTAATATTTCACTAAATTTGTCACACAACATCGCAAAGAGCATCGCGACCATTGTTTGCGACAACATCCTTAAGGTAATTAGATTATGGGAGAGCATGAACACAAGCAGTTTAGGGGTTTTAGGTTTTTTTCTTTAATTTTTTTTAGATGTCAAGTTTTAGATAAACTTAAAAGATAAATTCAACTACATTTGAATTTGGGGTGAATTTATTTGCCAAACCTGTTCAGCTTGAAGTTCGATTCAGTTTGTTCGAAGAAGTTCGTGAAATGAAGCGAATAAGTTTGGAAAATTTTGAATTTTAAGCTTGTAATTTGCCAAACACGATGACTCAGATTGTAAATTTATAAAATGTACATCAAGATGCCATTTATGATTTAGTTGCTGGAGCCCGGAGTCAAATTTTCTTATGTTTTGACTCTGGAATTTTTATTGATGTTGCATTGTGCAGTTCCACTAATTTTTTTCCATTAAATATTTAGTTATTCTGTTAAAGAATAGTTTTTAGTGTCATGCTTCTGTCATTTGGATATTCAAATTTGTTATTTAGTATTGTGTCATGTACTTGGGTTGGCCTTACTCCTTTGCAATTGTTTCAACAATTTTAATTCCGTAGATATTGCCTTTTCCTTGTTGTATTCTGCCTCTCAATGCAGAGTAGGCTGAGTTCTTTCTGTTTTTTTTGGTTCTCCTAGGTGGTCTGCACTTGTGGATGATGGGAAAATTAAAGCATTGAATGTGGAGAAGGTCCCCTTTGAGTTCAAGGTTTCTGGTACAGAGACGGTTCTTGAACAAATTTGAGTTTTTAAATAACAAGATGCTAATACAACTTGATTGAGGCATATATGATTAGCTAATTGCATTTCATGGTGGCGGGGAGCCAAATGTCGTAGTTCTAAATGCACAATTAGTATGGAGCTTCATGCCACTAGAAATCATAAAAGGTTATCTAAAGTCCATTTTGAGGACATAATTTGAAATTGTCATGAATAAACTCAAAAAATGTCCTGGATTAAGCATTTTTAGAACACATAAATTTAAGAAACAGTATTTTGACGAAATATGAGTTTGATTTTGAGTGTACTCCCTAGATTTATTGTTATTCGATTGATGGTTACTTCTTCAGACTGCTAGACGAACTATTGGGTTTCTTTGTGAAAATGGGATCATCAGTTTTTCACTACAAGATTCACATGGTCAAAGAGTCTATCTTTCCTAGAATTGAGATTCTGGTTGAAATATGTGCTGGCAATTCTAATCTAAAATCTGTAATCTTACTCAAATGAAAGGGATAGCGTCCTGATTAAAAGTTGCACATTGCCTTTTCCATAAAAAGAGATGGTTGTCAATCCGATGGAGTTCAGACACTTCCCCTAAATTGTCTGGCCATCTATCGTCCCCCCAAAATGAGACTTTCCAATTGGGGTCAATTGTACTCTGGATTTATTGTTATGGGATTGATGGTTACCTCTTCATACTTGACAAACTTTCTGAATTTTGGTGAAAATGGAATAATCAGTTTTTCACTACGATATTTACATGCATAAATGGGACATGTAGGGTTTGCCTGATATTCAAACAAAGATAGGAACTTTGGTTTTCAATGTGCAGTCTATATGTATTTTTAAAATGAATCTTATGACAATATAGAATCAAGAATCGTAAATCATTAAGCTAAGATATAGTTACTCAGACTACCCCCCTAAAGATAGAATGCGAGCCAACATATCTATCTTGGCTCCAATTTGAAGAGTTGGTATTTTTCTAAAATTGCCAATTCTGTTTGAAATCTGTGCTGGCAATTCTGATCTAAAATCTTTGATCTCACCCAAATGAAAGGGTAGCAACCCCTTTAAAAGTTGCACATTATCTTTTCCATAAAGAGAGGCTTTTCAATGGAGTCCAGATACTTACCTCGAACTGGTTGACCATCCATCGTCCCCTGAAAATGACCCTTTACAATTGGGGCTAAAGGCATTATTTTCTTTGTATTGAACTTGGAGTTGCTACAAGTGTTGTTTGTTGCTTATAAGGTTCAATTTGGGATATATTATTGATTGCAATTTGATATATAGCTTGAACATTGCAAATTAGCCCAATGATTCTATTGGAAGTGGCCACAAGAACATGCTTTTCTGTTTTTCCTGTCATGCTGTCAAATGATTTATGTTCGTTCTTCTCGTGTTATTATGCATTTACACCAAATTCAATATCCTGTGTTGCAAATATGCTTTTGATTTAGAACATCAACTATACTATTGAGTATGTTTGCAATTTGGTCACATGACTTGAAGATTGCATCGGTCACAATATGTTTTTACCACAATGCCAAAGATGCATGCATTTCATACTATAGCTCTGCTTGCCATATTGTGAAATGCAAAATATGTCCGTATGCCAATAGCTACATGGAATCTTTGCAATCAACAATGCAGTTATTGCAACAATGAATAAACCTGTTCCATTGAGTTAGTTATTTTCTCAATTTTTTTATGTCAATGATGAGACCTTGAAATTATGTAGCATTGAAACTCTTTGTGTATTAGAAACAAACCATTTAGCACTCATTTACTCAAATTGAGCACTCATTTACTCCAATTGAGTTGTCTCTTGAAATTGAAAGCATAGATATAGCTTAAGTGCCATGATGAACTTTTAGTCTTAAAAAACCTTGAGTATAACTTGTAATTGTTTATTGTAAATGAGTGCAAATACAAGGATTCATGTAAGGAACTTCTCTTGAACTTAAAATTATGACCGGCATTGAACAAACCCTTCAATCTTTTCTAGACTTTCCTGGGTGCGATGAAGATGCAGATGATCTATCAGAGTCGAATTTACAAAGGAATCAGGTTACAAAGGAGAAAATCCAAGATCAATCAGCCACAAAGAATGGAGGGTTAAACCCTGGAGAAAGCGAGATAGCTACAAAGCCAACATTAGAACAGCCCTGCAAAAGTAAAAAGAATAAGAAATTGAAGAAAATTAAAGAGAAAATGTACAAATATAATAATCTCTCTCAGATTCTTAGTGAAGCGAATGCTGTGGCTAGAGCAGAGAATGATCAATTGAGGAATAATTTCCAGGTGCTTGGCTCCTAGTATGATCAGTTATATAAATGGGTTAATCAAGTTCTATGTAAGAAACAAAAGCTATGTAGGAGAAATAGAGAATTAATTCAATGGAACAAAACGTTGCTAAGATTTGTCAGAGCTTCTAGAAAGAATTGTTGGCTGCGACGTGACACGAAAGAAACAACCAACCAATTGTTGGTATTCAGAAGTTTGAAATAACAAATTAATAACAATGATAATGAACAATAAATACACTCATTAAACACAAAGAATTTAACGTGGTAAAACCCCAACACTTGGGGAAACATCCACCCGGCAAAGTATCGACATCTTATTCCTTTCAATAATGGTGATTACATACAAGGCATTCCTCACCCACTGATTCTCCTCGGTTACATTCTCTCCTCTCCAATATTACATATAAATATACGTTCGAAGGAGTTACATGAAGAACTACCACCGGTTAGAGGAACTGCCAACCAACCAACGGTTAGACAAACCATTTTTAGTTATAGTTATTTGTTAATTAGTTGTCACAATTTTAACAATCTCCACCTTGACAAAAAATTGTCTAATACTTTGCCGGAAACTATTCATCACTTATTTTTCAAACCAAGAGAAGCCACACACCATCGTAACTTCTCTAATAACACTGGTTTTGTAAACATATCTGTAGAATTTTCTTGAGTATGAACTTTTCTCAGATCTACTCCACCTTCACTAATGGCTTGTCTTACAAAATGATACTTTACATCAATATGTTTCGTCTTACTATGATAAACAGGATTTGTAGCCAAATGTATAGCACTTTGGTTATCACAGAAAACAGGCACACTGTTCTGCATTCTTCCAATTTCTTCAAGTAGACCTTTCAGCCAAATCGCCTCTTTGCAAGCATGTGAGGCAGCAATGTATTCAGCCTCTGTAGTGGATAAAGAAACTATTTCTTGAAGCTTTGACATCCAACTTATAGCTCCACCTGCAAGAGTAAACACATATCTAGAAGTAGACCTTCTCTTGTCCAAATCACCTGCAAAATCTGAATCAACAAAACCGCATATAGAATCACTGTTCTTATTAAAAGTGATACAATAGTCACTTGTGCCTCCTAGATAACGAAGCACCCATTTCACTGCATTCCAATGTTCTTTTCCCGGATTTGCCATGTATTTACTGACAACACCTACTGCATGTGAAATATCAAGTCTAGTACACACCATCGCATACATTAAACATCCTACTACATTGGCATATGGAACACGAGACATATAATCCTTTTCTTCATCATTACTAGGACATAAACCCGAAGAAAGCTTAAAATGAGAAACTAACGGAACATTCACAGGTTTTACCTTATTCATTCATATGGAACACGAGACATATAATCCTTTTCTTTGTCATTACTAGGACATAAACCTGAAGAAAGCTTAAAATGAGAAACTAACGGAACATTCACAGGTTTTACCTTATTCATTCCGAATCTTTCAAGTATTTTCTCAACATACTTCTCCTGTGAAAAACTAAGTTTACCATTTCTTTTGCCTCTGTGTATTTCAATACCCAAAATTTGTTTTGCAGCTCCAAGATCTTTCATATCAAACGCCCTAGCCATCTGAGCCTTCAACCTGTCAATCTCGTTCATGTTTTTACTCACAATAAGCATATCATCAACATACAATACTAAGATAATGAATATGTCATCCAAACTTTTGAAGTATAAACAATGATCATATTCACTTCTAGTATAACCGTGGCTTACCATGAAAGAATCAAACTTCTTGTACCATTGCTTGGGTGACTGTTTCAGGCCATACAATTATTTTTTGAGCTTGCAAACTAATTTTCCTTTATGATGCTGCACAAAACCCTCTGGTTGTTCCATAAAAATCTCCTCATCTAAATCTCCATGTAAAAATGCAGTTTTAACATCTAGTTGCTCTAACTCCAAATCAAGCAATGCAATAAGTGCTAACACAATACAGATAGATACAAGCTTAACAACTGGTGAAAAAATCTCATGATAATTAATACCTTCCATCTGAGAATACCCTTTTGCGACCAATCTGGCTTTGTATCTTTCAATCTTACCATCAACACCTTTCTTCAACTTGAAGACCCACTTACATCCAACAACCTTTCTATCTTTGGGAAGTTCAACCAGATTCCATGTCTTGTTCTTGTTCAGAGAATCCATTTCTTCTTCCATAGCCATCTTCCATTTAGCATTGTCAACACAATCAATGGCTTCCTGAAAACAAGAAGGTTCTCCATCATCAGTAAATAAAGCAATAGATGAAACATAATCTGAATACCTTTTAGGAGGATTTCTCTCCCTCGTAGATCTTCTTGGTGTAGGTGCTGTAGGTTGTGGACTTTCCACAATTTCTTCATCTTCTATGACCTCTTTATCACCAGAAAATTCTTCTTGTTTCTTTAAGTCATTAGAAGATGGAAACTTCAACTGAACTAGTTGTTTAGATGGTACCTGTTCCTGTTCCACATCAACTTTTACATTTTTTGATTTAGTAAGAAAAGATTCAGAAAAAATTACATCTCTGCTAATGACAATTTTACGAGCTGTAGGATCCCACAACCAATATCCTTTTGACACGTCATCATATCCTACAAAAATGCACTTCTTTGATTTGGGGTCTAACTTAGAACGCTGATTTTTAGGAGTAAGTGCATAAGCTTCACAGCCAAAAATTTTCAAATTTGAATAACTACAAGTATGACTAGTCCATACCTCTTCCGGAATTTGACAATTTATTGCGATCGAAGGTGACCGGTTTATTAAATAAAAAGCAATAGAAACTGCTTCTGCCCACAACTTTTGACCCAAATTAGCATCATTGAGCATGCACCTTGCTCTCTCTAGATCTGTTCATACGTTCTGCAACGCCATTTTGCTGAGGAGTGTATACATTTGTTTTATGTCTTATGATACCTTCTTCTTTGCAAAACTTTTCAAACTCTAAAGAAGTAAACTCACCTCCGTTATCCGTTCTTAAGCACTTTATTGTCCTGCTAGTTCTTTTTTCAACCATAACTTTAAAACGTTTGAAAGTATCAAACACATCAGTCTTTCTTTTCAAAATATAGACCCAAACCTTCCTTGAAAAATCATTAACAAACAACAAATAATATGTTGCTCCTCCGTAAGAAATAGTAGGAGATGGATCCCATACATTAGAATATATGTAATCAAGTACACCTTTACTTGCATGAATCCCTACTTTGAATTTTTGTCTACACTGTTTTCCAAATATACAATGTCTACAAAACATCAAATCTAAAGATTTCAAATTTGGAAGTAATTTACGATCCATTAATACCTATAGTCCTCTCTCACTCATGTGACCAAGAAGCTGATGCCATAATCGAGTGGATTCTGATGCCACTTCAGATACCAATGCTGTTTCATTAACTTGAGTTTTTCCAATCAGTTTGTAAAGGTTTCCTACTCTCAATGCCTTCATAACCACTAAAGCACCCTTGGATACTTTCATTACCCCATTTAAACCTGTAAACTTATGACCACAAGAATCCAACACTCCCAAAGATATTAGGTTTTTCTTTAATTCAGGCACATGTCTAACATCCGTTAGTGTTCTAATTGCTCCATCAAACATTTTAACTTTACTACTTCCAAAACCAACAGTTTTACATGAAGAATTATCTCCCAAAAGAACTACACCATCATTAACTGTTTGATAAGAAGTAAACCATTCTCTATGAAGGCATACATGGTGTGAAGCACCAGAATCTAACAAACATTCTTCATTGTAATCAGAAATATTACAAATGGACAACACCTCATCAACCATACCTGAATCAGTTTCAACTGAATTTGCTTCAGACTTGGAGTCTTCCTTTTTGGATTCTTGTCTTTTCCAACAGTCCTTATTGAGATGACCATTCTTGTTGCAGTACTAACATTTGAGTTTGCTCTTTTTTCCCTTTGATTTAGACCTTGAAAAACCTCTTGATTTTTCCCCTCTTTCTTTGGATCGACCTCTAACAAACAAAGCTTCTGGTGTAGAGGATTTAATTCTAGCTTTATTTCTTAACTCCTCAAACAACAAAGCTCCAACCACAGTGTCAAATTCCAAAGATGTACTAAGATTAATAGAAGATACTACATGATTCCAAGACTCAGGTAGAGTAACTAAAAGATTTACAACTTTATCTTCATCTTCAATCTTAACATCCATACTATTCAACTGACAAATAACAGTATTAAACACATTCAAATGTTCTGCAATTTTCGTACCTTCTTTCATCTTCATGCCGTATAGGCGTCTCTTCAAGTAAATTCTGTTTGTCAAAGACTTCGTCATATACAAGCTTTCCAATTTGCACCATAAACTCGCTGCTGTCTTTTCTCGAGCAATATTAAATAAGACATCATCCACAAGACATAATCAAATTGTGCTAAGTGTTTTGGCATCTAGCTCCTCGCATTCACTATCTGTCATAGATAAGAGTTGTTTTTCCTTGCCATCTAAGACCTTCTGCAACCCTTGCTAAACTAAGAGATCTCGCATCTTAAGTTTCCACAACTCAAAGTTATTCTTGCCATTAAATTTCTCAATCTCAAATTTTGAATTTGACATCTCTGCCATAATTTTTTATTATTATTATTATTTCTCAGACTTCCAAATAATATGATATATATATTAGCCAAATGTAATATATTTATATGCAGAATTTTAAGAAAGAATACCTAGCTACTTTTGCTTTTCGGGAATGACACTGGCAGAATAGATACTGCTCTACCTTCCACAATTTACAGGTAGAAAATATCCTACCACTATTTACAGGCAGTGGCAAACGTGGTTTTTCCACATGAACTGGTCTCACGTCGGACCTTCTGCTCGACTTCTTCTCAGGACTACGGCGACTCCTTGGTGGCAGCTCTTCTCTCAACGGAGCTTTTGCAGCAGTACTTCACTATACAATGACAGCAGCGACTATCGTTTGGCAGCAGACTCCTTGGAAAAATATTCTTGCCGCAGAGCGTCTGATGGTGACTCTCTGCTCCAACACCGGCGTCCTCTACCACTTCACTGGCGTCTTGCTGGCTGCTTCACCACAAGCAGCTTCACTCCACCACCGCCGGCTTCCGGGCTCCTTGCTCGCACGATAGACTAACGCTCTCTATGACAGCTCATTCCTTCATACAACGACGGCAGTAGGTGCGGCTTTCCACGAGCTACAGCACAAACGACCTTACGGATTCCTCTCACTCAAACGGTGATACACTAGCACGCAGGCTCTTCAGGCGAATCTTCAACGACAGATCTCCAACGGCTCTCACACAGAAGAAATCTCCTTCTCCCAGTAGTCTCTCTCTGGACAGACACCAAATATCTGATACCACTTGTTGGTATTCAGAATTCTCAAATAACAAATTCATAACAATGATAATGAACAATAAATACATTCATCAAACACAAAGAACGTGGTAAAACCCCAACAAATTAATAACAATGATAATGAACAATAAATACATTCATCAAACACAAAGAAAGTGATAAAACCTAACACTTGAGAAACGTCTACACTGGGCAAAGTATCGACATCTTATTCCTTTCAATAATGGTGATTACATACAAGGCATTCCTCTCATTCACCAAACCATCCGTTAAAGAAATTGCCAACCAACCAACGGTTAGACAAACCATTTTTAGTTATAGTTATTTGTTAATTATAGTTATTTTAACAGCAATGGGAAGCATTGGTTGACTTGGTTCAGCAAGTATAACAAATCTCTGTTTTTCAGGGATTAAAATCCAACATCCCAGTTTCTATGCACATGTGATAGTTTTGGTATCTACAGTAATTTAATGTTTCAAGTAGCGTGGCATGTTTCACTACAGGAAATTCTGGAAAGTTCAGTTTTTATATATGGGACAACTCAGCGTCAAATCAAGGAACCTCTGTTGGATCGAGTACGTGTTGATAGCCAGTTATTTAAGGAATTTATGATGTAAATAATTAGTCTTAATTAAAATCTTAATTTAGTAATGTAATTAAATCTAGAATATCATAGAATAGTTTGAGTTTGTAGATTCAATTAGTTGTAATTTGATCCACATATTTTGGTATTTTAGAAGTCATCGAGTCTTATGTCTTGGGTCTTTAAATGGGAGTATGAATATAATGTAAGGGGTGGGATAAACATTTTGTTATTTTCTTTTAAGGAAGATGTGATAGATGGAGGCTGGTACCCATAAAGTTCCATAAATGGAGACATTTTTTTATGATGTATGGAAGGAAGTATTTTACCACCATTCTACCAAAGACAACTATTTCACCCATTGTGTTTGTCTATCAGATGCAAAGCAATGGAGATAGCCTTACAGACACGTTCACTATCTCAGTTTTCCCATCAGATTGATGGTGACAAGCTTACAGACACAGTGCTACGCCCACCCAAGGGCACCATACGAAAGGGGACATTTAATCCCAATGCGCGAGCTGCCCAAAATTACAACATTGTTGAGGTAGATACTCGGTTAACTTCGCAATGACGGGTCAGACGGAGTCGGAAGCTTGGCCAGAAGGACACCCGTGGATGGCAAATGGCTAGCATAGTAGGGTGCCGCCGAATCAATGAGCTTATGTTCTGTACTTATACTCTGTACATTTTTAAGTGGGACATTTCTGAACTTGGGATATGTTATATAAATTTAAATTTTTGAGTCAGTAAGTGATTTATCTATATGAATTCCGTACATTTTATTATGTAGATTCTTTTATGGTGAAGTCTTTATCATGATTTCCCATATTATATTTGATATTCATGTTTTCATTTCTTATGGTTATTCTAAAATATGACTATTTGTTGTATAATCATGAAATATGGTTATTCATGTTTTCATTTCTTATGATTATTCTGAAATATGGTTTATTATGAAATATGAATGTTTGATGAGATGCCTAAGCTTAATACAGTCAGTATAAATTTTAGGACTAACAGGGTAGAAAAATAATTTTTTTAATTATGTGAATTGACACTATCTATCAATATTGTTGCTCCTATTTTTTAAAGTAACCAGAGACTTTGATACTTTGGGGTTGAGAAATACTTTTCAACATGGCAACCTAGAGTGTTGGTGGATAACATGGTCAAGTGGAGAGATGTTCCAACAATTTTGATTGATTTATCAATGGTTTTAGTTGTTCCTCAACTATTTCAAGAAGTGGTCAATGGGATTCATCTCCCTCTTTCATAGTTTTACGTTCAAGAATAAGAATTGAATTACATTTTTATAATGAATCATTAACATGGTTTAGATTCATTACATCAAAGGAACAATACCTGAGAGTACAATTACTGAAAATGTAATTTGCTATTGTTTCTTTTCCATTGCTGAGAAGACCTTTTAGTTTTTTCTTTATATGATAAATCTTGTACCTTGCTACACCAACACTCTATGCATAGTCTATAGAACGATAAGTTATGGTAATCTATTAGTGGTTTATCTCTTTGTTTAAGAACAATGCATATTTGCAAAGATTAGATGAAATAGATGCCAATTCAATTCTATGTTTGGATTGTTTGCTTTATTTTGGCAAACCAAAGAAATGAATTTAGTTTGAATTCTTTATGAGTTTTATTTTAGCAGGACCTTCTTATCTTCTATAAGTATTCTATGCAATTTATCTTTTAAAAGAAAATTTATGTGTCATTTTTGTCATTTGTATCTTTTGAAATAGAACTTGTTTTTACTTTTCTTACTTCAAAAAGTGGTTGTGCTTGCAAGAATGTCTCATTGCTCTAGGCCAATGTCTTTCTTCTTTTCCCTTGTTATATGCAAAATATAATGTGTAATATAATATTTGTATTTGGGCAAAATATGCTATTCATGTACTTATTCAGATATTGTATAAAGTTGTAATTGTTATGTATTTATGCATATGTTATTGAAAGATATTTGCTAGTTTTGATCTATAGTTATCAAATATCAAGGATACATGTAATTTGATGTCATATCTGCATAAACGTTTTCTTTATAGCAAAAGTTTGCCATCATAGCCATATGCCAATAATTTCTTTGTATAGAAATTCTATTGATATCATATATACATAAAAGTTTTCTTTATAGCAAAAATTTGCCATCATAGCCGTATGCCAATAATTTATTTGTATATAAATTCTATTGATATCATATCTGGATAAAAGTTTTCTTTATAGCAAAAATTTGCCATCGTATCCTGAATACCATGGGGATATCTTACAGAATCAATATTTTTGGACAAAATTGAGATTAATTACCATACATAACATAATATTTCTCCTCCAATTTATTTCTGTCGAGCTTCTCGATTTGTCAAAATTGCCATAAATTTGCTTTCATAGTCGTATGCCAATAATTTCTTTCTATAGAAATTCTATCTATCTGTCCTTCTATGTCATGGACATTGCCACCATGTGGCTCTTGTTTTAGAACTAAGTTTTTTAATGAATTATTAAGGGTGAGGGTTCTAATGAAAAAGATAATAATGCAAAAGGTTAGGAGTTAATGGCTAAATATTTGAAAATTAAACTCTATCCTTTGGATATTAAAATTTTTCACTACTCATACTCAAACTTTAGTGTCGAGGGGTGAACTTAATACTTTGTATTAAGAATGGAACTACATGCAAGTTCCATGTGAAAAATTGTTCTTATATTTTTGTTATTCATTATGTCGGTAATGGGTAAGACCCATTTATGTTTTACGAGGATTTTAATCCTTTGGTTGGGTTATGTTACTGTTATTGGCTTCTATTGTGGAGGGTGAATCTCCTTTTATGTTGTCCATGATTGTAGAGAGAGTAAATACAAGTATTAATATTATGGATATAAAGATTTCTTTGTCAAATAAATCTAAGAAATTGTGGGATGGAAAATACATCACCGTGAGTATTTGATTTCTATTCATTAGAGAATCCAAGTAGTGGCACCAGGTCACGACAAGAATTTTGGGTGAATAATTATTGTTGATTCCATCATCTTAGTGGATATTTTTCCCAGCTCGGGGGTGGTCTCTCGATGAGGAAACATATGCCAGACAAAAAACTAGTTAGTTGAGTAGAACGCCCTTTAATCACGCAAGTCTTCTCATTTCAGATAAATATTCTTCAGTTATTATGCTTCTATTATGAAGTCAAATTCCATAAATATATGTTTTATGGTGAAGCTACTTGAATAGTTTACTCTTGTGATTATTCCTTCATTATGATAATATTTGAAGAATATTGTTATAACTTAAATTATTAAGTAAATGGAAATCCATTAAATGTTCTTAATTTCTTAAGACTAATTCAATTAAACCCTATCTTGTTATGCTTCCATATGCAATTAATAATATGCACAAAATTAGTTTATAAGTTGATTTGGGTTGGACTCTAGTGAAATGGTTATTTGATGTATTGGCTTAACAACAATATATAGTAAGTGATATTTTATTATGATTAATTTACATTTATTGTATGTAAGGTTAAGTTTAGAGAGAATCTATTTGAAATAATGCTCAAGTATTCATTGAATTTTACATAGTTTATTCAAAAGAATGTGTACTCTCTCGATTATCGTATTGTTATGTAAACAATAAAGTCTAACTTAATTGTCATGATGAGTGATATTTAAGGAAAAATTTTATACCCCAATTCCCTAAAATAGTATTGAGGAATTTGGTTACATTACAACTATTCAATACATATTCCCCCATAGTTAGATTGATATTATGGAATTTCCCTGAGCAATTGAGAGTTCCTCCATCTGCAATCATTACTTGAAATTTTAGTGTTGGATATACAAAGCAATTGAGAACTTTGGCTAATTTACAATTAATGATGAGTACTACTAGAATCAATCAACATAGTTACCTTTTTCTTTTTGATATATCTTTCGATCTTGAGAGTTTGAGGAGTGATAATTCCAACCAATGCATGACACGATATGGTGGGAGTAATCTCTTCTATTTCTTCAGTTGGAGATGGTTATTGTTCTTTTGCTTCTTCCTCTTCACAATCTATGTAGAATAATTTCTTCTCACCACACTTATGTCCCTTGCTACACTTGTTGTCACAACTAAAGAATAGACATTTTTCTCTTCTTTCATCCAGTTATTGAGACGTCAACCTTTGAGGTGGCTTAGAAGAAGGAGCATTATTCTCTATATATGTGTTGGAGGTGGCTTTTCTAGAAGCCATTGCCATATTTTTACTTTCAACTTTCCTTGCCAAGGTGAAATCCTTCTCTAAGGATGTTGGTTCAAAGAGCCATACCTCATGCTGGATGTTATCCTTCAACGTTCCAATAAAGACATCCAACAATTTATCATATGGTATTCCCTCTACTCCGAGACTCAACTTTTGAAATTGTTGAATGTGCTCTCTTACTAGACTATTTTTCCTTAGATTTATCAATTGGGTAAAGAAGGAATTGCTCTTAACATCATCATGATATGATATCAATTCTTCTATAAAAATGGACCAAGAGATAATGAAGTTCTTTTTGTGTTCACAAACCCATTGGTACCACACAAACTGCTCAGGCTCTAAATATAAAGATGCAATAGGTACATTTTGGAGATTTGGCACGTGGTGTATATCAAAAACATTCTCCATCTGAAACATCTGTGTTATGGGGTCCTTTCCTGCATCAAAATTCCTCATGTCAATATTAGGGAGTTGGATACCCCTTGCAGACCATCCTTGGTTACTTCCATTACTAGAATCAATTCCTCTCGGAATATTCTTTATTAATGGAAGCTTTCTCAACATGGACATTATCTTTATCTCCCTGAGTACCCTGGAACACATTATTACTTGTAGGGAGATTATCCTTTAAATTTTGTATGAGATTAGCAATACTTTTCATATTTTTCTCCATATTATTATCCATATGTCCCATCATATTATCCATGTGTCCCATCATTTCCTCTAAATTAAGTAAATAAACTATTTTCATGGACCCTTTAATCAAATCTTCTAACTTGGACACTTGAAAAGAGAGGTCTTCACTTTCATCAGAGGGTTGAATCCTCAGGTGGTTGGATTGGAGTATGATTTTTTCCTCTTCCTTTTTGTGGCATTTTGAAAATATAAATAGATATCACACCTTGGGTTCACCTCAAATAGATCCTTATACTAAAATTTATTCAAATTTAAAATGGCGTACCTTTTTCAAACCTTGATTTGAAGACTGATTTGATGTATGAACTTCCAATTGAGGAAAGCATGAATTTTAGGTCCCTATGAGTCTAAAATCATTGCAGGTGGTATCCTGATATGTCCTCTTTCCAATGCTGCAAGTTTCATTGAATTTGGATGTGCCAAAAAAATGTTGTGACAATTTTCCCAACATTTGTTATTTTTGGCCTTTTTAGAAGAGTGAGAGAGTATGACATGCCACACATCCAATTTTTCGAGTCAGATTATGAAATTGATACCCAAGATGGTGTGTTCTATATTATTTATGATGCAATAGGTCTCACTGAGTTTGGATCTTGCATGATACAAATATAACCAAATTTTCTAGAACACATATTTTAGACTAGTTTTTGGACCAGTCAAAAACCCTAAAACCCTAACTTCCATGGAGTATAAATATGAACTTGTAATGATTCAAGGTCTGAAACTTGTACCATATATTGCTCTGTTTTCCCTCTAAATCCCATGCGAGTTTCATTGTCTGAAACATTCTATACAAAAAATTATAGCGAAAATGCCAAGATGGCTCATTTTAGAAGCATCCAAGCTTTGATACCAAATGTTACGCAACCAAGTCCCAAAAATATCATGAAAAGAGCATAATTGACCGGGAATCATAATCCACACATTAATAATGAAAAAAAAAGAGATGCATAGAAAGCCTCTTTGAGGGGGAAACCTCCTTACACAATGTACTAAGTACACAATACAAGACAAGATGAGATAAGATGATTCAAATGAAAAAGTCTCCTTCCTATATATAGGAGACAAAGAGGTACAATTACAACTAACGTACCTAATCCAATATAACTAATATAATAATATTAATGACAATTATCGCTAATAGACCCAAGACGAAATCGGTAATATGTAATGAGCCATAATATAGGGGGTAATGTGCCAACATTTAGGGCTTTACAAAAAACCTATTATTTCCCATTTTCTATGCTCTGCCTTGTGTTAACTCAGTGTCATATTGAATTTGTAGCGCACTGGTATTAAATTTAATGGATCCCATTGAAGGAGTAATATTTGTGGCAATTATGTCCATTGTTTTAGTTGGGAGAATTGGCTATATGGTTACTTTTCCTTCTTTCGATCTCAGTAGAGATATGGGCAATTTCATTATGCTTGTTGATTCCACAATATCCTCTGGCACAGACAAATCCTTGCAGATCACCTTCGATATAGGTAATCCCGAATCTTTTCAAAAAAATAAATTTGGAAGAACGCTATTGAAAAATAAATGTAGGGTATTCATGGAAACAATACAATTCGATCGATCATACGATTACGAGAAGGTGAAGAGATGGGGGGCTTCCTAGTGGGATGAGCCTGTATTCAAAATCATTGGAGATGCAGTGTCCGACATTGTCGACCACACCATGAGCATGGCATTTAGGAAAAGCAGGCGCTATTACGTTAGGATTCAGGTAACCTGAAAATGCATAGTCGAATGTACTCTCATGTTATTGTTGAGTTTTTGTAAAACGATCAAGAAATCAGAACTGAAGTACACAAAATTTTTGTCTTAGTGGCAAATTTCTAAATGCATTTTTAATTTGCACCCATTTTTTGTTTGTTGAACAAGATCATGCTTCTGGTGTTTATAGGGGAGCTGATCCCAAGAGAAATGCATGGGTGAGGTCAATGATCCGAGTGAAGAAAAGGGGAGGGATGTTGATCAACTTTGCAAATGACATATTGAAGTAGAAGAGCATGGAGTCTCTCCCCTTCCAAGGAAAATGGAAACTCTACCTCAGCAATGCCGAGCAGCTCGAATGGCTTGCCGAACATGTCATTTCTGAGCATCCATCAAGGCTTTCTAGGCCAATTCCTAATGTACTACTGAAGCAACTGAGCTCGCCAAACTCATTAATTAACTCTGCACGCATATCACGTTAAGCATTCCCATCATTCTTGAAAATTACTTATTTTGACAGGAAGGGAGAGGAATTGTAATGCAGCCACCCTTTGCAATGCTTTAGGCTTTGATATTGATGTGCCATGTAGCTAATTAACGTCGTTGTTAGATAGGTTTCGCTAGAAGCAATGGCCATCTATAAGCACTATTCGTCATCCGCAAGCTGTCATTGGAGCACTGTTCAATAGTGCCCTGCCTGTTCTCCTATACCTCCTTGAGAAATCTATAGATTGACATGTGTAGTTGTCAGCTCTGAAGTATCGTATTGGTACATGATACCACATTTTTTTGTTTATAAATTAATTTTATTTATTTTTTAATTTTGATAATTGATAGCACTACTTTCGATATTTATATCCCATCCTAAATGTCCAATACCAATAAAAATCAAAATGTTAAATTTTAAAAATGATTATAATTATTTTCGGTTTCCAAAATAATCAAATTTTACAAAACTTTGTAAAATTTTTTGTTGGAAATCCAAAAAGCTCAAGTAACTATTAAAAGAAATAAAAATGCTTCAAATAAAATATAATAGATTACGTATACAATATTATTGAAGAATAAGAATATTGTATGTGTACTAACATCTTAAAGATGAGGAAGTCCAAAATAAAGGAAAATTGAAAAACAATAAAGTATAGATAAGAAAAAACTTGTAATAATAATTAAAAAAGAGAGAGCATATAATGAATATTTATTTCTCATTAGAAAATGACTTTCTTTTATTAATAAATTTTTTAATTTACAAAAGTTAAAATGTTTATATTTTATTTTTAGTTTATTTGAAAAAATATTTAAATAAATAAATTCATTTTCAATTTTTCAAAGTTTTATAAATCAAAATCTATTTTATAAATAATAATGATTATAATTTTTGTTATCATTTATATATATATATATATATTTTCATAAGAAAAAGCTATACTTTATTAAAGAAGTATAATGGTACTAGTAGCTTCAAAGAGTATCCACTACAACACCCCCAACATGACAACAAATAAAGCTGAGACCACACCAAAAAACAATTCCATCCAAAATCGATACAAGTTAAACGGGATATACCAAACTCCCAAATCAGAGTGGTAAATACAAAAAGGTCAAAGACCCGTAGCCAGCAAAAAGTATAAAAAACATTAAACACAAGACACACAAAACCACAATAAGACCATAGTATTGTATTCCCAATAAATATGAATGATGAATGTCTATAAACAATGGCTGAAAAATAACATAATCTAATCTAACCATGAAGGAAAAGCCAAAACATTTATAAATGCTTATATATATATTTTTTCATTCAAAATCACTATTCACCATCATTATTGATTCTTTTCTATCATTTTTCTAAAACATCGAAAACAATGATCATATATAATAATAATAAATATAAATATATGCTAAACATATAAATACACCCCATAAAAAACATAATCTCAACATAATTTTATTAAAAATCACAAATAAATCACTTATTTATTTATTACACAGCTCATCCCAGCAATCGTATACCTAATTCCAAGACAAGACAGGTCATATAAATATATACTAAACATATAAAATACACCCCCCAAAAAATATAATCTCAACATAATTTTATTAAAAATCACAAATAAATCACTTTTATTTATTTATTTATTACACAGCTCATCGCAGCAATCGTATACATCATCCCAAAACATGTCATATTTGTATACTCCACACACAATGATGGCGATTATGACAGCCTGTTCTAAGGGGCAACTTGTAAAACCCTAACGACACTATATTACAGTAAATCACATCGGACATTATCCCACACCAAGATCCTGCTCTAAGTGGCAACAGGTAAACCCTAAAGAAACTCTTGGTATAGTAACAACACTGGACTACAATATTCAGATAAACACACACGGGCAGGATAAATCCACAAGCAAGTGCTACTTCCATCACAAATTAGGGTTTGGTTGTTCACTCCTCAGATTTAAGCTCGCGGATCTCATCTGCAAACGCTTTCAATCTCTGATGCGATTCATCCATAGCCTTTCTCGCCAACACTCCAATCTCCTTAACCTTCTTTCTTTCCTCTCCTCCACATTCCTCCCCCATTATTTGTGCCACGGCGCTCTTTAACTTTTCTCTATTAGGAACACCGTTCTCGCCTTCACATAGCAGCACGCCGATCTTAAGCACCTCCGACAGTAACAAAGAATTGCAGAACTGATCTCCGGACACGGGCCATGTAATCATTGGAACCCCCATGGCTATGCTCTCTAACGCCGAATTCCAATCGCAGTGTGTGAGGAATCCCCCGACGGAATGGTGCGAGAGAATTAGTTGTTGTGGTGCTGGGCCTCTGATTATGAGCCAATTACCTCTATTCTCATCTACTCGTTCCTCAAACCCTGGGGCCATGGCAGCAATGCTGTTATGAACCCATATGAAGGGCTTATTCATGGCCTCCAGTCCTTTGGCTAATTCCATGATTTGTTCGTCAGACAGAAATCGAATCTCTGGAACGCCCGTGCAGTATGAGAAATCTGGGTCCGGCGAAAAGCGATCTGCATAGGAAGGTCGGGCATTATAAAATACTCGTCGTCAGTCTTGACCTCGAGATGTGGCATATGCGTCCACAGGGAATTGTCTACGCAGGTTCCGAATGCACTGGACGTATGGAAAACGGCTCTGGGGATCCCGAACTTGGCAGAGATTTGTTGCGTCCATCCGAGATAGAAGTCGGTGATTATGCACACTGGACGTACCGTCTGCTGTTGGATCCACTGCTCGATTGGTTTTGCGAGTAATCGGAACGAGTAGATGAGCAGCGGGACGGATTTCCAGTGAATATCTTCTTCCTTTTCCATTAATTGATCGGATGGGAGGGGGATATAAAGAGGCCGAATGTCCAGCTGGGACTCTGTTTTAGCTCGCTGTAAGAGATGTTGCAGGGGAGGGGAATGAGATCGTGTTGTGAGAATTGTGATGGAGATTCCATGGGAAGCCAGTCGGTAGGAGAACTCCAGAAACGGAATCAATTGGTTTTGGGCAGGGAATGGAATGGCCAATACATCGGGAGATTTGCTTGTAGCAGCAGAGTCAGACGCCATTAATGTCGTAGTTCGATAACTGAAAAAAGACTCTCAACCGTGAAGTATGCATTAAGTGGTTATAAGCTTGAAGGATTGATGGTTAGACAATCCTTATGTGTATCGAATAGCGTATCCTTTTGACTGGTAGGTTGCGTGTTTTCTGTGCTGTTTTCAGATGGACTTTTATATTTTTTTAGGTGCAGTGGGGTTTTGGTGTTTTTTATCGCCAAGCTGCGGATACTGTGTCACATAAAATAATGTACTAAAAATTAAAATGTGTGCTGGCAAACTCTAAATGATCCTATCTTCATTGGCATATTCGTTGAAAAGTTTTAGAAGAATCTTCTGAAAACTAGGATGACTATCATTAAGGCACGTAATGGATTATGTGATTGGCAGATAAGCTTGCCAGATGTGAACAATCGTAAGAACATTGGAGATTTGAAATTCATAACCATTCAATTCTGTTTTAAAATGTTGATGACGGGGCATTTTGTCAAAAAGTTTGGTTTGTTGTTTCAAGAAAAGAAAGTCTTTTAAATGGAGTTGTCTAAAAATTTGACAAAAATTTGATTTGGCTTGAACAGGGATTTTTCATGGAAATCTGGTTTTTTTATTTGGTAAAATTTGAATTTAACAGTGTTTCATGGTAGAAAATGTCATTAAAAATCTTTAGGGTATCCAAAATTTCAAAGTTTGCCAATTGTAATTAATTTTTTTAACCAGCAAGTTTGCCTTTGGCTAAGTTACCATGAACCAGGGGCATCTAACATGGTTGGATTTTTTGGTATCACGGGATTAGAACGGGCGACCTTTCTGCTTAGGGGGTGTCTTAACCATACCCCGCCACCAACTGTTCTACATCTCATGCATAAGGTCAAGGCAACATTAACACTTATGCAGATATATATTAAAACTTTTGGAAAATATAACAATTTTCAAACCAGTATTATTTAATAAAATACTTTAATACAATTTTCAAACTAATCTTACTTAATAAAAATTACTTTAATATATAGTAAGTAGAAGAAAATGTTATACCATTATTAAAAATCATATTAAAAATAAACTATTTTGAAAATTAGCAATGCGAAATATAGTATGAATATAACAAGATATTATTTCATTACTAAAATTCAATATTAGTTATAAGATTAAAGAATTGTAATAGAGACATAAAACTAATAATAAGTTTAAAAGATTAAAGAAATGTAATAGAGACATAAAACTAATAATAAGTTTAAAAGATTAAAGAAATGTAATAGAGACATAAAACTAATAAAAAATTTAAAAGAATATCTTTGCATGATAAGACACCATATTTCCTTATAACCATATTATAAGGGGTTTCTTTTATAATAGGATGGTTTTTAATACAATTTTATGCAATGCTTGTATGGTTTGTTATATATCATATTTTAATATATTGTTTTGATGAAAAATTCATATTTATATGAAAAGTTTTAATTTTGTAATATTTGTATTTATTATTTAAAATATGTTATTTTATATTTTTAACTTAATTTGTTGAAAATATATATTTATAGAATTTAATTTTTATTAAATGTAATGTTTTGAAATATATATAAAAAAAGTCAAGGCAATATTAACACTTATGCAAATATGTATTAAAACTTTTAGAAGGTATAACAATTTTCAAACCAGTATTATTTAATAAAATACTTTAATACAATTTTCAAACTAATCCTATTCAATAAAAATTACTTTAATATATAGTAAGTAAACGCTTTAATATATAGTAAGTAAAAAAAAATGTTATACCATTATTAAAAATCATATTAAAAATAAACTATTTTGAAAATTAGCAATGCGAAATATAGTATAGTATGAAAATAACAAGATATCATTCCATTACTAAAATTCAATATTAGTTATAAGATTAAAGAAATGTAATAGAGACATAAAACTAATAATAAGTTTAAAAGAATATCTTTGCATTATAAGACACCATATTTCCTTGTAACCATATTATAAGGGGTTCCTTTTATCAATAGGATGGTTTTTAATACAATCTTATGCAAGTGATTTTAGAATTTAAAATTTCTAAAGATAAGGCTAGAATGGTTATACGTTATCTTTGTTGCATTGATTTGTTAAATGTCATAGACATTTTATTCAAATAATTGATTATAATAGATTTATATATTTTGTAATTCTTATTATCAAATGTTTTATTTAAGATTTATATTTGATGTTATTCATATGAAATATTAAATAAAATAAAATTGAAATGAAAGAAGTTAAGCAAATAATATACCATCTATATGTTGTTAAATCTTGTTAGTATGGTTGGTTTCAATAAGCCTTGCTTTACATGGTGACTCGAGTTTGAACCTCACAAGGTAGTTGGGAGGAGATACTTAAAATTCCAACCATGTTAAGGGTTTGTGTAGCTGATACCAGGTGCAATCCTTGGGTGATTTTGACGGCCTTGATTCCCTTGGGTTGTAGTTTCTTCGACCACAGTCTTGTCCCACAATTCACAAACAAACTAGCGGACAAAAAAAAAACACCATCCACATGATGACACAAGATGTGCCCTGGGAAAATCCAATATGGGAAAAACCTAGCAAGAAGGTGAGTTCTATGTCTTTTTTTTTCTTAGTTATGAAATGAAAATACAAAGAAAGTGCACTCACTATGGAGTTTCCATGATCATTGCGGCCTAAATGGTTGTTGTCATATCTTCTACTTCCTATGTTATAGTTCAATACCCCCCTCCTATATTATCTACTCGACTATGGAACACTAAAACAATAGAATAAGAAGCAAGTTCCCCTTCCCTTCCTAGCCACCTAGTACTTAACAATGCATGATAGTCATTTATGGTTTTAGCATGCCTCAACTCTTGATTGGGGTTAGGCTTTTGGACCCTCTTGAATTTTCTTGAAAGTCAACATGTAAGTAGCTCTACATGTTTAAGTATTAGGAACTAATGCGACATCCACATAGTTTCATGGTGGTAAATATGATAGGTCAACTTATGGGAGGCATAACCTCCTCATATGAACTTCAATTGAGGTGATCATATTTGTGACGTTAGGAATCTCTCAATGTGTTGAATAGCGGTGAGACGATATGCACTTCATTTACAAATTTTTGACTCTGAAAATAACCATTTAATGCCACTAATAGGCTCTAGAGGTTTCCAGACCTCAAAGATCACTAAAGCAAGACCTGCCCCTATAATGATCCCTACAAACCAATAACTCTAATTTTTCTACCCCGGAAGTACCATAATCAATGGAAAATTATATGATGATTCATTTCGAATCACACCTCTGCATTTAGGGAGGCTTTTGGTCCATAATATATTTTAGCTAAGGAGTTGAAAAAAAATTGTTTTCCCTTTACCTCCTGCATAGACTACCATTTGGCCTTGCTTGGAAGTTTTCCTTTCAACCCAACTTGTCAAAGTTCAGGTTACCCTTATTTAGTTGTTTCAGACTTAACACTTATTTAATTAAGTTTGGAATTTTTAGGAAAAATATGGACTAAAAAACCGTGAATTTAGCCTTAAAGTGTCAATATCAACCTTTCCAAAGTAGAAAATTGGGTTTTGAAAGTGGCAATATTGGGTTTGAGTGTGATTTTCTATTCCAATAATGTGTTTTTTGACTACTTATGAACCCTAAATGTGCACTTTTGTTAATTTGGATAATTTAGTCAATGCGGACAAAGACTAACCTCCCTAATTTGAATGGTTCAAATCTAGAACAAAACACGACAGAATATAAAACATTCCCTAGATCATACAATCAAAGTATTGGCTAGTGAAGATATCTCATACCTTTGTGTTTGAAGTTCATCCTTGCTAGTTTTGCTTCCCAGCTCCTTTGTTTTGATTAGTTATTTGTAGATGAAGGTAACACAAAACAATGCAAGTGAAAGCAAAAATGTACTATTGATAAGATCTAAGCAAATAGTCAAGGAGAAATGCTCTAAAGATTTAGATCGCATAAGAAAAATCTTTATGGGAAAGATAATATATTGTTGTATTATGAACAAATAATGAAAAGACTTACAACCATGCCTTGACGTTGTGAAGGTCCTTCCAATGGGTCAATTTCCTTAACTTGTCACCTTGCCTCAAGAGAATGGCTATCAAAGGTCGACACAATTTCTCCAACACTTAGATACTATGAACTCTTAACTCTCCCTCACCCATGGGAATGAGCTTCTATTTATAGGACAAAAGGGATAAGAAGGATATGCGAGATAAGGGGAGAAGGATAGGGTTAGATCCCAACAAGTAAGGAGTTCAGCTGAGATCCATCCAAATAGGAGGGTATATCCATCCACTAGGACTTCTCTCTAGAAGTTGCTTGAACCTTCCTTTTTTCCATCTGTACAGATAGTGTCGTACCCTGCTAAATATCAACATGCGACATTTAGGGGTTTCACAATCCACATGAAAGCAAGTTGCGAAATTGTCTTAATTTGCTAGAAAGCAACCTGCGACAATGAAGACTGTTACAAGTTGTCATACAACAACCTACGGAAATCCTGCCAACTAAGTTGTTTGGAGGGAAGAAACTTCATAAGTCTCATTTTCCTGGAAAGTTTTATCAAAGGTACTTCAGGGATTGTGGTAAGTTTGAAGGTACATGGTTCATTATCACGATGATGACGAAATTTTTGTGTAACGGATTACCCTTCAAAGTATGAAGCTAAAGTGAAGTGATAGCTGAAATACTTTGTTAGATGAAGGTTAAGGAAAAGAACCATCGGTCAGAATCATGTCAACAACTAACAAGGACTTTGTAGTACAATAATTTAACATATCTGAGATAAGCATCTCAATGACTCACAACATGGCTTCTGACCAATACATTGCAAATCCATGATAGTACTAACTCAGGATACGACCATTGACATACAATGTGGATCTGTAGCTAACAATGACTGAAGATAAATCATGGCTACTAGAATACAAATGTAGATCCATGATATAAAATAACACAGCCACGACTAATACCAAGTGGATCTGTGTGACAGTACATCAGTGAGGTCACCAACATGATGTCTATGTGGGAACCTACTCAAAAAATCTCCATCGCAACCTAGGTAAAGTACATAATGAGAGTCCCCAGGGTCTTCAACCTGAACCCCAAATGATACGATTCTAGCCATGTGAATAAAGGACTTGACGTTGAACATGGTATAAGCCACTCAATTATCGGTCAATGGGGTATACTGTTAACAAGTGCGAGGGAGATTACCATTGATGTCAATGATTCCCAAGGTACCCTAGTACATTCCCAAGAATGTGAATTGATGAATTGAAATCGAAAAATTGGTGGAATATTTCAATCATAGGCCAATGATGTAAGCCTACTATTGAAAGCAAGGAAAACCTGCCATTGAGGCATGCAACTCCAAGGTACTAACTGGTTTCTAAGTCTAATTCTTGGATAATGTTGAAGTCGACAAGAATAGACCCATTGAAGGAGGGACATGATGTTTCTCCCATCATCAACACAAAACAAGAATAAAGGTTTTTGGAGTTATGTCAAGTATGAAGTGACTTTAGGAATGACTTAGGGATGGACGACATGAAAGAAGGATTAATGAATGAAAAATAGGCCGACTTGAAATAGGGATTATAGGTTGATTCTCTTTTGACACAATGAGGCTCAACACAATAGAGGAATTCTCTTGAACATATTGAAATGACAATTGTCTTGGCAACACTGAGTCAACAAGGATCACAAACCAATGAGTGGACTTGTGGAGGAGTATGATCAATGAGAGACAAGTGGATTTCCCAACCTTGAACAAAAGGGTAAAAGGATGTCCATGTGCTCAAGAGTGACTCGCTGACATTAATACAGGTTCAAATACATATTCCTTCCCACATTTTCCCCATCATGATTGATGAGTACCTCTTTGTTTTTTAACGAGATTGAGGAGGATAACAGATACTCGTTATAGCTCATCCTTTGGATGATTCCAATCTCATACGTTTTACGAACCTGAGAAAGGAGGGGTTCGGTCCCATAGGGGTCCTTCGATGTTTGATTTAAAGAGTCCAAAGAAGGAAAACATTGTGATTTTTTCATGTTTAGAGAGTTTGAAAAGATCAAAAGAAGATTCCAAATGGTTATTTTTCATAAAAGCTAGTCTCCTCACTCGAAAAAGAGTAAAACAATACGAGAGAGAACTCTTCTACCCAATATTGAATAAAGTATACATTTTTCATAAATATTCAAAATGGTCCAAAAAGGGGTAAACTATCACCAAAAAGATGTCTTTTCAAGTACTTTTACGAGCGTGAAAGATACAAGTTCACTTAGCAATCTTTTCATGCTTAGGGAGTTTGAAAAGGGCTCAAAGAGAACTCCAAGGGGTTCCTTTTTTATAACAATTTTTACGAGCCTAAAAAAGTGATAAAAGTATACTCGGTAACTTATTCTCATGTATTTATGAGCACGAGAAAGAACACAGACAAAGCTCGAAACCTTTTTACTTGGTTTTTAACAAGAACGATTATGGTGTGAAAAGTACTCAAAATCTTTTTCATGTTTGAACCAGAGCACGAAAAAGTAAAAAGTAAGCTCAAAGAGTCAAAACCTTTTTCATGTTTTAACCAAAGCACGAAAAAGTAAAAAGTAATGTCAACATCATCTTACTTTTTTTATCGAGCTCGAAGATTGGTTGGAAGAATTCTGAAGGTGTTTGCTTCAATTTTTAACGAGCTTGCAACAGAGAATAAACTATGATCAGAATGGCAGTTTCATTTTTTAGTGAGCTTGAAGACGAAAAAAAACTATGCTCATAATGATGGTTTCATTTTTTAGCGAGCTTGAATAGGAAAACAAACTATGCTCGAAATGATGGTTTCATCTTTTAACGAGCTTGAAGATGAGAACAAACTATGATTGGAATGATGGTTTCATTTCTTAGTGGGATTGAAGATGAAAACAAAATATGCTTGGAATAAGACCCATTGGCAGGTTCCTTCCCAATATGATGTCCAGAAGTTGGTGCCTTGGGTAATACCCATTAAGAGGATTTTTCCCCGATATGATGCCTAGAGGTTGAAAAAATTTCCCCAACATTATCAGCAAAAGCTAGCAGCTTGAATCTAGTACGATGTCCAGAGGCTAGAGACATGCCCCCCCCTAAGCTTCATTTTTTCTTCCAACTCTTCCGCTTCACCCAACTAGACTCTCGGTTAATACTAGGAAAAGGTTCACCAGAGACGGAGGAAGAAAGATGATCAAGTGACATAGGAAGAGGAAATGAAGGTTCAAGTACTAATTCTGGTGGAAGACTCGATTCAATGGGAGGGGGATCTATTTCATTTTTTAACGAGCTTGACATAGAAAATGAACTCTGCTTGTGGTCATCTGTTTCATTTTTTAACGAGCTTGACATAGGAAGAGAACTCTGCTCGTGATGACCTGTTTCATTTTTTAATGACCTTGACATCGAAAGGGAACTATAATGACCTATTTCATTTTTTAACGAGCTTGACATAGAAAGGGAACTATGCTTGTAAGGAGTTGTTTAAATTTTTAACGAGCTTGACATAGGAAAATAATTATGATTGTGGGGACCTGTTTAATTTTTACACAAGCTTGGAACAAAAAATAACTATGCTTCAAGGGACCCATTTTACTTTTTAACGATCTTGAAACTGAATGAAAATATGATCGTGGTGGCTGATTTTATTTTTTAACGAAATTGAAGCAGAATGGAACTATGCTCGTGGTTGGTTCCTACCCAACATGATATATAAAGGTTGGTAATTCCCCCTCCCTACTTAAGAATCTAGCAGCTTAACTCAAGTATGATGTCCAGAGGTGGGAGACATGCCCCTTCATGCTTCCCCATGATGGGAAGGAGTTATCTCTTTACTAAGGAATTAAATCCGTCATGATGTCTAGAGTCGAGAGACATGGCCAACGAAGGGGGATGAACCAAAAGAACATACTGAACATTTAGGGAAGTCTAGTGGCTGGAAATCATATGATGATCAGGTTTAACCAAATAAAGTTAATCAATGGTGACGATGTTTCCATGATTAGGAAAATAAATCACTCGAAATAGTGTGGACACTACAACTTTCATGGCATAAACATAATATTGTCCAATGAGCAGATTAAAATCTAAGGGACCTTGGACTACCATAGCATCAATGCATACAATTTTCCCTCCTAAGGTGATAGGTAACTAAGGAAGGATCCCTAAAGGTCCAATAGGTCTTGTATTAAAGGCCAATATCTAATCAATGGCTGACTTCATAGCGACGTAATACTTCATCCGGTCCTAACGTATACAATTGATTGGCTATCAATTGGTAGTATGCAGATCTGACAACCAACTACTTCTTTTGGGTAGTTGTGTATCCCTCTCATTCTATGCCTGTGGAAAAAAATGTCACAATATCTTGAAAGTAGTCATCGACCATTATTATGGAAAATATCTATGCATCTGGGATATTATCTTCTAAACTATTTGGTTCTTCGCCCGTTTCCAAACGCGACAGATGTTCGGGGCCCACATTCAACCTTATGGGCTTGACAATGATCTCGAAATCATATTCCTAAAACAACAATAACCATTGACAGATCCCCCCCCCAACACTCACTTATTGACTAGATAATTCAAAGTAAAGTGGTCTATAAACATCTTAAAATGAATGCCTAACAAATAATGCCTATAATTTTGTAATGCATACACCATGGCAAGTCCTTCCCTTTTTGTCATAGTATAATTTCTCTCTGCAGTGGACAATTTCATGCTAGCAAATGCAATAGGATGGTCGATAGAAAACTCACCTGTCTAAGTGAGTACTGCACCTAGAGCGATAGATGAAGCATCGACATGAACATGCAATTCTTTTTTCCAGTCAGGAAATACCAAAATAGTTGTTGTAACCATTTTCTCCTTCAACATGTCGAGACTCTACTGGTAGTCTTCGTTCCAGTGAAACTTTGCATCCTTCTTGAGTAATTTTTCCATTGGTGCTATAATCTAAGCATAGCCTTTGATAAATTTCTTGCAATATCCTGTGTGACCCAGAGTTGTCCTCAATTGTCGAACTGAAGTAGGTGGAGGAAGATCAACTATAATAGCAATCTTTGCAGGATCCACTAACAAACCTTTCTTGCAAGTTACATGTCCCAATAATATGCCAAATGGAGCACATAATATGCATTTCTTCAAATTCAAAGATATTTGATGTTGTCTACGTCGCTGTAACTTTAACCTTAAATTCTTGAGCAACCCATAAATGGTCCTACCATCAAAATACACTTCTAGAAAGTTATGAATGAATTACTTAAACGCAGAGACAATTACGCGTGAGAAAATTGCAAGGGCATTCTTTATGCCAAAATGCATTACCTTGTACTAGAAGCAAACCCATTCTGTAACAAATGTTGTTTTATGTTGATACTCCTTAGCAATATTGATTTGATGATACCCAGAAAATCCATCTGTGAAGGAATAGGATTCTTCCCCACCAATGCTCTCAAGCACTTCGTCTGTAAAAGGAGTTGGAAAAGGGTCATGTAGAAAAACATCATTCAAATTTTGCAAGTCAACAAAAATCCTAATTTCCCCATTCTTCTTTTCTTGGACTACCATAGGACTGATCCATTATGATTCTTTGACAGGATCAATGATACCTGCATCAAGCATCCTGTTGAGATCTGCTCTGACTTTTTCCTTATATCATGTATTCAATATGTACATCCTTTGCTTAATTGTCTTCGTGCCAACTTTTAGTGGTATTTTCATTTCACCCAAGTCACTAGAAATACCTTTCATTTATGAAAACTTAGCAGGAAACAAATATTGAAATTAATGCAACAACTTAGTAATTTTTCCCACCATTTCTTATCCCAATAATCTCCTATGTTTGCAAAATTTGGATTTTCAGGAGAGCCTATATTTACCTTTTTTATCTTCAATAGATTTAGAAAATTTTCATATGTAATCTTAGGTCCCTTTAGGTCACAAATTCCTTTAGTCTCTAGAATATGAATATCCCTCGGATCATCATCCTCTGGTCCTCCGCTGATGTTATAGCACCCCATCATTTTATCCACTATCACAATCCACTGCGAAAAATTAGACACTGATCCTGGAAGTTCTTCAAAAAAAATTCCTTGATAATCTGCAGAGCCGCATCTATTGTAGGACTTTCATCCTCATAGTTGAATGTCTATTTGAAGCTCATTGTCATAGCGTCCCAATCTGCAGTTCCTTGTTGCAGTTCCAACAACGTATACCAATTCCTTAGTATAGTGTCAAGCGTATGAATGAACATATGTACCCACTCTTGCTTGGGTATATTATACCAAATTGTACTACATGTATCTAAATGATTAGCAGGGCTAGTCAACCTAGTATACTTCTCACCAATATAGGGAATTCCTTCACCAAAAAGAATTTGTAAATATCTTTGACACTGTGACCAACCAATTATAGTTTTCTTATGTGCAAACTACCACCTCGCTGGTGTAATACCCCCATTTTGACCCTTCGGATGTATTGGTTTAATGTAAACATTGTATATATGTGATGTATGATTCCTAGCGTGGAGCTCAAGGCCATGGCCCCACTAGTGAATACTTAGCTTGGTATTTCAAATTGTGCTATCCATGTGTTAGTAAGCCATGGAGAGTGTAAAAACATGTAAATGATTATAATGCAAATAAAATACCAAGGGTTTGGCTATGGATGCAACTAAATGAGGGGGCACTAGGGAGAGGTGAGGGGGTTGTGGGAATGAACCCTAGGCTACCATATGTCACCTTGGGAACCCCCTTTGACTGTCACAGCTGTCATTTAATGTTGTTGTAAGGAAGTACTTCAAAAATTTGCTCATGCTGGTGATGGAGTATGGGAAGCCCTAAAATTCATAAGGCATGGTATGGGCTCTATTTTCTTGACCCATGAGTCACCCTACCTCATGGGGGGATGTTTTCCATCATCCCAAGGCCATTGTTGAAAATGAGTTTTTCAGTTTTCATGGAGGACACAACCTGACAGTAAGAAAAAAACTAGAAATCGTGAGTGGGGAAGAAGCCATGTTTTGAAATGCTATAATCATCCATAAATTCAAGTGGAAAGAGAAATCCTATGGGGGATTCATAGACCCGAACCTTGGGGTGAAATTGAGAGGGTTGGATGCCCAGAAATCCATAGGGGAAACCCAAATCGGATCGCCTGAAAATCCAGTTGTGGGACAAAGCCTTTAGGCCGCAATTGATCCGCACCGCAGTTGGAAATTCATCGACGTTGATGCAACTTCGACAAGTTTCGAATTCGAATCGACAAGTTTCTAGTCGGACATGTTATCTCTGACACATTTTGAATTCGACACAACTCTGACAAGTCTCGACTTCGACACACCTCGGCACATTCGCACCATCGACATGTTCAACAACCTCTACTTTGACCATACCATGCACCCTTGTTGGAACAGAACGAATTAATGTAGAAAGCAGAACCCAAAGACATCCATCCATATGTTCATGAGCCTCTTCCTTGCGACACCATTGTGGGATGATGAGTATGCCATACAAGCATGAACATAATTCCCTTGTTTCGGGTTTCCAAGGCTGGCCAGATCCCGTCTCAAGGAAAGTGGTACTCTGTTACTGAAGTGACTTACAAGTTTCCTCACCTTCATGAGCAAATAATGGGGTCCATTATTTCTTAAGGAAGGAGGACTGATCCACATTGCAGTTGACAAGTCATCAATGTTGATGCAACTTCAACAAGTTTTGACTTCGACTCGACAAGTTTCCAGTTCGACAGGTTATCTCTGACACGTTCTGAATTCGACACAACTTTGAAGAGTCTCGACTTCGACACACCTCGACACATTTGCACCTTCAACATGTTCAACAACCTCACATTTCATGACATCGACAAGCAGTGTTGACATGCAACTAGTGACTGTAAAACTTTGACAAATTGTCTCTATGTCTTCCAGTTGACTGTAACGGTTGAACTGTTGAACCATTCTAACTTCTTCTTTGTAACTGAACGTAATGGGAAGGAACCCAAGCATCTCATAAATCTATATAAGCATGTATAATATTGTAACATATGATGATTTTACCTGTTTACATCTAATAGAGAAGAACAGTTCACATTCCTGCATATTGTCTACACATATTGTGTTTATCTGTGTAGTGTAATCCTGCTTTGCTCATTCTACTTATTCTTAATTGATTCCGACATAACAGAGCCAACTCATTCATTCGAACCGTTGTCCCCGTTGTGATTCCTGAACATGACCCAGATCATTGGTATCAGAGCAGACTCAAATGAGAGCATTCAATTTCATGCTTAAAGTTCCGCGTATACACTTCTCTCGAAGTTACCTGACTTACGCCGGTTCAAACTCGCTCGCAATCTCAACAATCCAAGCAGACGCTACCTCGAAAGATGACAGAAGAAACAAACAATAGACATGTAGCCGACGAGACAACAAAACTTATTGAGCAAGCTCTGGCTAGACAACGGACTGAAATGTTCACCCAATTCAACGAGATTCTCATGCGATTCGCTTTGACATCTAGAGGATCTTCGAAGAGAACTCACTCCGATAAAATCAACCCCTTCAAAGTAAAAATGAATTTGGACATACCGAATCTTGAAGGTAAGATTGACGCGGAATCTGTCGACAATTGGGTACTACAATTGGAATCCTATTACGCTGTAAATCAACTCTCTGAAGTTGAAAAGATCACCATTACATCCTTAAAGATGTCAACCTTCGTGCACTGCTGGTGGGAGAACCTCTTGACAAAGATGGAGAAAAGAGGAGACCCCATCGACACATGGGGTAATTTCGTCGAACACATCTAAAAGGAATTTTACTCGCATAAATACCTCGAGAAACAGTATAAGAAGTGGCAGCAGCTAAGGCAATGGAAAGACCAATCAGTACAAAGTTACACTGATGATTTCTATCGACTCATGGCTAGACTTAATGTCAAGAAGAAGAGAAATTGCTTGTTCTGAAGTATGTTAGCGGATTGTCCCAGTACATTCAGCAGGAGATGGAATTTCTGACTATCAATATGCTTGTGGATGCTTTCCACTACACCAACAAACTGGAAACCAAGCAGAAAGGAAAATCATGTTTCACGACAAAGCCGACATCAAGACGACAACCCGACAAGAAGGCACCAGCCAACTTCGACAAGTCGAAATATGCTCAGTCGACACCGCCAATGCCAGACCACGGTAAGAAGCCTTTTCACAAGAGGGAACGTAGAAAACAACCGCCGACCAGAAAATGGTGCAATTACCACCACTCATCTTTGCATGATATGTCTGAATGAAAAGCTCAGAATACATTTTTGACAAAGTGTCGACCTCTAACGTGTTCGACAAGATGGTGGAAGAATTTGATCCAGACACAATGACCCTTTTGACCTCAACCACTCCTGCAGCCTCCACTATCATTGACGAGGAGTAACGAGAGTGCCTATTCCATACATGGATATGGGTCCAGAGCAACCCATTGCATCTGATTGTGGACATGAAAGCCAGAAGAACTTTGTTTCTGAATATCTCGTGAAGAAACTAGGTCTTGTTACCACTCTGCATCCTCATCCTTTCAACATCGGTTGGATGAAGGATGGACAAGAACTTTGGATCACTCGACAATGCAAACTCTCCTACTTCATAAAAACTTTTGAAGATGAAGTACTCTGTGACGTGGAACCACTCTCCGAAGCCGACGCCCTGTTTGGGAAACCTTACCTCTAGGATAGACATGGAAGTTATCAGTAACGCCCTCATAAGGTGATTGTCAGAATCTGAAATCGATGGTTCAGCATACTAGAGCATTAACCTACACCCACGGTTACACTGATATCTATCAAACAGACAAAGAAGCTCATCAATCATGCTCAGAAGTTCGCATTAATCATGATCAAGCCATAACATTCTAATAATACAGTAGCAACAAGTCGAGTCACCAACAAATGCAGCTCTCGACAGAAGTAGCAAGTCAATCATATTCTTGATGAGTACTAGAACCTCTTTCAAGATCCAAACAGAGTACCTCAACATTGTCAGGTAAAACACTCTATTTAACTTGTTACTAGTTCTTCTTTGCCTAACACATCTGTTTAAAGAAGATCCATTCTCGAAAATGAAGAGATTCACAGACAGATCCAAGAATTAATCGACAAAGGCCATAACCGACCCAGCTCCTATCCTTGTGGAAGTCTAGTCGTCCTAGTTTCGAAGAAAGACGGGACTTGGCGCATGTGCATCGACTACAGAGCTCTCAACAAAATATCGGTGAAGAATCGGTACCCTCTGTCGCGGATAGACGATCTCATCGACTATATGAAAGGTGCTAAATTCTTTACTAAGCTCGACCTCAAGTCGGGATACCATCAGATTCCAATCGAGCCCTTAGATGTGTGGAAAACTGCTTTCAAAACCAAGGAAGGATTGTTTGAATGGTTAGTCATGCCTTTTGGCTTAACCAACACACCTGTGACCTTCATGCAAAATATGGATAAACTTCTTCGACCTTTCATTAGTAAATGGGTTATTATCTACCTCGATGATATATTGATTTTCAGTCGATCATGGGAAGAACATGTCGGACATCTTTGACAAGTCCTCGACACTCTCTAGCAACATCGGCTTTATCTGAACATGGACAAGTGCTCATTTGCGATGACTAACATAAAATATTTGGGGTATGTAATTGACTCTGCAGGAATTCACGTCGATCCAGAAAAACTACAGATCCTCAAATATTGGTCCATTCCTAGAAGCATTCAAGAACTAAGAAGTTTTCATGGTTTGGTGAATTTCTATTGACGATTCATACTCGGCTTCAGTCACATAGCCTGGCCCTTGAATGAGTTGACGAAGGGAAGTGGGAAAACTGTCTTCCAATGGAAAGCAACACAACAAGCAGCTTTTGAACAACTAAAAAAAAATCTCTCCACTGTACTAGTACTTGTGTTACTTGATTTGCATTAGCCCTTTGAGATTGAGACGGACGCATCGCACTATGCCTTGGGTGCAGTGATCACTCAGTCTGGTCACCCAGTCGCTTTTCATTCTGAGACTTTTAACGACACAGTTAGAAGATACTCGACGTACGAAAAAGAACTGTATGCCATTGTGCAAGATCTCAAGCAATGGAGGAATTATATCCTTGACAAGGAAATAGTCATTCTCATTGATCATAAGCCTCTACAGTTCACTCTGACACAATAAAAGTTGCAGAAAAATCAGCAACTCAAGTGGATTAATTACCTACAACAATTCCAGTTGTTGATTAAGTATCGAAAAGGAAAAGCTAATGCCGTCGCTGATTGCCTCAGTTGACCACCCATTACTCTCCTTTTGATAGTGATGAGTATGCAGGGATACAACACGACCACTTGGCCATAGTTGTATGAGGATGACAATGACTTCTCAGTAGTCTATTGACAGTTACATACCAACAAGTCGTTGACCTCAGAATTCGACTATTTCCTGAAATACACCTTGCTATACAAGCTTGGACAACTTTGTGTACCAATAGGTGAGCACTGACAACAACTCATTTGGAATGCACACTACAACAACACTGCAGGACACTTTGGAGTAGCAAAGACACTTGCTATTATGCAGAAGTATTTATTTTGGCCTACACTTAAATCCGACGTCAACAAGTACATTCGATCATGGGTGGTTTGTGCCATTACTAAACCGCCTAATCGACGTCAGGGATTGTATACACCTCTACCAGTTCCTAGTCCCATGGGAATGTATTTCTATGGATTACCTGACGGGTTATCCTACTACCAGACATCAGCATGATGTGATATTAGTAGTAGTCACCGATTTTCCAAGATGGCTATTCTCATACCATGTAAGAATACCACGAAAGCACAGTAGACCGCTTAGCTCTTCTTTACACATGTTTGGAAACACTTTGGTTTACCCACAACCATTATTTCCCATCGAGATTCCAGATTCGTCAGCATCTTTTGGAAGACCCTCTGGAAATTCCTAGACACATGACTCTCATTGTCAACAACTTTCCATCCTCAAACTGACGGACAGACGGAAGTTGTGAATCGCTTGGTAGTACAAATGCTTCGCATGTACAATCACTAGTATCGACGCACATGGAATGAAATTCTTCCATACATCCAGCATAGCTACAATCATGCTCAGCACAACTCTATAGGAAAATTCCATTTGAAGTCTGTTATGGATTTCATCCCTTAGCGCCTATCGACTTGATCAGCTCCTCGACAAAGCCGAGCGACACTGACTACATCTAGTGAGAAGTTGATAAAGTAGTCAAGTTCATAGATCAGATATGCGACATCCAGAAGCAAGCACATGAAATGTTGCACAGAGCAAGCGAGAAAGCTAAAGCCTGACATGACAAGCATCGTATTCCTCATTCATTCCAAATTTGGGATAAGGTCTGGTTACATCTCAAGAAGGAGCGCTTCACAGGCCCATTCAAGAAGCTCAAGACTTTGCGATATGGTCCATACAGTATTATTCGACAGATTGGCGAAAACGATTTCCAGTTTGAGATTCCTGCATGCTTGGGTCTGCATCTAGTATTCAATGTGGATCTACTTCGACCATACCATGCACCCTTGTTGGAACCAAACAACTTGCAAACAACAGAACCCAAAGACATCCATCCAAATGTTCAGGAGCCTCTTCCTTGTGACACCATTGTGGGATGACGAGTACGCCATACAAGGACAAACACAATTCCATTGTTTCAGGTTGCCAATGCTGGCCAGATCCCATCTCAAGGAAAGTGGTACTCTGTTACTAAAGTGACCGACAAGTTTCCTCACCTTCGCGAGCAAACAATGGGGTCCATTGTTTCTTAAGGAAGGAGGACTGATCCGCATTGCAGTTGGCAAGTCATCGACGTTGATGCAACTTCAACAAGTTTCGACATCGACACGACTTCGACTCAATAAGTTTCCAGTTCGACAGGTTATCTCTGACACATTCTGAATTCAACACAACTCTGACGAGTCTCGACTTCGACACACCTCGACACATTCGCACCTTCGACATGTTCAGTAACCTCATAGTTTGCTACATCAACAAGCAGCGTCGACATGCGACCAACGGCTGTCGAACTTCGACAGACTGTCTCTCTATCTTCCAATCGACTGTAACGGTTGAACTATTGAACCGTTCTAACTACTTCTTTGTAACTGATGGTTACCAAATCGCGACCTCATAGTCGATAGGGGTCCACCAACTGTCGATACATACTGCAGTCTCCCTGGGCATTGGCCCGGGTAGGTTTGAGCCCACCTAGCAACACCCGCAGAGCGGATGAGGTCTCACCCGAGGCGTCCAGGAAGAATAGACAGAACCATGTTTCCACTGAGGGAGGAGGCGAGTTGCGGCAGTATGATACCAAAAGCAATTCTAAATTTTCATCATGAAGTTAATGCACATCACTTTAATCACAGCATTTAACATTACAATAAAAAGATATCTATAAAATATTATTGCGGCATTCACATCATAGCGACAGAAATGGATAATTGCATTAAGACAAGACAATAACATAAGTATCGAGTGACATTACACACAGATTGCACCAAATCATCATCCTTATATTACTGTGGTAAACCAAAAGCAGTACGTAAATCTCTGCGCAACTCCCCGCATTATCTTTCTGTCAATCTCTGCATCCAACTCTATTTCTATCTTTTATCCATCGACTCTCTCCTCTCTAACACTTACAATTCTCATCTATTTATAGGCTTCTGCCAATTATAATACTTTTCCACTTTCCTAATCGACACTTATGGACAATCGACTAACTGACTTGGTCTAATGACCTAAAAACCCGCATACCGCGGTAAAATTGACTCGATATTACTAAATACATGACCCAAAGCCCGCCAACTGCAGTATACTTGATCAATATTACAAAATACATGGTCCAAGTGACCCAACACCCGCCAACTGCGGTATACTTTGGCACCAAATACTCCTTTCGCGCCTTCATCAAACGTGTCGTGGCGTCAGCAGTACCGCGATCTTACCTCATCAAACCACCTGCCAACAGGCCCCCAACACAATCTTGTGGCTTTCCCTCGAGCCATGTCGACTGTTGGACAGAGTACACATCGTGGTCCTTTCCTTGAAGTCTGCATATGGCTGTTTGACGTTCCTCACCAGCTCTTGAGCCTCCTGAGCTACTGCCTGACTGGTGACCACATCTTTGGCCGATGGGTGATCAACAAGATTATCCATGACCTGTTGTCGATACTGCTGTACTGCTAGGAGTGCTTCACTTTCCTACAACATCAGTTTCCCGACAGTGTCCTGGAATTCTTCTAACTGGGCCGCATGCAGCTTCTGGTGTTCATCTTCCTTGGTGACTTGTTGTTGCAAGTCCTTTAGCTCGCGTGATTTAGCGACTTGCTCCATTGGTGGCAAAGTTCTCATCATGGCCTTCAATGTAGCCACCTGGCCCTCCGCTTCCTGCCGGGTCTTAGTGAGCTGTTCAATTTGATCATCATGAATGATGTGGCCCCAAAACTCTACTGTTTCGGTGATGAGCCGAGTTGCCTTCATCTCTAGCTCCTCCATCTGGGTGGCAACTTCCTCAATTTCCCTTCGTCGTTCATCCAGCTTGACCTGAGGCGTACTTGGTTTCAACTGAGCCTTCAAGTGGTCGTTCTCCTGTCGCAACTAAAGAATAACAGCCCCCAGCCGCTGCACTTGGTGAAACACATCTACCTCGTTAGTGGGTTCTGAGACATGTTGATAGGTCTTCGCAATTGCTTGGTCAACCCGAACACTGTCATCCCACATGCGAGCATTTTCTGCAATAAAGAAGTCTTGTTCCTTTTTAAGTTCCTCAATGGTGTGACTGGTCTCGACCCGCTCCTGCTTAAGGCCGGCTTCAAGGTCATCCACTACTTTTCGTGCTTTAGCAGCTCTGTTTGTAAGCTCATCTTTCTTGGCAGTCATAGTTTCCTCTCGTGCCTGCAAGTGCTGAAAGCTCTTACTGATTTCATGCAGTCTATCCGCCATTTCCTGGGAGGTGCCCCTCTGTATTATCGTTAGTGCCATTGGCGATAGTGCATTAACATTGACAGTCACCTGGTCAATTGACTGCAGAAACTTTTGCAACTCCTCGTTATCGGTCACAACCGCAGTCAGGGGAATATTGACATTCATTACTCGGGGCGTGGTGCGGATCGTGACCATCTCCTACATGGGCACACTGCCAAGTTCCGTTTGTAACACAACATTACCCAGAGAATCCATACGGGCAGCAAGCGTAGAGAATCCCTCCTCCACTTTGACAGACATTTTATCGGTAGCTGCTGTGGTGGCATTGTTAATGGTCATGATTAACCAACCCAACTGCGCCTCTTCCGGTAAAGACAACCCGCTGATCGTGGCATGCTCATGGTGCTATTTTGTCCGATTTTCCTCCAGAGCACGGTCGCTATCGTCCGTAGTTGATGTTCGGATTGACTCCTGATCGGAACTATGATGACTCTGATAATCCTGAGCTGATATTCGATCCATAGGCCCTCTGGGGGACCTCCAGCATCAATTTCTGTAGGACTCATGGGCTGTCACGAAGCCTCCAACCACTCGTTCACGATGGCCTCCAAATCTGCCACTGTCACTCTATACCTTGTCTGCAACCATTGTCGATTAACATCATAGCGAGCCTGTATATGTATGACACTCAGTCGTATTGCAAAGGCCATGACCAGTGTGCCTCGTGCCACAACATTGGTGGATATCCGTGGGACCTGGGTTGCAACGTCATAAAGAATTTCTTAATACAGCCAAAACTGTAATTGGCACTCCCGGGTTCACTTAGGCTCTCGCACAACCCACAGATTCTGATAATGTGCCCCGCGTCGTTCCTTAGCAGCCAGGCAGTCCATACCCTGGTATGTATCAGGCTCTTTCCATGCAACTAGAGCAATTAGCAGCAACAACCAACTATATGAAAAAGTGCCTCTCCCCACTTGGACGTTTATGACATCCTCGATTAGCTGATTCAAAAGATATAAGGACCAATTCATCTGGATTCCTTCTGCACATTGCTCGGCGCAAGCAACTATCCCCGAGTTACATTGGTTAGGGCTACCTCCCCTAATCACCTTACAACAGAGAATCTTAATACCCGTGAGTATAGCCTGATTATTGCAGCTACTGGTGTGATAACCATGCCCATCCGATTCCAAGTCATACTTCTGTGCCAAACGATGTGCCTGCTTCCTTTCATTGGCCTTTCCTCGAAGAAACTCTACCGGATCAACACCATTCTTGGGCAAGCCGGTAATCAAAGAAATCAAGTCAACCGTGACTGGGACTTCTCTGTCGAACCATAATGAATCTCCATGGAAGCATGACAAGAGATGCTTTACACAAGAACTGACTTCCGTCAAGCGTCCGAAATGTAGCATGTTAATTAATCCCAACAGGCCGGCCTGTCGCAATCCGAGCGCCTAGTCATGTATCACTGGTTCCGGTAAATGGTGTGTCTCTTTTACATATGGTAAGGAGGCAATTTTAGGGTGGGCCACCATGTCATGGTTGTCATAGCGTACGTGCATCAGCATCGGCCCAATATCCACCGAGCACTCTAAGCCTGCTGGGAGTGCGGGCATCTTCACACTGAATTTTGGCTTTGGGGTCATCTTACGCGGGGTGGCATCCAGCCGAACAGGAGGGATGTACCCAAGAATATTACCAGTGGACTGGCCCAGCAATTGGGAAGATGTAGTGGCAGGGCAATTGGTCTGTCCCACCTGCTTTGTAACTCCGCTAGCCACCGCAGATCGAAGTAACCTCTTACTCTTCGGGGATTCAGAAGGCTGACCTCCTCGGTGCTTCTTAGCATTAGTTGATGTGCCCACCGACATGTTGGAGACCTCAGCTCCAAGATCAACAGTGTCCAAGAATGCACCTTCTCGTTCTATAACAACTGGAACAAATGGAGACTCTACTTCACTGCTAATGTCCACTATCTCCAGTTCTCCTGGCATACCTCACCACTCGTCATAATATACCTAATAGTAACTTACTGAAATCACAATAGCGCTACACAACAACATGGATTGCTAATTTCTCAGTGTCTTCTGCCCAACGCTAAACCTTGCTTATAACATCGATCCAAACCGACGGTAATCATGACTAAATCATGCATTAACTCAACCGAATCATTGTATTAATGAGGGAAATCCACCGGTGATCTTATCCTCCCCTCAGCTGTATCCACCATTAATACCCATGATTCAAACGCGTCATTGTTACTGGACAATCCACTCGACCGGAGGTGAGCCGGATCTCCCTAGCTCAATGCGAGTCTAGAACAAATAGAATAGACTACAAACACGTTTCCTAGATCTACTTAAGGATCAAGTACTAGATGTCTTACCTCTTTGATTTCGCTATCCTTTCTCCCGAATGTTTCTCCACGTCCTGAGGTCGTCAGATCGAAGTTGCAAGACCTATTAAGACATAGAAAAGAGAAACGAGTAAAGAGCATCTATACAATAAGAGATCTATGTAAACAGTTAAGCTGGTAAACAACACAACATCATCACACATTAAGAATGATATTGGTGGAAAGCATTTGTATTACTGCAAATAGAGGAGTACATGATAGAGATATAGAACTACAACCAATGACTTAATGTAGCAGCCCTTCTCCACACAAGCCAATTGCCAAGCACTTCCAAGGAAGCATGACTTCTCCAAGAGGTGAGTAAAGGTGTCCCAAGAGAGATTTCACCAGCATGTAGATACCATAGTGTTCCCCCCTTTGGTATGGGAGTGAGCCTCACATATATAGGACTAAGTGGATGAGGTTATGGATAGGATAGGATGAGAGATGGTAGGAGAGAGATAGGGGATCCTCCCAATGAGTTAGGGGTTGAGTACCAGCTCTCCAAGAGATCAGGGATAAGCCCCCAAATGGGCAAGCTTCGAGAAAGATCTCGAAATGGCTATTTTTGCCCATTAACAGACATCGCTGCACCTTGCTATAGAGAAACCTGCGACGTTGCATGTTGCTAGTGTGCAACCTATGACGACCTCTGAAAAGGGTGTACAAACTAAGTACAAATCCTCCAAATGAGCACTTGGTCCAGATAACTTTAGGGATGTATACACTAAATCATGATGATGGGTAGATTTTAGGTGTAACAGAATGCCCCCCAAAGCATGAAGTTGTTAAGGATGTACAAGTGATGTGCTTTGATAGAAATAAAGGCAAAAGACTTATCGGATGAAGGACATTGCTGCAGTACAACTGACTTTGAACTCACAATCTCATATGTAGTACAACATGGTTGCCGACCAATACATTGCAGATCCATGGGAGTAATGACTGACTGAACAAAATCATGGCTACTAGGCACAAGCGTAGATCCATGATGAGATGATAACATAGCCACGACCAATACAAAAGTGGATCAGTGTAATATGACTCAATACAAACTCCATCGCAACCTGGGTAAAACATGACTCCCCAGGGTCTTCAAGCTAAACCCGCAATGATACGAATCTATCCATGCGATTACAAATGTCTTGACGTTGAACATGGTAGAAACCACTTGATTACCGGTCATTGATGTGAACCGTTAACAAGTTTGAGGGAGATCACCATTAATGTCAATGATTCCCAAGGTATCACAGTACATATCATCGAGCGTGAATAAATGAGTTGACATCGAACGCAAGATGAAATTTCTCAATCAAGAGTCAATGATGTAAACTCATGATGAAAGCGAGGTGACCTGCCATTGAGGCATGCATGACCAAGGTACTTGACTGGTTTCTAGATTCAATCCTTGGATGATGAGTTGAAGTCGACAAGGATGAATTTGTCGAAGGAGGGCCATAATGAATCTCCCATCAATCGACACAAAACATGACAAAAGCTGTGTAGAGTGGATTGGATGGTACAATAACATGTGAGACTGACTCAAAGTAACAACGGCATGATGACGTGTGTACTGATTGAAAATAATGAGTGATGAATGTGTTCTTGAACATGGGCATTGCATGACTTGGCAGTATTGACATGAGAATGATGCAAAATTCTAATGCAACTGATAGTGGAAGCTTTCTTCGAATGACTCAGAGGAGTAACAGGACTCAAAAAGTAAGTGAGGACTCATGGACAAACAGATGACCCAAGTATTGGTATGCAAATGCAGATGAGTGCCATGTTCAAGAACGACTATATACTACCACTAAGGTATGTAACACAAACACTTTCCTTTTTCCCCATCATGAACGATGAGTGCCTCATGTGTTTTTTAACGAGCTTGATGAGGGTAACCAGATGCTCGGTATAGCTCATCTCATAGATGAGTCCAATCCCAAATATTTTCCAAACCTATGATAGGAGGGGTTCGTCCCATGGCAGGCCCTTCAATGCGAAAATTTAACGAGTTCATAGAAGGTAAACTTGGTCATCATTTCATATTTAGAGAGTCTGAAAAGAACTAAAGAAGACTCCAACGGTCTTTTTTCGTAAAGTTAGCCTCATCACCCAAAAAAGGGTAAAACAATGCGGGAGAGGACTCTTCCAGTCATGATTGGCTGGAGTATTACTTTTTTCGTAATTAGTGCCCCGTGGTCCGAAAAAGGGGAAACTATCACCAGGAAGACGACCATTCAAACACTTTAACAAGCCTGAACGCGACAAGTTCGCTTGGCAATCTTTTCAATATTAGGGAGTTTGAAAAGAGCTTAACTATGGACTCTGGGGGGTGTCCTTTTCCATAGGAGTTTAACGAGCCCGGAAAAGTGATAAATCATAACTTGGTACTTGTTCTCATGATTTGGTGAGTACGAGAAAAAACGAAGAGTAAACTCATCCTCATGCAATAATTATGACTTAACCAAAAACAATAATGACAAAACGTTCAAAAGAGTGTTCATACCTGTAATTACCATTGGTAATGTGAGAAACACTACAAAAGACCACTTTACGACTCATGTACACTAGAGAAAGTGTCAAATAGCCCCAAATATAATGACAAACGGTCAAAACTATAGTAAATGGCCCAAAAGCATCAAAATATTTGAAAAGGAATATTCCATTTCATTCTATAAATAGAAATATGGGCAAAAAATAGAAACATTGTTCAAATTGCCAATTTGGGTGGAGAAGTACCAATTTGAAGCCAAAACTTCCACTGCCAATTATGGGAGCTACGATCCGCCATTTCACTAGCCATCCGGACTAGGTAGGCCTAAATCTTAGCCAACAACTTTGTAGTGGTTTACTTTTTGCATTTTTGTCCATTTTTTGAGTTTTTTGATGATTTGGGGAGGGGCCAATGCGCCCTCGGCTCGTCGCAAGTGGCCCTTTCGAGACTTGCGATGAGCCTGGGTCGTCGCAAGCCTAAAAAATGAGACCTGCGACGACGTCGCGCAGTACCTGAAGGTACACTGCGACAACGAAAACTTAAATCCCAAACATCAAACATGCTCCAAAAAATGAGTTTGTGCAAGTTGGAGAAGGACCTAACATGCTTTAAATGCCCCTTTTGGCAGGTTCCCAGCAAGCAAAGATGGTATTAGAGTGGCGAGAGAGAGAACATGAAGTGGAAGATGAGCAAGCCGCAAACGATCCACAATGTGTGGCTACTTTGCGAAACTGTGGGTTGCTCAAATTCTTCGAGATACAGGGGTTGAGAGCCCAAATCCCATTCTTGACACACATGTTACAGAGTTGGGATGCAGCCCAACAGTACTTTGTCATAGGTGAGCATATCCTCAATATTGACATTGAGGACATATACTTTCTGACCGGTTTGTCCCGAAGAGGGGATGCCGTACAACTCACTGGGACACGGGCCAGTAAACGTACAGTTGAGGACATGGTGTCATAGCACTGTGTTGCTACTTCTCGTCCTTCCAGCGGGAAGATACTCATCAGAGATGTGGTGAGTCATCCACTAAGGACCATACAGCTCACTATTACTAGGGTGGTGGGTATCCAAGCTCCACATATGGCTACTCAGACTCAGATGTTATATGCCGAAGACTGTATGTCTCCCATGGTGCTTCTGGTCATAAGTGAGGACCAGATCACCCTCGTTAAAGATACGAGGTTCAACCGACTTATCGTATTGGGCCTTGATGCATTTCTTATGCGCTTCATTAGCAAGAGCGGCATCACGACGAGACTCGTCAAGTTGGGCTAGGTGTAAGAGACGTTCTTCCTCAGCAGTAGTGTTAGGAAGAAGTTTGACCCCGAGCTGTAAAGACGAGATTTTGCACTCTATCGGTAGAACAACCTCCAATCCATATACCAATTGGAAGGGAGTGAAGCGTGTGGTGGTTTTAACGGTATTTCGGTAGGCCCATAATGCTGAAAAGAGCATATTATGCCGGTTGGACTTTTGTGTCCCTACCATCCTCTGGATCATAGTTTTCAAGGCCTTGTTAATTGCCTCGACCTGTCCATTGGATTGAGGGTAGTAGGGTGTTGAGTTTTCATGGTGAAAACCCAACCTATCGCTCAATTCATCAACCATATGGTTCTGAAAGTGAGAACCATGATCGGTAACTATGGCTTGCGGAACTCCAAACCGCGCTATCACATGATTAAACATGAAGAGTGCGGCAGTTTTGACATTGTTTTTCTATGTAGGCATAGCCTCGGCCCACTTTGTGAAGTAATCCACAGCTACGATGATGTAACTATGCCCCCCGACCGAGGTAGGCTTACAGTGCATAAAATCGATGCCCCATTTTGCAAATGGGCCAATGACAATAACCAGATGTAGTGGGGCAAGATGAGTGCGCTTCTTCATATGGAAGTGTTGGCAAGGAGGACATTTTTTAACGGCCTCAATACAATCTTTGAATATAGTAGGTCAGTAATATCCTGCGTGCAAAATCTTCTGGGCTGTAGCCATCCCAGATAGATGACCGCCACATGCCCCAGTGTGATAGTCATTCAGAACGTGTTCAACCTCATCATGAGGGAGACAACGTCGAATGATTGAATCGACGCCATGCTGATACAAAGTATCATTGATGATTAAATAATACTTTGCATGGTGACGAACCTTACGATGATCATCGCGGGAAAGTTGAGGATCGAAGCATTGGGTTTGAAGATACAACGGAATATCTCCATACCAGGGGTCAGTCGTACTGATGAGAAACAATCATTCATCTGGAAATGAATCATTGTGCTCAACTTCTGCATCAGGACGGGGATACTTGCCCCCAAGCACTTGACGTCTTAGTACATGGTACATGGGGTTTGAGTCAACAATGATAATGGTGGTGCGGAGGAAGATGTAATGACGGAACTTCTGGACGACAATGACTGCCACAAAAGCAAGTTTTTCGACATGTGAGTATCTAGTTTCAGTGTCAGCTAGACCCTTACTTGCATAGTATATCACATGTTCCTGAGCATTTTGATCCTCCTGTACCAAAACCATGGCGATAATGGTAGCAGAAGCGGTGAGATATAAGATGTAATCTCGATAATAATTAGGTGGTTGGAGCATAGGGGCATGCGTGATGGCATGTTTGATACTGTCGAAGGATTTTTGAGCTTGGTTGTTCCAAATGAACGGGACGTCCTTCTTAAGCAATCTCATATAGCCCTGAGTTTTCTCCACGAAATTGCACACAAAACGTCTTAGGTAAGTCGCCTTCCCTTGGAGACTTTGAAGTTTCGTAACATCAGTCGGGGATGGTAGGTTGATGATGGCCTCCACCTTTAAGGGATCAATGCGGATTCCATCCTTCGAAACGATAAATCCTAAGAGGCGTTCAGACTCAACGCAAAAGATACACTTGTGAGGATTCAGACAGATATTGTACCATCTACATCTGAGGAAAATGGCCGTTAGATGATTGATGTGGAACTCATGCTGCTTTGAATGAGCAGGGACATCGTCCAAGTAAGGTCCCACAAAGTCCTTAATATAGTGGAAGGCATATGACATGGCCCACTGAAACATGGCGCTAGCATTTTTAAGGCCAAATGGGAACTTGCGATAAGCGAATGTACCCCATGGGCAGATGAAAGCCGTCTTATGTTGGTCGGCTGGGTTGATCTCAATTTGGTTGTAACCAAAAAATCCATCCATGAATGAGAAGATGACGCTTCCGGCACAGTGTATCGTACATCTCAAAGGGGAAACCATAGCAATAAACAAGGTTTGGTCCTTTTTTGTGAAGACATGATGTTTCATTTCATTTTGTGTGTTGCTGAACACAATTGACAAGGGATTCATAGTCATCACTTTGGTTTCCTGCAATTATGGATGATGATTCAAGTGTGCAAGGATCTTCATGATTTTCCCGATGGAATGCGGGTGCACGAAGCTGCACCGGACGTGGATTCCATGTAGTTAAGAAGTTGTAAAAATATGTTTTTGCATCTTCCACAGCGAGAGGATCCTCCCAGTCAAGGCTGTCCATATTGGGTGCGTCCTCCAACCAAAGGAATCCGTGTATATGAGAAGAACCTCTATAATTCCATTCATACCTATATAAAGAAGGGTAGAAAAGTAGTGAGGAAACAAGTGGAATTGTAAAATGTTAGAAGTAAATAAATGCAACAAATGAGAGGGGGAAAACGTGCACCAGTAATCTTTTGTCTGAAATGTGTTTTGAAGGACCTCTTTAAGGAAGATGGTGAATCTATGGTGCATGTACAGAGACATAATATGCGGATTAGTTGTAATGTTATGAAGTCTCCATTGGAATTGTGTAGGAAATGAAGTTGGAGGATGGATAGGAATGAGCATGTGAAGGTCATTCCATTTGGTTTCACCTGCACAGGGTAAAAAATAAGGTTGGGCTACCAAGTTGTGTGATCATATCATATAGTTCACCTCGTCTTTTGTTCCAAAAAGAGAGTGTGCCACGAAGACTAGATCCAAAGTGCATGGCATGGTCATCTACATGATAATCAAGCATTTGGTGGAGTTGTGTGTGCATGGCCAAGACAGTTGCGGGGAGGGTGTCTTGTAGGTTACATTTAATAAAGACATAAGCAGTGCACTGCTTGGCTCCAATGTCGGATCATAAGGTTGTACAAGTAGTAGTGAAAGAAAGGGTGTTTCGCTAACCTATTATCATGATATCACATAAGGTGCAAAGCATATTCTTGCATGCCAATTTCATGAAGATGTGGTTACTTCAACATGGCAACCCTTGTGGGGAATAAGCTTCGAAATGCCATAGAGAGGAGGCCTTCTCTATTGTATTCATTGATTGGGAAAGGTTAATGGGGGGCCATTCAATGGAACTTGTTGGGGTTCCAGAGCTCAATGAGGCAAAGCGTCTGATTTCTTCAATCTCAGTGCGGGAATCTGGGAGGGAAAAAATGAAGGAGGAGGTTTGGGGGTTTGTTGCAGTTGGCAAGAAAGGAGTTGTATCATCATCAGGGGGCAAGGGTACTTTGAGGTCTGGTCCAGGGTTTGTGGAATGTTGAAGAAGGGAGGACACATCTATGGGTTGAAATGGAAAAGCATTTAATATAGGGTGGTTAAGTTGGAAAATCCTTGTAATATGGGTCATTGGACATTTTGAATTCCAATGTAGCTATGACATTTGAACGACAATGAATTCATAAGGCTTGTTTGCAACATTTAATTTCCGAAAAACAAGGATGTCCAAGTCTGGAAAGAGGCATGGAATCGAGAAGTCTATTGTGGATATGTCTTGGGGGAAACTAATAGTATGACCGAAGTATTTGTATTTCCCACCGTGCACATGTGTAACTTGAAGTATTGGGTTGACACGAGCAATTAGCATTTCTTCAATTTGAGTTAGCCTTGAAAGTATGGATGGTTGGTTTCGAGGGTCCATGTTGTTTTCTATGGAGAATCAATTCCCATGACATTCTTTAGTATAGCGAGAACATGTACAGATGCCATTTGAAAACTTGGTTTTAATGCCTGGATAGGATTCCTTGCATATAGAGCAAACATGCATTGGGTGGAGGCGATAGAGTTGTTTACGAAATCAGCATTGCACATCTGTTAAGGGGGAGTTGCATGGGGTGGTTGGAGGGGGGAGGTGTAGTGGAGGTGTGCATTGGTGGAGTATTGAGGTTTTCAAGTGGAGGGGGGAAGGGCATGGGTGCCACGTTGATGGTGGCATGTCTTGATTGATAAAGAAGTCGTCTCTGCATGTTGAAGCAGTCTTTTGTGTGCTTATACAAAAGCCTTCTACGTGCATTTATTTGTTCACTTCCATTATCGGAAGACATAGGTATGTTGAAGAAAAGTAGCTTCTGTTGAACCTGGATGAGACATTAATGGGGTCATGGAGTGTTATAAATGCATAATTGAGAAAAAAAAATGGATGCACATGTATTAACATAAAGAAATGAATAATACATAGCATAATGTATTTGTGAATATACAAATAAAGTACACGTGAAAGTGTTGCAATAAACAAGGTGCAAAGCATGTGTGGATACATGTGGAGCATATATATGTATGTGAGAAGTAAATAGGAAGAAGCATAGTACATAAAAGAACAACATAAATGATGTATACATGTAAGAAAACTTGCATTTTTGGTTGCACACATATAGATAAATATAGTGTATGTGAACCAATTTAAGTCATAGTTAAAAAGAGATGCAGTTTAATGTCTGCGACACCATATAGAGTAATATGAGCATAAACAAAATAGTAGCTAAATACATTAAAGAGCTAGAAAAAAAGTGACATGATATAACGGTATATTAGAGACGACGGGAAACATGATGGGTATGATTTGTTAGTGCCTGTATTTCTTTGAGGAGGAGGGACAATGCAGAGGCATAAGGAATCTCTTCAGAGTTGACAGTGGTTGTTTTCAATCTTGCAATGGAGTTGAAAGTCTCTGTCTTAACAGATAAGGTGAAAAGGTATTGGCGTGAAGTTAAGTGTAGAAATATTTCCTTTACGATCGATGCTTCAGTGGATAGGAGGCACAAATATTTTGCAGAGATGCATAGCAATTGATTCACTACATCATCAAAAGATGTTGCTCTAGTGAGCTATATGGTGTGGTCATGTAGCGATAGCTTCAAAATGTACCAATAATCACACTCTGGGAATTCACCGGTGCACTTGTTGCAAAGCCAAATGTTGAAAGTTTAATGCGAAATTTTCTTCATGCATTGTATGCCATCAACAAAGAGAGGGAATGCAAGGAAGTGGAAGTCATCCATGTTAATGTCAACGATGGAAGCACGTGCAAAGAACCAAAGTGCCTTCTGAGAGGGATGCATGCTTTGCAAGTCCAAAATTGTTTTCTTTGGGTGTGGTTGGGATGAAGAGCCTGCATATTTCCGACTCAAGGATGGTGAAGCCGCACAAAATCCATTGTCATTGAACCATTGCTGAAGGAGGTGGTTTGGCTCAATATCTGGCTTAATAAGCAGGGTAGTACTAGAAACACTACTAATTGTTTTGTCATTGAATTCTGTAAGATGAACGCCCTTGATTGTGAGAACTAGGGGCAGATCGGAGGAGTACAATGAAGCAAGTTGAGATCCCTCATTGTGGAAATGATGGCCCCAGAATGTGACATTGATGCTGAAGCATGACGTGTCTCTAAGGCCAATAGTTCGCTTAATTGTTTCAGAGCCATCTCTCTTCTGAATTGTCGATGCAGGGGAGACATAGATGACCATGTGTAATGTCCCTTGTTAGGAATTTTATTAAAATGGCAATTTTTCACTTTTTTCCCTAGTTTGACCTTTGACTAGTTTTGATCTCTAGGTCCCAAATTTGCCCCAAATGATCCCAAATCTTCTGAGAAGGTATATGAATGATATTAGAACATAAATATGTGTTTCAGGGATTCCTTTGGACCTTTAAAATACTTCTTCAAATCCTTTTTCAATTCTGATCAATGTAGGTAACTTTACTAGTGATTTCCCTTTGACTAGTATTGGTCTCCAGGTCTCAAATTGACTCCAAATGCCTTCAAATATTCAAGGAAGGTGTATGAATGATATTATAACTTGAATATGATTTTTATGGATGAAATATGGCCACCAAAAGACCTCTGCAAACTCTCTTAATATTCTGGACCAATTATGCAATTTTACTAGTAATTTGGGGTTCAAATCCCCATGGGGTAAGCACTGAAAATGGCTTCCCAAATGACTCCAAACCCACTCAAATTTATGAAAAGAGATATGTAAGGTGTTAATTATGTTATTAAAGTCTCATATGCACCATTAATGGATTATTACAATTGTTCTCACCCTCTCCAATTCAACTGCAAAAATCCCCAATTCGACCCTTGGGGAAATGGCACTATTTCACCTCCCAATACAACTAAACTGAGTAAAAATGATTCAAATGCTCTAGTATAGTACATGAAACTTATAGAAGACATCCATGGAAATATATTTATCACAAATATATCAGAGAATCATCCATTCATTCGAAATCATCATCATTACATTGATTCACAACAAGGTAGTGGGGAAATGACACTGTTCTTTCATTAAAATTGAGATTTATACATTTCTACTTGGAATTTCGACCTGAAACTTTCTGTAGATGAAGAACAGAGTATTTAATTCATATTACAAAAGAAATGGGGCATTAAAAGCTTCCCCAAAGAGTACAATAGCTCACCAAAAACGCCCTCCCTCCAGGATCAAGAATATGCCATCAAAACTGGAAATGGTTGAAGGAGTGAGCTACAATAGAAGAAACCATGAGCCACCCTGTAGATTAAACCTACAAATAAAGACTCCATTAAAGCTCCAAATGAAAGGTCTGAATGGCCTTTCCAATTACCAACTTGGATGGGAATCTTTCACCCTCGAAATTGGCTAAGGCAAGAAACTAGTCATCCACTAGCTCTCCCTCTTCACAAATGCAATTGCAAATTCTACAAATGATCAAAAGCTATTCTCATACTTCATTTCTACATTTTATAACCAACATTAGCCTTCTAAGGGTCAAAATCCTCTCAATAGATTCAATAGATTTCCATTTAGGAAATATTCCACATTTGCCACTTGTCTCCTAGTTCCAACCTTCCATCTTCTCCCAAATTCGATTTTGAGTCTCTTTGGATTCTCCAACTCCCAAATTCGCCTTCTTTGAGCCTATTTTTGGGGCTGACATGTCATAGTGGTCAGATGTCAGAGGTCAGGTCTGCAATTTGTCATAGTTGTCATAGATGCTCCATCATTGCTGTCTTAGGGGCTAGGGAATCTAGCCCAAGTGTCCACAAACTTCCACTTTGACTCTTTATCTTCCATGGAGGTTACCAATCCTTCCCAATTCGACCTAAGATGCTCAATTACATGTGTTATGACTTACCAACTCACCCAAGAGTGTTCACATTCCCATTAATTCGAATTTGCAAAAGAGAGATACCATGTATTATGAAAAATCAAGCTAGTGTGGGTCCCACATCCTCCATATGTCTCCAAAACCATTTGTCACCTAGGATTTATCTTGAATTTGTTTATTCACTCTATTTATTAAATAATTGAACCCTTCTAATGTCTAAACATCATTTATTATCCCCCTTATTCCAAATCCCAAAGCTTCCACCCCAAATCTAGGAAACTAGTAATTTTCCTCCTTGGCAATTATTTGACCCTTAACATCAATTTTACAAACTCTAATGAATATGGATAATGTGATTAGGCCATTGTGACCCAATTCCAAATTTGGGACATGACAAATCCTCCCTTCCCAATATTGCTTGTCCTCAAGCAATTTCAAACATGGGTGTTGAAGAACATGCTTTCTGTATAATTCTTTGAAGTTGCCATTGAATTGCCAAACCTTGAGTCTTTGAGTTTCCATGAAGATTTTAGAGATGAAACACCATGCTTTCTGCTGCACTACTCTGATAAAAATCACTTTATTAAGTGGGAAATTCATCTCCCATACTTCTTGTTTTCCCCCAAAAATTGAAACCAATGAGATAAAAATTATTCCAGGGTCCCATTGCTTGTATTGCACCCCAACAATGAAGAGTGCTCTCCAACCCACACCATCAGATAAGATGATTCCTGGATCTCATTTTCTTGTATGCATTCTTCCAAACATCATGAGTACAAAATATATGTCATCAAAGTACATAACTACATAATGAAAATGTACATCAAGGAGGTGCTTCATCAAATAATCATGAAAGTGCTTGTACCTCCAAGCAAGTAGACCACGATTTTCAAAGTGCATACAAGCTTCAAGTGATCAATCAAATCTGCTCCAATGACATAGGTGAGGATCCCATGTCCTATAATGCTGCTCCAAAAGGATGTGATATGCATCAAAATATTCAACCATGTATTCTTTCATCCAAGAAGTGAATGAAGAATCTCCACTAAAATCTGAACCAAATAATGAGCAGAAAAAACAAGGAGACTTCAAATGACTCAAAGAAGTCTCACCCATACATCCATGAATGTGAGAATCATAAAGATGTAACAAAGTATGTGGTTTCCAACAAAAATGTTCTCCCATCATAAATCTATTCACCCAAGTGTTGGATGAAGTTCCTCTAACATCAAGTGAACCCAGTGTTGAGCAAGAAAAACCATGAGTCTTCAAGTGACTCAAATCCATATCATAGCTGCATCCATGTAGATGTGAATCATCATAAAGTGACAAATTATGCTGCTGCAAATGTGAATAAGAATGTGCTCCAACCATGTCATCATAAAAGTTAAATCTAGGAGTTCCATACTCCTCATGAGGCACCATCAAAAAGAACCCTTTCACCCATACTTCATTGAGACTAATACTGCAAAACATGGAATTGTAGGATGTATGAGAATGTACTAACTCACCCAAATGATCAAAAAGTTCAGAAGTTTCATCATGGGAAGGATCCATGTGGGTATTATCATGCAGCTCCTTCAAAAGTGGGAAACCTTTGTCATAGATTGGTTCCAATGTAGAGGAATCATGCTCTTCTAAATTGCATAAGCTTCATCAAGAGACAATTCAAGTTCCTCTTCCATCACATCAAGTGTTTGGATCTCTTCAAGTTCATATTCAAACACATTAAGCACATTCAAATTCCCACATTTCTTATGATCCACCATGTCATGAGAATCCTCCAAACAATCTACCATTTGACAATCTGAAACATAGGAGGAAAAACAAGTATCTTGCAACTTTTCAAGAAGTTGTTCATTTTGAATTGTGAGCTTATGAATATCCTCATTATTCTTCAAGTATGCATCATGTAACAATTCATTAAGCTCAAACAAATGGTTTCTATCAAAAAGCAAAGACATGAAATTACCTTTGATGTGGCACATTGCTCTTTGAATCTTCTCCATGTCTTCAAGGAAGGATGTTTCCTCCAATGAAGTAGCTCTCCAACAAGAATTTGACACCAATGCTTGAGTGTCATGGAGAATGCTGAGGGACTCTTGGATCTTAATTTCATTAATCTTTAAGTACCCTTCAAGAAAATGAGGCTCTTGCAAATGAACCTCCTCATCTTCTTCAATTTTGCTTGGACCAACTTCATGAAGCTCAAGTGGTGATGGGGAAGTTGATCTTGGTTCTTCTTCAACTGCTACAAGGTCTTGATTATCATGCTTAATGGAACTTGGGCTTGCAGCAACACTTTCAAAAGTGATCTCTATGTCACCAACATAGAGGTGTGAGCACCCATCAGTAGGTACTCCTTCATAGTTTAAGCATCCATCAGTAGATGCTCTTTGGTTCATGTCTAAGCTAGAAGGTGTCTCGAAATGATCTTCCATATTTTCAATAGAATCTTCTGCAAGATCTTGTGATGTCTCTTCATTTTTATCCTTCAAGCAAGATGATGCATTTTGCCCCTTGTTTTCCTTATGATCAATATCTTTAGAATCTCTTTTTGAAGAATTCCCAAAAGCTCTCCTCAAGTGGGACATAATTTCATGCACACATGTATGATACTCACTCCAAGGTTCTTTACAAGAAGGGCATAAACCTTTCTTTACTAAATCCACATCTTCATTTTTGGGCCTATTTTCAAAAACATGTTCAGCAAAGTACTCAAAAGACATGGCATTTTGTGTATTTTTGCTAAAAGCAAGATATTCTTGATATTTTTGATATTGTTGGGGCAAGGTTTTATATTTTGCTCTCAATCTTTGGAACTCACTCATAGAATTATCCTTGGTTGGTGTGACACACTCATATTCATCAGATTTAAAGTCATAAGAATAATCTTCATTTCTCTTGAAATTGTAAGAAGTGTTGCATGATGGCACCTCTTCCTCGTACCATTCACATTCTGCTTCATATTGCTCATAAGCATCTGCATATTCCTCATAAGAATTGTACTCATAGGATTCATCATAATAGTAAGACATGGCTTCCAATTATTCTTGAATGTATGTATCTAATACACAGGTGCAAGGACCATGCTCTGATACCACTGTAATGTCCCTTGTTAGGAATTTTATTAAAATGACAATTTTTCACTTTTTTCCCTAGTTTGACCTTTGACTAGTTTTGATCTCTAGGTCCCAAATTTGCCCCAAATGATCCCAAATCTTCTGAGAAGGTATATGAATGATATTAGAACATAAATATGTGTTTCAGGGATGCCTTTGGACCTTTAAAATACTTCTGCAAATCCTCTTTCAATTCTGATCAATGCAGGTAACTTTACTAGTGATTTCCCTTTGACTAGTATTGGTCTCTAGGTCTAAAATTGACTCCAAATGCCTTCAAATATTCAAGGAAGGTGTATGAATGACATTATAACTTGAATATGATGTTTATGGATGACATATGGCCACCAAAAGACCTCAGCAAATTCTCTTAAGATTCTGGACCAATTATGCAATTTTACTAGTAATTTGGGGTTCAAATCCCCATGGGGTAAGTACTGAAAATGGCTTCCCAAATGCCTCCAAACCCACTCAAATTTATGAACAGAGGTATGTAAGGTGTTAAGTATGTTATTAAAGTTTCATATGAACCATTAATGGATTATTACAACTGTTCTCACCCTCTCCAATTCAACTGCAAAAATCCCCAATTCGACCCTTGGGGAAATGGCACTATTTCACCTCCCAATACAACTAAACTGAGTACAAATGCTTCAAATTCTATAGTACAGTACATGAAACTTGTAGAAGACATCCATGGAAATATATTTATCACAAATATATCATAGAATCATCCATTCATTCGAAATCATCAGCATTACATTGATTCACAACAAGGTAGTGGGGAAATGACACTGTTCTTTCATTAAAATTGAGATTTATACATTTATACTTGGAATTTCGACCTGAAACTTTCTGGAGATGAAGAAAAGAGTATTTAATTCATATTACAAAATAAATGGGGCATTAAAATCTTCCCCAAAGAGTACAATAGCTCACCAAAAACGCCCTCCCTTAAGGATCAAGAATATGCCATCAAAACTCGAAATGGTTGAAAGAGTGAGCTGCAATAGAAGAAACCATGAGCTGCCCTGTAGCTTACACCTGAAAATAAAGACTCCATTAAATCTCCAAATGAAAGGTCTGAATGGCCTTTCCAATTACCAACTTGGATGGGAATCTTTCACCCTCGAAATTGGCTAAGGCAAGAAACTAGTCATCCACTAGCTCTTCCTCTTCACAAATGCAATTGCAAATTCTACAAATGATCAAAAGCTATTCTCATACTTCATTTCTACATTTTATAACCAACATTAGCCTTCTAAGGGTCTAAATCCTCTCAATAGATTCAATAGATTTCCATTTAGGAAATATTCCACATTTGCCACTTGTCTTCTAGTTCCAACCTTCCATCTTCTCCCAAATTCGATTTTGAGTCTCTTTGGATTCTCCAACTCCCAAATTCACCTTCTTTGAGCCTATTTTTGGGGTTGACATGTCATAGTGTTCAGATGTCAGAGGTCAGGTCTGCAATTTGTCATAGTTTTCATAGATGCTGCATCATTGGTGTCATAGGGGCTAGGGAATCTATCCCAAGTGTCCACAAACTTCCACTTTAACTCTTTATCTTCCATGGAGGTTACCAATCCTTCCCGATTCGACCTAAGATGCTCAATGACATGTGTTATGACTTACCAACTCACCCAAGAGTGTTCACATTCCCATTAATTCGAATTTGCAAAAGAGAGATACCATGTATTATGAAAAATCAAGCTAGTGTGGGTCCCACATCCTCCATATGTCTCCAAAACCATTTGTCACCTAGGATTTCTCTTGAATTTCTTTATTCACTCTATTTATTAAATACTTGAACCCTTCTAATGTCTAAACATCATTTATTATCCCCCTTATTCCAAATCCCAAAGCTTCCACCCCAAACCTAGGAAACTAGTAATTTTCCTCCTTGGCAATTATTTGACCCTTAACATCAATTTTACAAACTCTAATGAATATGGCTAATGTGATTAGGCCATTGTGACCCAATTCCAAATTTGGGACATGACACCATGCCAATAATATCAACTATGGAATTTAACAGTGAAGTTTGAAGGTCATTGATTGTTTTAAAGTGGAAGGAATGTAAAGGAATGTGTTAGCGATCAAATTGCACTGGTATTTTGATGAATGTTTTCATCACTCTTCACTTGATTTATCGTTTTCTTCAGTCTTTTGGCCAATGTGTTAACCTCCATGTTTTTCATCAAGCTCCCGATTGATTACTTTTGCCCAAAAATCCTTTGGCTTCATCCTCTTGACCTGCGAATAAATGGTTAGAAATCTCATTTGAACTCTGCACAATCTATTCTTGAGTTTGATGTATTCCTAGTTTCTTTTATTTGAGATTTTTATTAAAAAAGGAGCATGCTTTTAAATGGATTTATCCTAGACTAAATCTAAAGTTCTAATCCTAATCCCTAGTTCATATTCACAATTCACATATGAGCCAAATCATGGTTTAGGTTATATCCATTCCACCAATGTAAGCCGAGTCCATATGCCACGCAAACATACCAACCAATGATTCTAACCACAACAGTCAATACATAAACCAAGCCATGCAATATACAACTCAACACGCAATGCCTAGCCTGTGTTTCATTACCCCTTATCGAATTAAACTATTTTCCAGGTGTTTAATTTGCAGGATGAAAGTTATTCATAATCGACAGCATGATGACTTCATATAGTTTTGATAAGGGCCGAGTTCACCCATTTGAAATTGCAGTTACCAAAAGGTTTCAAAATTCGAAGACGGCCTGTTAGGTTATTCACACAGAGTCCCAAATTATTTGGAGCGTTTTTATGGCAAAAGAAGTCGCTAGGGTTTACGATGTAGAGGCCAAATGGATGCATATGATGTTTACAGATGTTATAATAATGAAATCCTAGTTTCTGGGCATCCGATCTTAAGCACCTCGGATTTGGGGTTCTGTGTATTCTTCCAATACATCTCCTGGAAATTCCGTTTCCTGAATGGCCACACTGAGGTCTTCCAGTTGTTGAAGGAGTCCAGCACTTGCTGCGAACAAAGGCAGATGAGGATATGAAGAGTTTTCTTTGTTACATTCTTGGCTTATATCTATTTCAATAACCTCATGTGCAACATTATATAAGGAGGATCGCTTCGTATCCAACGCTCAAATTGGTTTCAAATATGCCATTACTTGGGGGTAGAACAGGGTTTGGAATGAGCACATTGCTCATATCCAAGATTTGAGAAGAATACTTAGACATGATGATACTTACCTTCTTTGTCTTCCTTGATCAAAGATCTTAGATACAGTGGTCAAATTCTACAACGCTATGCTCTCTATTTATCATCAAGTGGATATGCCACATGTTTTCAAATTTGCAGATGAGGACGAAAGCTGGAAGCGAGCAACAACAAAGCATTTTGAGAGTATTGTAATGTTACTTTAGCAACCGAAAGCAGAGCTTTCGGTGGCTTATAGGTTCGAATTTTGGTTTTCCTAGCCACCAAAAGCGCAGAACAGGGCAGAACGCTACTATTTTTGCACAGGTCCAACTTTCCTTGATCCGAATACTATATGACGGTTTCTCATGATAGCAAATAATTGAAGGCATCATAATCAAGTTTCTATCTCGGTTTTGAAAGCCCAAGAAAATAGGAGATGATGTAACTTCTTTTCTATATTTAGCAAAAGAGTGACCTGTCCTCAAGGTGTCATTTTTGACCTTACCCATCAGCTTTGGAAGGTTTCCTGCAGCTATCAAAGATTTCAAAAACCAGGAAGATCATTTGAAATAAGGAGATTGACCATAAAAATAGGATCTGTTCCTATTTTATTGTAAAGCTGTTTTTAATGAGCTATTTTTAGCAAGTTAGATCCATTTTTTGAGGATCTAAAACTGTCATTGTAAAGCTATAAAGCCTGAAGCTTTAGATGAAGAGGAGGCTCGACTTTGGAGACTTTTCATTCTTGTGATCTCAGACTTCTCATTACATATCAGTATTATAAGATTCTTTTTCCATTGATGTTCAGACTTCCTCCTTCTATTTTTTTGTACTTGCACTTGGATATTATGTTCATGTTGTTAATGCTTGTCTTATGCCTGATAATTGTCATCTTATAATTGTATTGATAAGTTAGAATTGCAAGTATTCCTTACCTATTGTAATTGGCCATTCATATATGCTTTGTCTATATGTTTCTGCTGATATAATAGGTTTTCTCCAGACATTCAATTTTTATAAACTCTCTGAACAACAGTGGTTGAAAGCCTTGTCCATCTGAGTGTGTTAATGCATGTTTTGAGCAAGTGAGGTTTGATTAATTCATCTAACTTGATCCTATTTCCCATACATTATTGATCTATTTAAGTTACTAGGCTCATTCCCTTCATAGTCAGGGAAAGACTCCTGGAGAGATAACATAATGGAGGGGAAATCATGTAGGAAAGGTTGGATGGTCGACATGGTAGAAAGGATAATCTCAAGATGGTTGTTCAAATGGTTATATGTAGGGTTGCTTGGTTTGATTGTGCCATTGGAGATAGTGTAAACTATTCCTATTTCAATATGAGTATAGAAGGAGTCAACAAAGTTGTTAAATGTAGAGACATGGATCTCTTCTCCAGAATAATCAAGAAGGTCAAATTCAAATAGTTTCCCAGGGCCTTTTTGGTTGGTGTATTCATGGATGTTTGTCTTCGCAAATACACGACCTTGAATGGACCATTTTTTGTAGTTGGGGTTTAGTGCTTTGAACAAAATAATAAACAATGGCATGGATAGTGGTGGATTTTTTGTTTGGGGTGAGCGAAAAACACTTTATTGTGTGAGGCCAAGGGGTTGGCTAGTTGACGAAAAAGTTGGAAGTCCAAGATTAGTTGGTAGTACAAGAGGAAGATCCTAATAAGGCCAAGCTTGTGGTGGAGAACTGTAATAGTCCTGCTAAGAAAAAAAGGCAATATTTAAAAAAAATGTTAAAGTTGTGCCAAGAAGGGGTGGTTAAAATATGAAGTGCAGGGTGAAAGGAAATAAAAAATGGGAAAAAATACTATGGAAAGTGAAATGTACATGGTATTGTGAACGACGGTGCAGGTGCACTTGGAAAGCTTGATGATAGAGCCTTTTTGGATTTCTCCATCTAATAGGAGGGAGTTGAAGGCATTTGGGAGCAAAGTCTAATGTGTCCTGGTACCATCAGAGATAGTCATCCGGTAGCGTGGAGTCGTTGCCTTCGTCGATCCGACTGGGGATAGTGAAAAAACATGTAGACAGGGTTGGAGATGCACAGAACTAACTAAGAGTAGAGAGATTGCATTTTTTTTTCAACAGTGGCTCCATTATGTAGGGGAAGCCCTGAGTATTACAGAAAGAAGAAAATGTAAATATACGAGTAGTAATTTAAGTGAAGGATTTTGAGACAACTGTGCATAAATCCATTCAATTTGTATTGATGAGAAAAGTTAAATTTATAGTTGTCAAATTTGCATTTTTGAATGTGAGCATGAATTGTTGTTTTTTTGAAAATATTGGTTTTAGATGAAGGACATTTCCCATGAAATAAGGACAACAACACAGTCCATGCTCTTTCCCAAACACATACAAGGAGTCTCTAAAGGATCTGCAAGAACTAACATAATTATGTATTCATGACTATAGAGAAGATATATTTGAATATCCCCATGGAATTATTGATTTAACCGTTAAGGTGAACCTAAATGATAAAGAGAGAGTACATGTTTGTTTTCTTAACATATAAAACCATGGATCTAAAGCTAGCATATATATTTTAGACCTTCCTTTTGATGAGATGTATGCAATTTTTTTTTGACTAAGTAGCAAGAGGAAAGGTCACTGCTTGCAGCACCCTAAAGCATATTGGGTCCATGGATGAAAGAGTTTAACAAATGGGGAGTGGAGGAGATCCATGTTTATAACCTATACGATGTAACCAATAAAGTAGAAACATTGAGATGCAACCAGCTTTAGCCTATGAGAGAATGGAAAGAAAAGAAAAGTATTATATTTGTAAGGTATTCAAAGCTCTCAAGTATAGTTTGTGTTAAATAAAAAAATAAAAGCACAAAAGCTTGGAAAAAAATCTAGCCTAAAATATGAAGACTATCTGTTTTAGATGAAGGAAATTTCCCATGAAATAAGGACACCAACATAGTCCATGCTCTTTCCCAAACACATACGAGGATACTCTACAATATTTGCAAGAACTAACATAATTATATATTCATTACTATAGAAGAGATGTATTTGAATATTTCCATGGACTTGTTGATTTCACCGTTAAGGTAAACCTAAATGACAAACATTGAGGACAACTAAGCAAGCTAAAAGAGTTTGTACGAAATATAATGAGTAGAGATATGTCATTCTCATCTTAGCCTTCAAATGATATTGATTAGATTAGGGTATCAAGGTAATATGTGAATGATTTGAAAATATTTTGATTCATTGGGATCACATGTTGGAATGACTTGGGTACCTTATAGCATATTAATACTTGCAAGCACATGAATGGTTACGTGAGCAGAAGTGCAAATGTTAATTGGGTAGAAGTGGTGACCGTAATGCACTGGGTAATTGAGCAAAGTTATAACTGTTTTATGTGGGCAGTTTGCTATCATTACATTACTATTTCCTTGGGAAAATTGCTAACGTAATAATTGGTAGATCATTGTTAATAACTGCAGAGTTGTGACTAATTTGAGAACTTGACAGGGATGGTAGAATTCTCAATATTAGAATGGCTATATCAAAGGTGTCTGCTTCCAATTCTAGATCTATTCTTTTAGTTATGCAGATTCAGAGAATAAATATATTCAAGAATTTATGTAGACGGATAGATAAATTGGGGCAATTATTATGGTCGGTAAAACAAAAGAAAAGAAGTGTTTCCATCAAAATAATTTAGAAATAGGAAATATTTGAAGGAGAATAGAGGATATACCAACAATAAGGGAAATTAAATTGATTGAAAATATACCATACAGTGTAAATACATTGTCATGGGGACATTAGTGTAAGAGGATGAGAGCATGTCTTATGTTTAAGACAAGTAGATTGTTGCTACGAGCTAGCAAGAAGTTAAAAAAAAAATGTTATGGGAGAGAAAAATATGAACAAAAGCAATGATACCTAGCAACAGAGGGAAATTTCGGATATGTTGCGGATGAATGTATTCTTCCCTCTGGTATGGAACTGGAAGATTTGCAGGACAAATGGAAAGGAGTTAGAAATAAAGTGAGATCTGATAGTCATCTATTAAAGATATCATGTGGAAGATGCAAGTATTGAAATGTTTTTTTGTAACTGAAAGTAAGTATGTTGTTGTTGTTGTTGTTTTTTTTTATTATTATTTTTTTTCTAGTAATTTCAATTTATACACAATATTAACCACAAAACAAGACCATAGAATGTCTAGGATTTGATACCTAACCCAACATTTCCATAATACTAATGGAAACCAAGCAAAGCCAACAAAGATATCTTTTGCAATTTAGACCCCAATTTGCAAACAACCCTTGAATTTGCTGCAAAAACTCTACCAAATATAACAAAGGACACACTACATGGGACACTCTATATGTTGATCTTCAAGGATTGCTTCACAGTTCCAAAGAGAGGGTTTCAAAACTAAGAGTATGGGATACAATGAACTACATTCAATCCCTTAAATGCATCCTTTTGAGCATTACAATATAGATTTTATCAAATCCTTTGTAGCAACAAAGAGAACACAATTTCAATGTGTTATCACTACATATCTAGTAAATCATTTCATGGTAGCGCTAGTGTAGGAAGGAAACAATATTTTATTTGAGGATGTGATTTTTAGGTTCTGTTGTTTGATACATATCACTTTCAACCAAGGCACTCATTTTGCAACAAAGAAAATAACTAGTTTAATGGATATTTGCAAAAGCATGCACCAAAATAGTATGTTATATAACCAAACTAATAATGGATAAGCAAATAGTACAAACAAGGTGTTAGTATATCTTCTCACAAAGGATTTAGATTTGAAGAGGTCATACTAGGTCAATTGATTACAAATTGCTTTCTAGGAATATAAGAGCATGGAAGAATGGTTGAGATGGACAACTTTCTAACTAGCATTCAACTAGGAAGCAATCATGTTGATGAGACAACCATATACCATATATAAGGATCACAAGTTTAGAAGTATTGCAAATTGAGTAGTGCATTAAAGACATATTAAAAGAGCTCAAATATTAGTCAGTTACCAAATGATTTCTATTATTTTTATGTTTTGCAAAACTGATTATATAAGGATCACAAGTTTAGAAATATTACAAATTGAGTAATGCATTAAAGACATATTAAAAGAGCTTAGATATTAGTCAGTTACCAAATGATTTATATTATTTTTATGTTTTGCAAAACTGATCCATAAAGAAAAACATGCAATAGATTACGTTGTGAGTCCCTTTGATCTCAATGTTTTAGATGTCTATGAATTTTTTCAAAAAATGATTCATAAAAGCCTCACAAGTACCCAAATTAAGTGGGGCAAATACCATAATGCCTATTGAATTTATTGTTAGATACTGAATTTCCATGGAACAATAGTGGCAGGTCCAATTTTCATGGTCTATGAGTCTATGACTATATATGGCCCACTAATCATAGTAACAATTTTGTTATGGGTTCTCATGGAATTAATCGCAAATGGTGTGCATTTTTTCTCTAATGCAAAGGCCAAGAACCATTGATTTCTGCACCATTTTTGCCATGGTTTTTTCTAGAGGAAAGCGATGATTTGATCTCAGAACCCCCAACATTACTCTTGGCCAAGTTGCAAAAAAAATGAGGAAAAACAATGACACATTCAACATTGGCATCTTCGTTCTCGCACAACTTTGACATTATTTTTTTTAATTGTATTTCTTTGTAAAGAAGGCTTTGACAGTTTAATTTTGGTGTAAGTTTCTTAGGTGAGTATTCAAGTGAAAGTTTCTTATGGCTTCCCATGAAGAAAAGTTTTCATAGAATAAGTAAAGTTGTAAAAGGCCACAAAGCTGATTGTGGAAGAAAGTAAGCAACATGCCTTATGGTAAGCCGAAATCCTTAAGATTCTAGGGTTTAGTTTAAAAGCAGTCTCATGGGAATGTATAAGTATAAGATAGGTCTTTGAGTATCCATGTTGAAGGTCATCAAACTCACTTTATATCTACCATGCAAAGAGGTTTCCATGCACTTGTATGTCCAATTCAAACTAATGGGATGTTTAAATGTACATATCCAAACTCCAGTTTCTCAATCTAAACTCCAAAATCGAATGTATATTAGATTATAGGCATGTGCTACTAATAATAAACAATAAATTGGTGTATGAGATCCTCTTGTTTATCCTATAGGATAAGGGGTCCCTCCATGCAGGGATTTGACAATTTGACAGAGATGTACATACCTACTCCCTTTAGAGTTGAACATGATACCTCCGAAGGAGGAAACACATATTCTCAACTATCATGTGCCCACACAAGTTGTACTGTATTACTTATACTTGTTTGTCATGCAATAATAACAATTTGTAATGTGCTATTTTTGTTTTGTGCTCATTGGATGTTTTAGTTTTTAGGAATAAAAGGGCTTGATTTGATTTTCCTACAACGAAGAGCTTGGGGTTTCCATACTTGAGCCCCTATCTGTAGTTTGTGGGTTCAAACTTCAACCATGGAGCAAACTTTGCCACTGCTGGATCCACCATTCGTCAACAAAACAGTTCATTGTTTCACTTAGGTTTCAACCTATTTTCCCTGGACGTAAAGTCATGGCAGTTTAATCAATTCAAGGCCAAGGCCTTGGATGCCTATAATGAAGGTGAGCTTTGCAATATCAGAAAAATAAAACTCAAAAATATATAGGCTGGTATAAACAAACTTTGCAATATTGCAGATTGTGAATCTTAGATAGTGGGTATGAATTTATCTTGCAGCTTTCCTTAAAAGTCATTGAACAGACCTTTTCCCTTAACACCAATTAAATCCTTCTAGCTTGGTGTGATCTCCATCTATTGATCAATTGAATATATTCCTTTCAGTAGGACATTGCCTCGCTCTTGCATAGTAAGCTCTGTTTTTTTTTTTCATGAAAGTTTTGTTTTGTTTTCTGTTTTGTGAAATTAGCATTTATTTATCGCTTGCCACCACTATAAGAAATTACAGTAGTACCTGGTAGCTGAAAACATAGATGATAGTAAGCTCCAAGTTTAAGGTGGGTTTTAGTCTTAAATATTTATTTATTGCTTGCCACCACTATATGCAATTACATTAGTACCTGGTAACTGAAAACATAGATGATAGTAAGCTCAAATTTTAAAGTGGGTTTTAGACCAAGCATGCTCATGCAGATCCAAAAAAAAAGAAGAGATTTGAACAATAGGAAACTTAAAGAGCCTAATAATTAGTTGGCATGAATTTCCTGAGAATAGCAAAGATCCTGAAAGGTCTTATTTGAGCTAGCTTTGTTCAGCTCATTAAAGGACAAATTCTATCACTCCCCTCCCTCGTTTAGGCTTAGTTAAAGGAAGAACATATTCGCATCAGGCTTGTGTGTCATGGTGGGTACTTTTGAAGTTTATAAGCCCTTCTTGTTGACATGAAATCCTTGAGAGAAAGCTGTTTCATACCATATCCACTCACTGAATAAGACAATATCTAATGTTTGGAGGTTGAAAAATATTTTTAAATAAAGCTTTCATGCTTAGTCTCCAATTTTTGCTTAACTCCCAAGTAACCTTGGCCATAGCCCCACTCCCAAATTGAGGGATAGATTGGAGTTGTTAAATATTTTTCTAGTTGAGAGAGTGATTTTTTGTATATTACATTAAAAAAAAATTACGAGACTTCTTGATGCAACATTGTAGAAGAATAACTCCACTTTAAGCAGCTTGATGTGACTTTGGCCTAAAAGGGCCAAAGCTGTTCATTTGGATTTTCAAGCACACATTTGTATGCTGAACCCTTGGCAGATTGCTATGCTCCCGTGTTAGAAACTACTCCACTTTCTGCAAGCAACTATAATAGTTTAGATAGATCAGATAAGCTGAAAATGGGTAGAGAATAAGGGCCTTATTACTGTATTGTTAATTTCCAAGAAATTGTTATAGGAGCTGTCTTCGTAACCCAATTTGGAAAAGGAGGGTCTGGATTTTTAACCATTTCTTAAGACCATTATTGCCACTTTCCTTGGTGATTTCTTCATGTTTCTGACGGTACTCTCCATTCTTAAATATGCTAATAATTTATAAGAGCTTTGCAACCTCTTTAGCACCATATTGAACTAAATTGAAACCTTTCATTTCATCTAGCTCTATGAAATAACACAAGTCTAGCACATTCGATTAGTCTCCCTCTTCTCTTTTCCCAAGAAGTGGGTTGAGTGCCTAATGAATGGCTCAGGTTGACTTAGCATTCAACATCCATCAAAGTTCACCCCTAAATATTTATGGTATAGAAATATCTTTATTGGAGGTTGATGTTCCTTATAAGTGAACCTACCTGAGTGCTCCATGTTCCAAAATGACCTCTTGGGTGAAGAAGCAACAAAGAAAAGGAACAAATTTGAAGGGTTTTTTTTTATCTCGATGAGCCCCTTTATTTTTCATTGATATGTGCCTAACATGAAACCTATCACCACAATAAATTGGCTAATTGTTGTGGATTGTTTATGATCGAAAGAAGGTAAATCATGCAGATGTTTTGCATCTCTAAAACCGCATCCCATGCAATTGATAATAAAGCAATACCCATGTGGTGAGAGTGGATTTCGATCGGTTGTTGGCATATGAGATAAATATGGGAGGATAACTGAGGGTGAGGTATTCTGCTTCTTGTGATGTGATAACGCCCAGATAGAGACAATGTGCGAAGAATGGAATGTGAACATGGTTACCAGGTAGCAAGAAGGGGAAACAACACTGAAATGCTTAAGCAAAAGAAAAAAATAAGAAATCTTCTAACATCTAGTGCGAGAAAAAAACACTTCCAAACAATAAAATGGAAAAAATATATGCTTTTCAATCCCAAAGATATATGATTCTACCTAAAAACCATTGACCTCACAACTCACAGTACTCCTTTTCTCTACAGAAACAACGAACCCAAATCCTGCAAATCCCGAAGTCGCTCTATCTATGCAAATCGCTTGGAATCCTCATATCACCAAAAATAATTGTGACCGCCGAACAATATATATGAGCGAGGGAGGGTTGCCGAATTGATAAGATGTCCAACAACCTCCATGAATGGGTTTAGTGAAAATTGACAAATCCATCTTGTCCTGCCGTGGAGTCCATCTACCCGAGCAACGTATTCAATGGCGATTAGATGGGAGAAGTTACAGTCAACACACATGTGTGTAGTCGGTGTTCTCTATGTATGAAGGGGAAAACATCAATGCAAGGTACATGTTGGTAGGTAAACTCTGGTCTTAATGGCAGCAGGAGGACGACCAAGAGGACGAGGAGAGTCCGATGGAGGCACAATAGACCCAGTGGACATTCCATACACATAACATAAATCCAATAGACATGGGACAAGGATACATGCACATGATGACGACTAGGAGAGCGAGGAGAGTCCAGCGGAGGCAAATGAAACCCACAGGACATTCCAGGAGACCACGGGATACACGACAAGGAGGTAGGAAGACAAATGACATCAACTAATTGGCGCGAGGGAAGACTAAAATGGACAGTGTTTCTCAAACCTCACTCCAGGAAAAAATGCCTATCGACGTAAATATCATGTTGAAAAAGGCAGAGCGTCGGTGTAGGAATGGTGTAAGCTAAAGTCTATATGATTTGCACTTATTATCCTGTGAATTATACAGTCAAAATCCAACGAAAATTGTTGAAATGGCAGTTTTAAGTTGTTGGAATTGCATAATCGGGGAACCCAGGGGTAATCGAGGGCGTTGAATCCATTTATGCAATCAAAATTGCAATTTCAACAATGAAAATTTCAATTTTAGCAACAAATCGTGTCAACAGATTCTGTCCAACTCGATGGAGAAGGTGCAAATCGTCTAAAATTTAGCTCACTAAATTGCTACAGAATTTCAAATCATCTAGACTTTAGCTCACTGAACTCGCCAAAGAAAATGCAAATCATCCTACATAATTGCTTAAAAAATTGCACACACTAAAACCAAATGACAAGCATATGTTACTAAATGCTGATATACCATTGAGTGATATGATCGAGAGAATTTGACAAGGAGCTCCTAGCCCATGTGATGATGGATAGGGAAAACAAGGCTTTGGGCGAGGCTGAACCCACCAAATCTTGGAAAGCGCACTTGGAGGATAATCACTCTATGCGAAGGACAATTTATCGGATTGCTAAAAAACTCGGCCTTTCTTCGGAAACCTCGATTGCTGTTGCTGGTACCTCCGCTCCACGCAGTCCAGATTCCTTCCCTATTCATGGATCGTCTGGCCAACCCTCTCCTGTAGATGACCAAAAGCTCGACGGCCTCTGCTCTAGCACTCTGATCCATAAAAACGTCGCTTAGGCTCGCTAATGCTGGGATTCAGGTTGGTTTATGCTGCTTACTGTTTTCTGATCTACTGTTTCTGTTGCTTTAGTTAGGATAGGCTGTTATGATGATGGCGGGCTTCTCCCGCAGCATCCACTTTTGTAATTTCTCTCTAGTTCGGCTGTAATGTCCTATTGGTTGGTCTTTCGGGTGAAGTTTGAATGTCTTTTTGGGACAGTTTTTTCTATGGGATTTTGTAACAGGGTTAAGGGAGTAGATGGGTTTTGTGTAAAGTTTCAGAGGCACAAATGAATCTTGTTGTAGGGTGGTGTGACAGAATATCCGGGAATGAAAGGCCCTGTGAGCCATGATCTTTTTTGTAATGAAGGTTCCTGTTTAATATAATTTTTTTCTTGCTTTAAAAAAGTGACACACAAAATAATTTCCAATATCAGTCCAAATTTTGGGTTTGTCTTTAGAGTGATTTTACAATCATGCTTACCTTGAGTAGATTTTTTCATGATACTATAGAAGGTCAATTGGTTTATAGAGTCTAATTTTTTGGGATAACAAATTAATAGTGTCAAGGAAAGTATGTCATACCAAGAGATTTGATATAATGTTGAATTTCATATTGTATATTTTCCATGTCAAGGTTTGGTGCATAGGCTTGGGATTCCATTAAGTCCTTGATGAGAAATTGAGCATTTCAATTGGCACACAAATTATTGACTAAATAAAACTTGCCAATACATGCCCTCAATAAAATTAAAAAATGAAATACCTTTTAGGCCATTTAGTTTTATATGGTAGTTGTTTCTTGGCCAAAAGAACAAACATATCATAAACCAAATAGAATGCATAGAACCCATAAATGAAATAAAAATGTTTTTGGTTCATAATACATTATTTTCATTGATATAATCTCATTATCACACAAGGAACAAAACATGAATCATAAGATAGATAAATGTTAGAATGTGGATAGTGGGAAAATGGATGTGGTAGCCTACCATCCTAAACAACTCTAGAGTACAGGAAACCAATTCATATGCAACAAGAAAGGAGACCATGCACACATGTGTGAGCTACTAGATTCCAGTTTACCCAGTGTCTACACGAGGATAGATGGCTTGAAATCCATGCAAACTCAAGTCACCAACCTCTTGTGATATGAAGAAATTTCCACTTGAGCAGTGTTGAACATGTGCACAAGCATGCGCATTGATGAAATGCTTTCTTTCTTGCATGGATTCCTCTTCTTTAAATAGGTTAAATGTTATTGCATCTTCTTTGGTTGTTACTCAGGTGAAGCACCCACCTACATATATGGCACTTATTCCCTTTTATGAGATTGTATTTGGTATTCATGATGCAACAAAAATGAAATCAAAACTAAACACATGAAAAGGGAAGTAGTCACAGTCCATTAAAACCCCCTTTTGTGCTAGATCCAAATTTCCAATACGCTTTTTGATTGATTCCACGGACCCTAAACACCATTTACATGTGTGTTAAACAATAAATTAAACCCTTTTACTCCAAGATGGAATTGCAACAACAAACAAAGAGAGAAGGATGTGGGTATCATGTAAATACCTTCAAAATACAGGTAAATGCCATCCTTTTGCCTCCATGGCTTCTTTTGGAAAACAATGATAGAAGGCATGACCTTCTTTTAGAGACCAAGTTTCCCTTTCCCCACTGCAACCTTAACTATATCTCTGACACATGCACATCATTGCACATTCCAAATTGCTTAGGCAACGAGAGCTTAATGCATATCCCCAAAATAAACCTATCCTCAAGAATTGTGTTATTACAACCAAGAAGACATCATATGTTGATGTCCCTATGGACACCAATCCATCTCACCAGACTGCATGGGTAACTAGCCGCTGCAAACGCCGAGTCAAAATAGGAATTGGTGCTTGATACATGGCTCACTCTGAATATGCTTGATCTCGATCAATCGTGGTGAATAAAAGATAACTCAAGGAGTCATTACATACCACCCCCCACAATGATGAACTGAGTGGAAAAGATGATGATAATGCATGTCACAACTGATGACAAAAGTATGGAGTTAAGTTAAAGGTGGCAAAAATGCAAAACAACCTAAGCAAGAAACACTCCAAATTGGAAAGCTCTAAGCATTGCGAAACAAGGAAGTACACAGAGACATTTTCCTGGTTACTGTAACAATCCAAAGTACTAAAAATTTAGAATTTTTATTTTTTTAAATTTTTTTATGAAGCTATGGTTCTAAATAACTGTTTTCCAATAACATGTATAATCATAGGAGTTCATAAATTTAAAAGCTTATAACTAAGAGCGTTCCTACTTATAAATGAAACTCTAAACTAATTTGTAAAGTCTTTTACACATACTTTTAAAGTATAAACATTTTCCTTATTAACATGTAGGTACATTTTTTTCTATCACAAAGTTACAAATTACACAATTGTGAAAATATTTAAAAAAAATACGCCAAAATATTTCACTAATGTTATCCACATATTTATATTGATTACTCCCTATCTAAACTCTAACATTCCATTTCTTATAAAACCAATTATACAAACAAGGATATAATCTAATTGCATATAAATGTATAATCACTTTCTTATTACGATTCATAATATTTGATTTATTATATAACCATTTATTGTTAATGTATTAACATATATTTACTCTTTAGCCTATACCATTGTAATTATTAACTAATCAATGACATCTAACTAGTTTTTTCTTTCCTAGAAATATAGTTAATTATTTAAGTAGGCATACTGGGTTTCTTTTTCCATATACTACAACATATGTAAATGCAACTCTAACCTATACATATATATAAAAGAATCGACAGAATCTTGCGGTTAACAAACTTCCATTCTATTTTTCATTTAATACAACTAAATATCCAATATTTCACAATTCGCTTCAATTGTTTCTCTACAAGATCTATGAAAAATAATTTACTATATGACAGTTACATGGAACCTTCCCATTCCTATATATATATATATATGCTTATACTTTGTGTAACCAAAGATATCGATCAATGCTCTATGAGTTTGGCCGGGTGTCCGATCCATAGAGAAATAGAAGAGCGTATGGATTCGATGGGAACTTTGTATGCAACTATTTAATATAACACATATGGGTATAACCTCCACAGGATTTAATCACATTTCACAACAGAACCAGCATTCGATTATATCGAATCTCATAGTAAAGAAAAATCCGACGCTTCATCCAATCGATCTCCACAACCCATACGCATTAATAAAATTTCTTTCCATTAATAAAAATAAGGGTTCGTTATACAAAAACTTAATAAGAATTTAAATCTCTGTGTAATTGGCAGAGATCAATCCTGATCTGTGAATTAACAAGGGATGAACACTATTATATATTTATATATTATACTCTGAAATCTCAATCAACATCCCTTGAAAGAACGGACATTTCAATACATGTATTCGTATAGAAATGAATTTGACATACTAAAACATACTCAAAAACAGATATCGCATTATTCCATGCATCCATTTCTATGCAACATTTAGATATATAAATACAGTAATAACATCACGATTTATAACTATTTGATGATAACCATATTGAACTAACGTCATGTATAAACTATAAGAGTTTTATAATAACATACTTGCAATGTATGCAATCAAATACAAAATAGGGGAATGAACACTTGAAGAATCAGTTCCTCCTAACCATAGGAAAGGACAACAAATCTGCTAGCCCAACTCCACCCTCGAGTTGGATCGCCACCATTTGAACGCAACACTCTCTCTTAGTGTCTGTAACAAACCCCTGTGATGGACTTATACAATCAAAAGGAGAAATACTCAACAACTTGCCCTCATAGCAACAATATCTCCATGCACAACACAATGTCTTGTGCTATCTCAGTGCACCAATATATAGTTTTTGCCCAGGTATTGTGCCATCTCAATCAATCTTTTGATCCCTATGGTTGAGCTTGCTATACACTTGTTCTCTGTCTCATGGTGGTGTCCCCTCTTTCAACTGATTGCTCCAAGTGTCTTTATTTTTTATTTATAATAAAAATAATAATTGTTGTGTAAAATATCTACTCACACCATAGGTGAGTATTTTGAATTTTATAATTCTTTTACAAATAATAATTGTTTTCAAAATAATACTTAATCCAAAATAAATAAAAATATCTTGGGTACCATAAATAGTTCCATGATCGACAACCATCCTCGTTATGGGTTTTGACAAACAAGGCCATTTTACATACCCATTTACAATAAAGGAATAAAAAATATGTTCATTGAACTCATGAAATAAAACAATATGGTGTGCAACCATTCAATGGATAGAGAGCTAACTACTCTTAGAAACACCTCAAACAGGATAGAAATTGGAATCTTTAAGGAAGGATCATGGCAAAAGAGAACGCCAATATCTTTGTTACATCAAATTTGGCAAATAAAAACAAATATGCCAACAAAATGCAGTCTTTGAAGAAACCCTATCAGCAACATTGTCGATTACAAAAGGTGCCGGGAGTCTGAAATCCCATGAGAAACAGGTAACAATTAGGGCCAAGACAAGCCAGACCAACCAAGGGAAACGAATCCAAGAACTGATAAAGTTTGCAAAGACACAGAATAGAGCATAAACATAAACAAGCATATTGATTTCCTGGGCATATTGCTTTCCTTCTCATTATTAAGCTCACATATATATAGTTTCACATAACACCAAAACCACTGGCTAATATTATGGGCCAGTGTATACCATGGGTCAACTAATGACCTAACTCAACTAACTTAGGACCATTGACTCAACTAACTAACCAACTTAGGACCATTGCGATTACAACTCTTAACACACCCCCTTAATCTCAAGTGGGATGGTGTGGTCAACACTATCAATGTCTAAGTGTTGTGCCTGCTGGTCTATGTCTCAGCTAGGCATACACAGCATTCAAATAAACTTAAGCTTTACTTTCTTCCTTGATGTGTACTTGGACTGCTTCTTCTTTGTCTTCTTGAACTTGATGCTAAGTAGGTGTTCTTCAACATCTTCTATGTCTTCTGCACAATAAACAATGTTATTGCTTTTCATTGGTCCTGGAACATAGTGAAAGTCTTCTTCTTCTTCTGTTTTAACATATTGTATGTTGCTGTCCATTTTACCTGCACACTCATAATTTTTGTCAGAAAAAAGATTAATATATCTCAGCTCTTCTTGGAGAGCATTCATATCTTCCTCGTCTCTTGTTTCAACAACAGCTACATCATAATTAACTGTTGCATCTTGTGCACAATGTGCATCCTTCACTGCTTCCTCAAAAACTGTGGGCTGAAAGGGAAACATAGCATACTCATACTGCTCATCAATAATGGGAGTCTTCTCATATAGCTCCCTCAAACTTCTGGTTTTCTGGTTCTTTGATGAACTCTCTGCTGGTGCAACTTCTATGCTGCTATCAACTGTCTCTTTCTCTGAGAGACTATCACTCACGTCATTAGGGACTTCAACATTGACAGGTTTGATTTCACTGTTATCAACAAACAGAGCTAGATCAACAAGCTTTGCTAAGCTTGCTTGATCATTGGCTGCATCATAAACACAGTCTTCTTGGATGTCTTCCACTTCACTGTGGGATTCTTGATGCTTTGCCTGGCTTGCAAAGTCAACTGTTTCCTCTTCACTGAACTCTGCTTCATCTTATTCAAGTTCCTCTTCAGAGAACTCTGCTTCATCTTCTTCAGGTTCCTCTTCACTGAACTCTGCTTCATCTTCTTCTATTTTAGGTTTTTCTTCACTGAATTTTGTTGCATCTTCCTTAGGTTCTTCTTTACTGAACTCTGTTTTCAAGATATCCCAAGCTTCTTTGGGAGTAGAAGAGTTTGAAATGTTATGAAAGATGGAATAATCTATACCATTTTGTATGATACTTAAGGCAATAACTTGCCTTCTTTCCTTTTGATACTCTGTCAAATTCTCAAATACAGCTAGATCTATAGGTCAATGGTCCTAAGTTAGTTGAGTTAGGTCATTAGTTGACCCATGGTATACACTGGTCCATAGTATTAGCCAGTGGTTTTGGTGTTATGTGAAACTATATATATGTGAGCTTAATAATGAGAAGGCAAGCAATATGCCTGTTTATGTTTCTGCTCTATTATGTGTCTTTGCAAACTTTATCATGGTATCGAAGTGTATGGCGTGATCCATACCTGTTGCTGTTGGGTAAGCCTTTTCACATAGTGGAAAGCACACATGATCTTGTTTTTGGGTAAGCCTTTTCGGAATCTAGAGAGCACACATGCACAACTAGAAGTTGCAGCACAGGAAGAGAGAAACACTCGGGCCGTGACAAGGTAACAATTTTTTTTTCCCATGATTTTTTTTTTGGCTGAAAAAAAAAAAAAAAATTCGGCCCTGAGGGAGGCTGTCGCACCCTTCCTGAAGGAAAAGTGCGACGGTGTCGCACTTTTGTTGAAGAGAAACTGCGACGGTGTCGCACCTTGGTTGAAGGCAAACTACGAGGAATACCATGATAAAATATGTAGAGACACATAATAGAGAAGAAACATAAACGAGCATATTGATTGCCTTCTCATTATTAAGCACACATATATATAGTTTCACATAACACCAAAACCACTAGATGATACTATGGGCCAGTGTAAACCATGGGTCAACAAATGACCTAACTCAACTAACTTAGGACCATTGACTCAACCAACTAACCAACTTAGGACCATTGAGATTACAACTCTTAACACACCCCCTTA